>JAWWEW010000048.1:7681404-7833043 GCA_035583185.1 Anabacerthia variegaticeps | reverse complement strand
CCCCTTGCCCCGGGGGGCTGGGGTGTCTCTCCCCCCACCCTTTCCCCTTGCCCCGGGGGGCTGGGGTGTCTCTCCCCTTCCTGGGGTCGGTTTTCCCCTTTGCCCCGGGTCTCCCCTTGTTCTTGTGGCCGCTGACACAACCCTGGAGACCCCCCAGACACCCCTCCTGGTACCGGGGCCGAGGCCAGAGGGTTCTGCCCAAGGCTGGGAAAGCGGGTGCTGGTGCTGATAGGCGGCCTGTCAGCTCCCAGATATCTCCCTTTTTTCATTTTTTTTTTTCTATTTTTTATTTATGCCAGTTATCAGTGATCACACTCAGCAGCCCCTTGTGAATAAAATAGGTGTTTGCAGCGGTATTTCTGCTGCTGCTGGTGCAGCTGGTGAGAGCATGGCTTGGAAATCCCTCCTGCTTCCTCTGACTTACCTCCCAGTGTTACCAGAGAGTCGAAGTTTACCAGGCTTGGTGTTACTGTAGTTTTTTTAAACCAGCAGTGGAATTGTCCCATTATTTACTGGAAAGCCAAAGTTTTGGAGAACTTGCAAGAAGGAAGTGTAAGTGTAACCCTAACCCTGCACAGGCAGGAGATGTGGAAGGTGAGGGGTCAGTGGTCTGAGAGAGGACAGCTGCCTTTCACCTGTGGGAAGGAGCACAGGGAATTTAGTGTCTGGAACATTTAAGCTTTAGCTTTACTCTGGAGCCATCCAAAATGCAGCAGAACACCCTGCTGGGAATTCCACACTCAGCTGAGAAAGTGGCTGTGTCTGAATTCCTTACTTCAAGCAGTTCCTGAGCTCACTAGTCACTTCCTGCTGTCTTTGCATTGCCTGAGTAGCAGAGGGACCGTGTAACCAGATAAATCACACACAGGCTCCTCAAATCAATGCTGACAGGTGAAAGGGCTGCTGCAAACTGGGAGGAGACTCGTTCTGAGGTGTGTTATATCCGGCTGGTTTAAACAGACTCGGTAAAATGCTGCCTGTACTTCCAGTTCCTTTGCAAGAAGAGCCAATAACAAACACTTCTTCATTTGTAACAACCTGAGGGTGAAGTGAATCCCTTGGGGTTCTTGCTGTTGGCACAAACAGCTGAGCTTTGTGGGCTGCAGGAGTAGTTTGAGGGTGCCTGTGTTGAACGTCCTTCTCTGCATGAAGAATCTGTTTTGGTCTTATTTCCTGCTCTGGGGAGTGGGGAAAAAGCTTGTCACAGGGTTTATCATGGCACGGATGTGTGGTCACATCTGGCCTGTGCTCTGAAGTCGAGATGTTGGGAGTTCTGTGGAAAACCTTGATGTCATTGTTTCTGTAACTCGCCCCAACCCATGAGCTGTGGTCGTTGAGATTTCCTGGTGGTGTTTTACACTGCTGAGAAGTCAGTTTGGGGGTGGCAGGTCAATGGGTTTCACTTTTTAACGTTTATAGAGGCCTGTCTGGCACAGAGCAAGTTTTGCTCTACCCTTTCAGTCTCTCTGCTCTCAGCGTGGGGCTGTGAGCACATACTTTGGATGCTTTATGGGCAAAGTGGACTCTGTTTAAATGCAGATTGTTTTCTAGATGAGCTGAACCACTGAATCCTTTTCTTATTCAGTGGTGCTTCAGCAGTTGTCATGTCCTGGTGGCAGCATTAAGGCTGCAGTTCTCCTCAGAGTTCTGTCGTGCTGGGAGATGAGGGGCTGGTTTTTCCATGTGTTGTGTTTCCAGGCAATCCTCTCACCCATCATTTCCCAGCAAAGATGTTTCTTCATGTTCGGAGTTGAACTGGGTAGGAACTGCTTGGTCTTAATGCCTTTATTTAGGAGCAGGTTGCAGCTGGGTTGTGGTTGCAGCTGCATTTGTATCATGTCCTAGTCCTGAACACAACTCAAGAACTCTGGGTTCGGGTTGAGATACTGATTTTTTTTTCCCCTTTTTGTGGCTTATTCCCCATTGCACAGAGCAGCAGAGGAAACTGTGTGTGTGTTGTGTCAAATATAGTGTTGTAGTTATACCGAGCAGTCAAAAATAGAGTTCTAGGTTTGGTGCAATCTCCTGAGATCACAGGAAGAGTTTAAAAATAAAATAAAAATCCTGCAGTAAGATGCAAAGAAAAGCATGTATATGATAATCCTTCCTTACATGAAAATAAAAGGAATTGGTTTAAAGTAGCTGTCAACAGATCCAGCCTTGTCATCTTGTGTTTTATTTTCACCAGTAATATCACAAAACTTGTTCATTGTACATTGAATTGTTTTGGCAACTGAGTTATGTCTGTTAGAATGAATTCCCTCTGGCTTGTTCTCAAGCAAAGGTGGTTTTTGCTTTGGGATCTGCTGATGCCTCATGTCAGTCACCTGGACTGGCCATGGTGCCCAGCACCAGCTTTGCTACTCAGAAGAATTTTTTACAAGTGGTCTTTGTTATTTTGGGCTCAGCTGTGTTTTTGGTAAGACTTTACAAAGCTGCCAAGCTCAGATTCAGCCCTCAGGTTCAGCAGTGCCATGGGAGCTTTGGGCAGCTGGCACACCACGCTTTGGTTCTGTTGAGTGCTGAGGACTTTGCTCTCATTTCAGTGGTGTAATTATGTCATGGTTAATTGGCAGGTTATTTTGAGCTAATCAGCTCGGATTACTGCTCTCTAGGATAGCACTTTTAATGGTGCATCAAGTTTGATAATCAGGTACCAGCCCAAGAGGCTGAAGCAGGAGGTTCCTCCTGAGCAGCAGCAATCCCTTGACTCAGACACCCGTGGGCTGGTCTGTTCTTGGGGACCACATTTTCTTGGCTATGTGGCTGAACTTAAAATACCAAGTTCAGGGCTGGGAGACTGAAGTCTTGCTTGTAAAGAAATATCTTTTGTAAGTGCATTCCCACTTTATATGGGAAAAGTGGATGCTCCTGAAATACTGCATTTCTCTTTTGGGATAAGTTCCATTTTTTTTTTTTAGCTGTCAAACAGGAGTTTGTTTCAGAATTAAATCTGATTGTGAAAGCATAGCCATACTCTTTTTAATAGTAGTGTATCACTGGATCATGAGTTCTCTGAAGTGGCTTGTTAAAGTATTTTATATTTATGGGCTTGATTCTGTTTTATAGGCTGAGCTGAATAAAAATACCTTGTGCTTTTGTTAGTTCAAAGTTGTGAAATGCTGTGTGAGTTACTTTTTATACATGCTAAACACAACTTTAATGTAAAAAGTTACATTAAGGTCAAAGTTAATAAAGCTTGCAGTGGTTCCCTTCAGTAAGGAAAAAAACCCAACCCTTTTCTAACTTTACATTGTTTTCACAAATGCTTTGACAAACTATATGAGACTGGTATTTTGTGTAGGAGGACAGTTTATGGAAGGAAATACACATTTAAAGAAGTCTTCTGGTTCTCAGGACATTTTCTTAAATAAAGCAAATATTTAAACCCTGAAGGAATTGGAGTGGCTGCAGGGAAAGGGATGAGTAATGGAAGGTGTGGCTTCTGGACCCAACCCACCCTTCACTGAATTGCTTTCGGGGTTCTTCAGTGAGCACCTTCCTCCCAGTGCCAGCTCTCCCTGGTGGATCCTGCTGACTCAGTGGGGCAGATGAAGGGCTGTCTCCACCTAAGCATGACTACAGCTGACTTTTATAGGAAGGCAATGCAAATACCTTTAAACTTGCTAAACACTGCAGATTTCCAGCCAGGCTGTCTCCTGTTACCATGAACTCAATGCTATGGAAAATTGATAATTCTGAGTTTGATTTAATAGTGCTGTAATATTTGCTGCTACAGTTTCTGTGAAATACCTTGAATTCCTGCTTGAAGGAAATATGCTGACAGAAGTTTTCTTTCTTGTTCCACTTCAGGCCTTTGCACAGTTTGATGCTGAAGGAGATGGCACCGTAGATGTGGAGAATATGCTGGAGGCTCTCAAGAATTCTAGTGGAGCAAATCTGCAGGGGGAGCTGAGCCATGTAATCAGGCAACTGCAAGCCTGTTCTCTAGTGCCAGGTATGGGGGCAGAGGGACAAAACACATGGTTTCCCAGGTCCTGCCCTGTCTAAGGGGTGCTGCTTCAATAAATTGCTTTAATAGCATTGTTTGTCCTAATCCTATCAAACCCACACTCCAGAAGGTTCTTGCTTCTCCAGTATCGAACAATGGAAGTTAATTAAAAGTCTCCCATAATTACATGCAGAATGTCCTCTTACAAATAACCACTCTTCTTCTCTGTGGGACTGGGGAGTGTCTTCCTCTCCTTTGGTTTATCTCACAGGCAGAAAAGAGTTCCTTGCAGGGTTTTGGTGAGTGCCCATCTAATGCAATCTTCTACTTGGTCACTGGAGGAGTAAATCCTCCAGGGAGTCTGTTCCAGGGGATGAGTCAGACACTTTATTGCTACTGTTATTCAGCATTTGAAATCCTGATAAAGCATCACTCAGGTTATACAGTGTATGGTACAGAAAGTGTCAGTTTCCAGAATTTGATTTCTGGGATAAGTATCAGTAACTGGCTTGCTTTCCAAGCTTTTGATGGTAAGTGGCTAAAGGGGATTTGCCTTAAAGGATCAGACAGGAAATGCTAGAATTGGCTATAGATAAGTCAGAGGAGAGGGCTTAGAATACTATTCTATGCATCTGGATACACTGGGATTCAGAGTAGCAGTGTGAAGGAGCTGAAGTTTCTTACCAAGTTGGTGGAAAGCATTAGGCACCTCTTTGGGAATAATCCACAATGCCAAAACAAGGTGCTTAGTGTAGCTGAAAGTGAGTGATCCAAGTACATCAGCTTGTTGGCCAGAGAGCAGCTGCTTCCCTCAGATATGGAAGGTAGGGGTTTGGGACAGCAGAATAAGATTTTTGGTCATTGTTTGGAAATCCTTCAGGCATTTTAAGTAACTCACAAAAATATTTGCTTGCACCTTTCCCTGTTGTAAAGATTGCAAACTTGAACTGCTTCATGTGGTTCCAGTGTTGGTTCTCATGCTTAATTTGGATTTACTGAGTAGTACGATGTAGAGGGGGCAAGTGCCAGTCTGCTCATAGAATCACAGAACACCCTGAGTTGGAAGGGACCCCCAAGGATCACCCAGCCCAACCCCTGGCCCTGCACAGACACCCCAACAGTCCCCCACTGTCCCTCAGAGCATCATCCAAACCCCCTTGGAGCTCTGGCAGCCCTGGGGCCGTGCCCACTGCCCTGGGGAGCCTGTTCAGTGCCACCCACCCTCTGGGAGAAGAACCTTTCCCTGAGATCCATCCTAAACCACCCCCTGACACAGCCCCAGCCGTTCCCTGGGTCCTGGAGCAGAGATTAGAGCTGCCCCTCCTGAGGAAGCTGCAGACCCCAAAGAGTCTCCCCTCAGGCTGAATAAAGCAAGTGCCCTCAACTGCTACTTGTATGGCCCCTCCTGACCCTTCACCATCTGCGTAGCCTCCTTTGGACACTCTCTAATTGCTTTACATCCTTCTTGCATTGTGGTGCCCAAAACCACAAGGACATAACGTCTCTTTCTAGGTTTCATTGATATATTTTCTGAATCGAAAGAGCGTCTGGGCCTTCACGCCTCGATGATCCTGAGATTCCTGCACCGGAACCGCATCTCCAGCACGGCCATCCCGTACCCCGTGCTGGAGTACTTCAACAACATCTGCACCATGCGCTCCTCCGTGCTCAAGGACTCTCTGGATCGACTTCTCCTCAAAGAGAGAGGTGGGTGACATCTGCCTTTTGTGCTAGGGGAATGGTGTGGCCACAGCTTGAAGAGCAGAGAACAGATAAAACAAAAAGCTTTCTGTGCTGTGTAACCTTTAACAGGAATGAAGTTGTTTGTTTCTCTTCTTTTGCTCTTGTTTTTTGAAGCGCATAAATTGATTTCTGAACTACCCAGAACACGCTGGGAGGTTCTCACCTTGCTCCTGGCCTGTTCAGGATGAGCATTGCTGATTTGCCATATTCTCTGTCCAGTCAAATATCTCTACTGGTTGCTAGAAACTTAGTTAGAATGTGCATGACTGTTTGCTGAAGTTGGCTGCTCAGTATTAACAGGTTTTGTATTGGTTTGGACTGAAGTCTTTCCTGTGTCTCTCCTGGATGATCTCCCTGGAGTGATAGCTCCTTTTCTGCCCAGTTTGACTTGATATTTTCAGATTTCTGCACTTCCATTGAAACAGATCAAGTTGCTAGAGAAACACTCTGCTTTGGCCCCTCCCTAGAGTAGCTGAATGGAGGTTTTCTCTGTGATATTTTACTTTTTCCTTTCATCTGTATTTTGGCACGCAAATGATAAAGCATTGATGAGGCCAGTAATGAAAGGAGGAGACAAAGGCTATTGAACTGCAGACAGTGAAGGTGTTTTCATCCTGCGAGTGGTAAACTGAGATTATTGCAATTCCATGTGAAATGAGACTTTGCTGTCTTCTAGTTTGTCAGAAACAGGCTGTGTTCTGTGCCAACAGGTTAATTTGTGGTAGTTATTCTAAAGGTATAACAGTTCTCAAAACAAGCCAAGGAAGCATTTTCTGAGCAATTGTTTTCCCTGCAGAATACCCCAATGACCTGAATGGGAATGAGGAGTCAGATGAACTGAAGACTGTCACCAAGTGCTACACTCACATAGAGACCTCCTCCAATTCTGCTGACATTGACAAGATGACAAACGGGGAAACTTCCTCCTTCTGGCAGTCAGATGGGAGTGCCCGTTCCCACTGGATCCGGTGAGATGTTTGGGGGTTGGCCCTTAGATGTGGGCTGGGCTGGCCCTGGCTGCATTCCAGGTGCCCCAAGGCTGCTCCATCACTCCCCTCCTCAGCTGGGCAGGGCAGAGGAGATGTCAGGAAAAGCTCATGGGTGAGGGACAGGGAGAGCTTGCTCCCCAGCCACCATCACAGGCAAACCAGACTTGACTTGGGGGATTTAATTCAATTTATTAAACCAGAGTAGGGTAAGGGGAAATAAAACCAAATCTTCTCCTCCCTTTTCTTAGGTTTAACTTCTGTTTTTCTCTATCTCCTCCCTCCAGTTGGCACAGGGGATGGGGAGTGTGGGCTGTGGTCAGTTCATCACATGTCTCTGCCACTCCTTCCTCCTCAGTGGGAGGACTCATCACACTCTTCCCCTGCTCCAGCATGGGCTCCCTTCCCAGGGGCTCACAAGTCCTGCCAGCAAACCTGCTCCAGCGCAGGCTTCTCTCTCCAAGGGGCCACAGGTCCTGCCTCCCCACAAACCTCCCCATCCTGTGGTCCCCCCACTACCAAAACCTTGTCACACAAACCCAGTACAGGTGTAATTTAAAATAAAGAGTGGAATTAATGAGTGACAGATGAATGTAGTGGTGGTCAGGATTTTAAACTTTATGCAGAATTCATTAATCTCTGCATAAAGTTTAAAGGCTTAACCACCAAATAAAAGTTCACCTGTAAAACGCCTGCATTGCTGGGGAGCAAAGCTTGCCAAGCTGTACTGCAGTGGTTGGGACTTGAATAGAAGTGCTTTGCCAGTGTCTAGAAAGTCCCATGAAACAGAAATACTCAATGAAAGATAAATGTTCAGTGGTAGATCTAGAAATGTGTACTTAAAGAAAGCTCAGTCATTTTGGTCATTATTGACACTGCATTTTTATTCCTGAAGAATGAGTTCTCTGTTGAAAATGTGAATAGAAAATTTTACAGTCTCACCCTCAGGGGTGACTGGTGTTTTAGGTTTTAACTTATCCACCATGATATGGGGTTAAGATGACCTGTGGAGCATTAGGTAAACTTCAGAGGATTTATTTGTGTTTATAGAGGTGGAAAAGAAGTGACTGATATGATATATGTATATATATAATAACAAAATAATAAAAACAAAGTGACTTCTCTTGGCAAGAACTGTTATGTCTTCTTTGTTTTGCAGCTTAAAGATGAAACCAGATGTGGTTTTGAGACACCTGTCCATTGCAGTGGCAGCTAATGACCAGAGTTACATGCCACAGCAGGTCACAGTGGCAGTGGGAAGGAATGCCAGCAGTCTCCAGGAGGTCCGAGATGTTCACATTCCAAGCAATATCACTGGCTACGTAACACTGTTGGAAAACGCTAACATTAGTCAGATGTGTGAGTCAACAAAGATCCCACTGGGATATTGTTTTGCTGCTTTTTTGGAAGGTGAAAGGTTGGGTACATTGTGGAATGATGTATGGAAGTGTCAATCATTAGAGATGGAACTTCTGACCTCGTCCTTGGATCAGAGAAGTTGGTTTAGTGTGGTTTAATTTCTAGCCTGGAAGAGTCTTCCTTGTCTTTCTCATGGTCTGTCTGTAATGTGGGCTCAGGGTTGAAGAGAAGAATGAGTAAAGATGCAGTTTTAGCCTCTCAGTTTGAAGACACAGGGCAGTTTTAAAATATCTTTGCTTGCACAGTGAAAGCATATGTTGGCTGATAGTATCTAGCAAAAAATCTGCTTCTGAGCTACTGGGTTTTTTTAGCACCAACAGTCTGAAGTTGGTCAGATGTAAAACAGGTTTTGTGCTCAAGGGTTTTAAATAGTGTTGTTTTTGAGTCTGGTGGCTCTGTGGGTGCTATATTGGAATCCATCCAAGGAAAGCTGCTCCTTCCTAAGAGCGTTTCTGCAGCTTCAGGAGTGTTGTCCCTTCAGTTCAAAGAGGTGCTTTTCACTGAGGTGAACTTTGACTGCCACAGGAAATGGGCAGCAAGGATGTTGTTCCTCAGAAGTAATCAGGACAATGTCATCTGTGCAAAATGGTCAAGAACTTAAATTACACAGAAAGTTTCACATAAAACTTGGCTTTTAGGCTTTACTCCTTTTCCCCATCATCTCCACAACCGCTCACTCCCAAGACACTGCCTATGTGTGTAGGTAGAGAGGTCCTGGTGAAATAATCTGTAATCTATTTTTCACTTTGGGAGTCTTTTACTGCCTTTATTCTCCCTAATTTGTAGCCATACCGTATGTAATGGACTATTCAAAGGCTGAATTTTCCAACTCGTGGTGAGGAAACGTGTGTGGAGTTGTCCACACGTGGTGGGACAGTTATGAGTGTCCTGCCATTTTTTCCTAAGAGGTTCTGCAGTATTTATGGTTTGGATTATCTGCATTCTTTTAGATCTAACCCAGCAGAAGAAATGGGGAAAAAAATTCTCTGTTCTGTTTCGACAGATGTACAGATCAACATCAAGCGTTGCCTTAGCGATGGATGCGACACCAGGATCCACGGGCTCCGGGCCTTGGGCTACCAGAGGGTGAAGAAGGTGGGGGTCTCTGTGTGTGATGCCTCAGCCATCTGGTACTGGTCCCTGCTCACCTCTCTGGTCACAGCTTCCATGGAAACCAACCCAGCATTTGTTCACACTATTTTACAAAATACTCAGTAAGTATCAAAGTGCCACGCCGGGGGATTTGAGTTAAATCATTTCTGTAAATACTTCTGGCTTTAGGAAGCTAAACTGCCATGTGTAACTGCTTTCCATTCTCTGCATTGAGGTGTTTAAACATCTTTGTGCCATCTCATTGTCCAGGTTTTGATGTTTCATCTATTTGCACATACTGGAACAAGTATAATTGTCCTGTTGTATCTGGTCCAGTTGTTAAGCTGTGACTGAACAAACGCTGAAAAAGACATTTTTTACCTTTTCTTTGACTTGTCATGATTCTGAGAAGCCTAAAATTAATTAATTTTCACTGTCCTATATTTATAATCGATAAAGTGAACATCTTCCACTTTAGACTGAAGCTAAATTTAGCTTAATTTTCAGCAGAGTTCTGCCTGTGTGATGCTTTGTCACACTTTCCAGGGGGATACAGTTAGGTCTGGGCACTGTCTGCTTGCATATTTTTATTGTGGTGATTGACCATTTTCTGTGTAACATTTCCTTGTTTGATTGCCAAACCCTTCTGCTCGATGACTTGAAGGATTGGAATCCTTCAAACAAAGTCTCTCCACACCCACATGGACTTTTACAGGGCTTAGTTAGCAGGATGCCACCACCTGAGGAGCAATGCTCATTAGGTTAATGAGTACTGCAGGTTAAAGTCCATTAAGCCTATCTTTTAATTTGTGTTATCCCTGAAATCTCTTTAAAACTCAGATAACTTCATATCTGCTCACACCTGAGCAAGGGCCATAGTTGCAAGATTTACTAAAACTGAGGGTCTTCAATTTTGTTATAGTTTACGTATTTTTTAGAAATACAACATGAACTCTGGCCTAATAAAGCATTAAAAAATTATAATGGGGAAATCTTGACTAAGAAGATACTTCCAGGTATTACAGATTCAGTGTTTAGAGTTAGAAAGTAAAACCCCCAAACTTTAGTATTGGACAGAATGATTTTGGTGAAAGCCCTTAAGAATCCCTAATTTCAGGGGTTATTACATGATCTCTGAAAATTCACCAAAATCCTGCTCTGAGCTAGCAAGTGTCTCCCTCAGTTTCTGTATTTGTTCTGAAAGTTTCAAAGCAATTTTCCCTTTACTCAGGGGCTCTTGCTCAATTCTAGAACAATTTAAAATGAAGCAGTGCTTGGACACTAATGCTGTTACAGATTTAATTCAGAGCTCCTTGATGTGTTTGTCTCATTAAACGTCAGTTTAAGGGACTAGATTTGAGATCACCCAGCAGTCACTGAACTGTCCCTGCCTGGAATGCAGTATTGTTACCTTTTGAAGAGCTTCTCAGTGTGAATATATTTTGTGTACTCAGAAGCAATGTGCAGAGAGCTGCCCACACAAAGCATGAAGATTCAAATGTCTAATTCATTTTAGGAGTCTGTTTTCTCCAGTTCTGACTGTTTTCCTGATCCTGTGTTTCATTTTTCCCTAGGAAAGCACTGCAGCACATGCCCCCCCTATCCCTAACACCAGGCTCTACAGATTTTTCAAGCTTCTTATCCCCAAATGTTTTGGAAGAAGTAGATAGTTTCCTGATCAGAATAACAAGGTGAGTTTGGGTTGGTGATGCAGTGGGAAATTTGAAGGCTTTGTACGGCAAATTTTTGTTCTTTGAATTTTTCAAGATACGTAAAAAAGGATGTTCAGCAACGGGCACCTGAGAGAGTCTGTGGCAGCTTTATTTAAACCCAAAACAGGTCAGATTTTGTTTTCACACTGTTGTTTTCCCTCCCCAGCTGTTGTACAACCCCAGAGGTTGAGCTGACCCTGCTGGCCTTTGCCTTGGCCCGGGGGAGCGTTGCCAAAGTGATGAGTTCCCTCTGTGCAATCACTGAGCATCTGGACACTCCGTACAAAGCTTCCTCCCTCATCTCCTCCATGGCAGCAGTCAGACAGAACCTGCTCTATAAATATGGTAATGGGCCATTCCTGCATCCTTTGCTCTGCATCCTGCAGCAAATACACAGCTTGGAGTTGTTCTGCTTGTTGTTGGGGGGTAAAATTTTAGACAAGGCTTCTAAATTAAAAACTGTTGCAGAGAAGGCAACCTGAAAGCTGAACAGCCCTAAAAGCTGGTGATTAGATCAGCTTTGTGCCCTTAAAGGATTGAACCAGGTGGCATCTTCTCAAGGGAGAAAACATGGACTGTGTAGATAGTGGCCCCTGTATCAAGGGATAGTGTTTGTATTGCTCAAAAGGCAAATGACATCAAGTATTTGTGTTGTTCCAATAACACACTTGTTTGGGTGTGTTTGCCCTCAGTAAAGGGTCTCACACAAATTTAAGATGTATTTCAAATGGAACATCATCAGCACCTATTTACAGTTCTTTTATTTTAATTACAAGTTTAATCTGAGTTAAGAGTAAGCTTTTATAATCTATGTCATGAGTGTAGAGCTGTTTGTGGTCTGGCACCAGGTTGTGATTTTGCTGTATTGGCTGTCCTTGTTTGGTAAACCTGTATTTTCTCAGGTGTCAACTCCTGAGATTATCATTAATCTCTCATGAAGAATTTTATCCTTTGTTTGTCTTTTAGTGTGTTTTTCTGTACTTCTTGTCTTGTGCCAGAGAATGCCTGAATTATTTTATAATTATCAGTGTTTACTTTCTAAAGCTTTGAAAACTGCTTTGTTTTCCCCAGAGCAGCCACTGCCTTTTGTGAGACCAGAGTGGTATTTCATGAGCTGGGAATTCCAAAGTGTGCAAACAGCCAAAGGAACATTGTCATGGTTTTCATTGTCCTGCCTGTATCTAAAACTTACACTATTTTAGCTTAATGTATCTCTCCTGCTCCAGTTTCCCTCCCTTTTTTTGTCTGACAGTGGTAAAAATCTCATAGCATTGTATTTTTTTTCCCCTTTGTTTTCTGTATGAAGAACTTTAGAAAACATATGTTGCCATTTTTAATTGAATTTGATAAACCTGATTTTCTCCCTTAGGAAAGCCTTTACGACTGACTCTGCAGGCATGTGATGTAAAGGGAAAAGAGGATAAATCAGGGCCTGAGAACCTCCTTGTAGAGCCATGGACTGGGGATGGTAAGAGCCTGGGCTTAAAAGCCAAAATACTGCATCATAAAATTGCTTAGGTTGGAAAAGACAACCAGACACAATGTTAACAACAATGTTAACAAGGCTGTAATGCTGTTCCATATTTACTTTTACATATATATTTGGTGTTTCTTCATAGTTTTTTGATGTGAAAGATCTATAATAAGAAAAGCAAACCAGCAAACCAAACAAAAACCCAAACCAATATATAAATTCTATTCTGCAACACTGGGGGTTTTTCAGGAGCCACTTTATTGTTGAAGCAAAGCAACCAAACAAAAAGATTGGATTTTGGGGAGAATTATTGATACTCTCTGTGGAAGTCAGCAGTGAGCTGGCCCAGAGAGTATTACACCAGAGCACATTTTGTGGGTTGAAGTCATGAATCATTCACTGCTGGTTTCCCAAATATTGATGGAGAGGGATGGTGGAAATCACTGAATTCCCACTGACTGCACATGGCTGTTAGTTCTCCTTTAAACCTCTCTGTGTTAATGCAATGCTTTTATGTACTGGATTCAACCTAAACAAAGAGATTTGTGTTTCTTGACCTCCTTTTTAAGGGAAATGCCACCTAATATATTTTTTTAAATGGTTTATTGTCTTGTGCAGTTCTACTGGGAAATGAAAGCCATTGTGGCAGAAAATCAGGCACATTCTAAAGGCTTATTTTACCCCTCTGTTTGCTCATGTGCATTATTTGAGTGTATTTTTAGTTATTTTGTGGGTTGTTTTCTGTTGTTTTCTCTGTCAAAATTTAGGAACTATTCACTGAGTTGTATCTGTGAATGAATTATATCAGTGAATAGTTGTATCAGTGAACAGAGCCACAAGCCAAAGTAACAATTGGGAATTATTGCTTATTGGTTTTGTTCCCCTCCTTCAATCCCAGTATTCTCTTTCAAACTCCTTGCACTAGCAATCATTCCAACCTCATTCTTTTCCCTCTCCTGCTTTAGGTTTTCTTACTGAAACTGGGAAAACCAGAGCAAGTATCATTCTTTCTACTGGGACTGAATCTTCCTTTCAGGTGACACAAATCAGGATAAAGGTATGTGGTTCCTCTGTGCTTTTGAAGTACAAGGCTTGCTTTTTCTTCCTGGTGGTAGGATTGAATTGGAATATTTTTTTGTATGAACTGAAATTTTAAATTCCTCATGAAATGGTGTTAATTTAGGGTTTTACTTTGGGGTAAGTCACAGGGAACTTCAGAAGAGGGAGGTCTTCAGTAGTTCCAGGGAGTCATAAGCATGTAGTAAAGACATTTATATTGATTTTGCCTCTATCTTGCAATATGAATCTCAAGCCAGAGACTCTTGGGTTTATGAGTTCTCTGTAAATAGTATGTATTTATATGTAAGATGTTTTACCTTACACTTAAAATAACATTTTGACTGTATGAACAGCAAATTTCAAGATACATAACATGTGAGTTTAGATTGAATAGAATTGAAATGTCCTCATTTAGAGGCACCAATGTAATCTGAACATTGGGCATGGTTTTTATCTGATTAAATAGCAAGATCTTGTGATTAAATCTCCTTGCCAAGACAAAGTGAATTAGCAGAATTAATTTATTCATTTAAAGCAAAGCAGTAGTTTAATTCCTGGGACAAAGGATGCATATTTCAATGTCAGAGGGACTTAAACAAGGAGGGACTCCTGGCAAGGAAATTCTGACTGGAGCTGGAGAGCCTAAGTTGGATTGCAGTGTAGTGATACTGGGAGACATGATTTCAGTTTGGGTTCTTTGGAATATCAAAGTACACAAAATCAGAGTGGGAACTAAGGTGTGGAACTCTAATGTCAGGGTGATAAATACAGCAAATATTAACCATGCACATGATCTCAGCTCAGTGGGGTACAGAAGTTTTCATGGCACTTCTCTAAATGTATTTCATTTGCCTGTGCAATTCCACACATGAATATTGTAAGGATTTAGTTGCCTTTTTTTTGATCTCCTATGAAAGCAACACCTTTTATTGTCAACTTTTTAACCCTTTGCTCTGGGTTGCTGTGGCAGGTCCGGAAAGGGGCCATTGGGGCCCAGTGTGGGCTGGTGTTTGCTTACAATGGTGCTTCAGAAAAGTTCCATGCAGAGGAACATTTCAAAAGGTTTGAGAGCTATGACAAGTGGAAGCTGAAGGAATTCAAACAGTTCTTAAAAAACAGGTATGGGGGGCCTTTTCCTAATGATTATGTGGAAAAATAAATGTTATATTTGAACTATCTGCAATGCCACTGCAACTGTTGAGAATTGTTCCAAGTGACTTCAAAATGGTGCATCACTTAATTGTTACTTGTTTGGCTTTAATGAGCCTCAATTTAATGTGTGTCTTTGAGGAAATGTCTCAGCCTCTTGATCTAAAGACCTGTTATAAAAGGGAGATGACAAAACAAAATTTCTTTTTCTGATAACAGAAATTTTCAGAAAGATTGTGCTAATAAACTTTTATTAGTTTTCAGAACTGTTACTTAGGAGAGAGGGGAGGGGAGGGACCATGACTAATAAAATTTCTTTAATTGCCTTACCTTGCATGTGAATAGTTCTGGGTATGTGAAAGCTTCTTTTCTCTTCTCATCTTTATAGCCATAACATGCTCTAAATATTTTGGTAGAATATCAACAGCTTTGCAGTGTCTTTTAACTTTAAAAGTGTGTTAAACTCTTTCAAACACAGAAGCAGTTGTTCCTGTGATGATTTGGGAGATGATGATCCTATTGGCTGGTTTGAAGTGGAAGAGGAATGGGATGAAGTTGATGTCAAAATGCAGCAATGCAGAGTTTCCCAGGTAAGGAGCCACCAAAAGCCCTTGGCCCAGTCACTGTGAGCAGGGGACTGTTGCTTTATTCTATCATGTAGCCAAATTAACTACTGTGTAGTTGTAGCATTTATTCTTTCAGAGCCAGGCTCTTCAGTCCTGGTTTCACTGAGCAGTTCCATCAGTCAGGCTGATTTCCTTGGGGAGTGCAGATCTTTGTTTCAAGAATGGCAGAAGGTGGGCTTTGATTTGTAGTGCTCAAGTAGGGAAAGTGTCCTTTCAGATCCTGTTCTAGTAGTTCCCCAGTCTGTGCTACTGTGGGAATTAGAAGTGGGGGCACAGTTTGAAATCAGCTGGGAGATTTTTCTAACACCATCCCTGCTGCTGCAGAGTAACTGGATACGTGGGGATGGCAGAACTTGCTGTTCCATTGATAAAAGATTGATAAAACTATGTTTTAAATATTACATATAGATCCTCTGCTTGCTTTTAAATGCAGCTAGTAATTTTTTAAGCTGCAAAAACACTGTTACTGTAGAGGCAAGGAGCAGCACCAGCAGAATGAATTAACTAACCTTGCAGGTGCTTGTAGAGGTCACAGAACCATCACTGGGACTTTTTTGGAAGTAGGGAAAGGTCAACCTTAGCCTGAATCTCACTCAGGCTTAGTGTTTCAAACCTCTGGAGGTGACTGACAAAGACTAAGGCTTGGCCCAACCTACAATCTCCTCACATCTGTCTCTTAAATGCCATATTTGTGTTAGCTTTGAAGCCCAAACCTTGTGCTGTGTTTCCATCCTTCCAGTACTTGATGATCAAGTTCCTGTGCACAAGACAAGACACAGCAGAACGTCTGGGGGTCCAAGGGCTGAGTGTCCTCGGGTACCTTCGGCCCATGCGGGACGAGCCCAGCAGGAGCATGAACTGCTTGCAGTGCAGGAGAACTGAGGAGGACACAGTTTGTGGCACAACTCTGCTCCTGAAGACCCTTCATTTCATCCAGCAGCTGGCACAGGACCTGGTATTTTCACTTCTTGAGATTGTTTTAAGAAATTGGAAATGGGTAAAGAGAAGTCTGGGTAGTTTTAGCAATGCTTAAAAACCGTGTTGGGGAGGGGAAAAAATGGCTTCTGAAAAATGGCATTCTGTGTGTGTTTACTGAAGGTGGCAGAATGTGCTCCCTCTGGGTGCAGAAGGGAGTGAAGAGCTATATTTCAGCATGAGGATACAGTGAAATAGGTGGACCAGGAGGATGCTCCACTATGTGTTAGACAGTGCAGCTATTTCTGGAGCAAACATCTGGGGAAATGCATAAAGAGGAGGCTAAGAAGACTGCACAGATTAAATCTGAAATAGTACACAGTTAAGAGATGTGACTGGTGTGTGCTGGATGTCAGTGTGATGTGTCCCACCCCTGAGGACACATGCCACAGTGATGCTTTGTTCTTGCAGTTCATGTGTCTGTGCCTTCTCAGCTTCAGTTGGGAACCATGGGCAGTCAATCTCTTTTTGGCTCTTTCTTACTTTGAATCCAGTTAGATGGAGAGGTGGAGGTTGTGAAGTGCTTTGTTGGTGGAGGACAGGGATGGGAGCCCAGACATGTGGAAGGAGGAGAGAGCTCAGTGAAGGAGAGGGTTTCAGCATGAACTGTCACATTTAGACACTGGACTAGCCATGGAAGAACTTGAATTCACATTAGCTGCACGTTTTTAGGAAACCTGGCAGCTTTAAGCCCAGTGCTCAGGGATTTACTTTTTATAAATGTGTTCTGTAGAGAGTTAATTTTCCAATCCTGCATTTTCTTTGCCTTTTTAAGGTTCAGCAGAAGGAGAGTGGATTAAAATACAAGTCATTTTTAGATTTCACAGGCCTTGATTTGCAGTTGTTCTGGAATTTCTACAATAAACTCCACCAAAAGTAAGTCACTTCTTTACTGTCTCCTGAGGCACTAATCTCTGTGTGTGTGTATAAATAAAGTGTGTTTAGTTTAGTTACAGCAGTTTGTTCTTCCTAAGCTGCATCATTAGAATAAATAACATTTCCCTACTGCTGCCATATGGACTTTTAACTATAATGTGGAAGCTTGAGCTGTAGATTAATTTAGCTGGTAACTATACTTCTTTTGGCTCTGTGCTCTCCACTCAGTGGTTTTTATCCATCTGAGGTGGTGATTTTCACAGCATAATTTACTTGGTGCAAAAGAGCTGCTTTTCTAGTTTTTGCTTCTGTTTGTTTTCTGTTTTTTTTACAGCCCAAGGGAAGAATGTATCTTTGCTCAAACACTGCTATTGCAGCTTCTCCAGAGCTGCTTCTCTGTACTTACTGGAGATAATAAAACTGCTAAACCTCAAGAAAATCCTCAGAGCAAAACAGCAAGTCACACAGAAGCTGCAAAAGAGCTCTATAGACATTTGTGTGAAGGTAATTTTTATTCAGTATATATTAACTGTTTTGCCTGTTGAAATTTGGGCACAGATGTTTCTTCCTAGAGGCCCAGTTGGCTTCAGTTCCTTTGTTTCTCCTGCAGGTCAGTGTATACTAATTAATTCTATCACAGGGAAGCTTTCCTTGACCCAAAGAAATAGCTTTATAGATTTTCTGCCAACATGTGGTCTGGAAACAGCTACGATAGAAAACTCCTTTTCAACCTGGCACCTGCTTGAACTGTCAGGGACTGTGACCCTTTGATGTTACATCTATTTCTGAAATGTCATGAATACAAATGAGCTCCCAAGGAGTCTGTGAGGTTTACAGGAAGATTCTGGAGCCAGTGAAGAGGATGGGAATTACACATTAGGTTTCCTTAGAAGTGGGGTGGCACATTCTTTATTCAAGTGTCATTTGAATAGTCTCCTGCAAAGGGAGCTAGGGAGAAACCAACTTATATAGAACCTGTCACATCTTGGGAACTGTATTAGCTTTGATGGTTGTCAAGTCATAATGTTTCTAGAATTAATTTACTCAGTGAATAAATAGATTCTTAGACAAGTCTTTTTTGCTGGAAGTTAAAAAGTTTCCCCTCCTTTTCTCTGGGTATAATGGAATTGCAAAGGCTTGGAGTTGTGTGGTCTTAACATATTGAATTGAGTTATGCCTTTAAGATATGAGATGAAGTGTTAATTAGACCCTGTAATTTTGTTTCCCTTCTCTGTGAGCAGTGGTGGATATGGGGGACAGTAACTTCATGCCAATGAAAATGCTGAAAGAGGAAGTCAAGAACACCCTGCTCAGTGGAGCTGCAGTTTTCTTCCCAGACAGACAGACCAGGAGGCAGCAGCTCTTCACCATGATGGTAAACCATTGCATGAGAGGTTGATTGTTCAGTACCTGCTTTCTTTATGCAGAAAAGAGGACCAATCTGAGTTGTTGTTGTCAAATAAATTCAAGTAAAAACCTTATTTTTTTCCTCTGCCTCCTTTTACCCTTTCCCCTTTCTCTCTCTCTGCAGCTTATCCAAAGAAAGAGGAGCTAACCCTGCCTTTCTCACCAAAAATGAATATTAGAATTCTTTCTCACAGAGGAGGGAAACAGAACATATCATAAAAATAAATCTTTTTCCTTTTCTAGAAAAACATCACAGAGCAGGAACATAAGCAATCTGTACATCTTGCCTTCAGATCCTTGTGTAGCCACTTCAGGTAAGAAGCCTGAAATCAAAAATATTTGTCTGATACTCCACATCTGTTAATAAGTTCATATTTAATCTTTTTTAGAAATTATATTCCCCTGGAAAATAATTCTCAAAAATAATCAACTGATTTTGCTTTAGGAAAGAGATTCTGCTGCTCCTCAATATGTTCATCAAATGAGTAGCTGTCTAAAACATTGGCCAGGGCTGGTGCTGAAATGATGTTATATTGCTCTTAGGCTTCTCCTAGGCTGTCTTCCAGTTTTTTATGTGATTGGTTGCCCATGGTGATTGTTGTTATTGATTTAGTCAGTCTGGAGTCATCAGAACCCAAACTTTTGATTTTCATAGCAATTACCAGTAGGATCTCTACAGATTTGTCACAAAGAAGAGCTAAATTTGTGGTTTGGAACTGTGCTCCTTGTTGTTGGTTAGTAAGAATGTCTTTGTTTCGTAGTGATCAAGATCCTGGTGGACTCTTATTATTACCAGAGAAAGGAGTTTCTGCAAATTTTGACATAAGTGAAGTGTTGTCAGTCATGGACACCCTTCTGCTTGTGGCAGCACGAGAGGTAACTGTCTTTGCCCCCTTCTACTTCTCTGTCATGAATTTGGGATGCAAACACCAGCTGCCTGCCTGAGATGGGGGCTCAGGAACCACCTTTCCTCTCCTTCTGGATGCAGCTATTCATGGCTGTGCATTGGTAGGATTAGGTTTTCCAAGCAGCTGGAGTGTTCTCCTTTAAACATGAACATTTTTTGATAGTAGGTATAAGATTAGAGGCATTTTTCCATAGGGTTGCGAAGACTTTATGGGTAGACACGAGGATACAGAAATAATCCCCCCATTTTGAGAGGACAGGGTTGGCCATGTCACTCAGGCAGGTGGAAATGGAGGAGGGTCATTTACATATGGAGAAAAAAATGTGCTGAGAACATGGAGTGACTCATATGTGGCTGTTCCTATTTAAAATTGTGATATATCAAAACAAAGCCCATCAGTTGCCTCATGGTGTTACATGCTGCCTGTCATTTGCATTTCATCTTTTTTTTTGGGCTGAGTGGGATGATAATGTCCATCACAGCTGACTGGGTACACTTGGTGTGTCATTCTGCAGCAGAAGAGCCTGCCTTACATTCTTCAATGTTCTTTCTTTTTCAGTGTGAAATGATGATGCTGGATGTTGCACAGCAAGAGAGTGGCACAGTCTTGTCTTCCTTGTTCTGGTCTGTGCAGGGCAGCCTCCTCTCCTGGTGCTACCTGCAGCTTAAGGGCACTGATAATTCAGCCAAGGAGCTTGCAGTGGAAATACTTAAAAACTGTGAGTGCTGGGATGGAATGCTGAATTAAGGGTGGTGTAAGGCAGGACTTGAGAATGTTATTTTGCAAATTGCAGTATAATGAGGGATCACCAGAGGTTGCCTGAGGCACACTCATCACTGTCACAGCATTTCTAATCTCTCCAGGAAGTACTTTACAGGCCTATTGAGCAAGTGGAGTTTTAGCTGTCCTGATAATCTTACCTTGGGAGAATCCCCAGAAGACATTGCAGTGAGTTTTGGGGGTCAAATACTGAAAACCCCCAAACAACAAATAGTTAGACTTCCATTTGAACATTTTAGTTTCTTAAAGTGTCCCTTATTTTGATTAACTCCTGGGTGGTGATATGTATTTTGCTAGATATATGTGATAGCAGGAAGAAAGGAACTTGCTTAAGAAGCTGGGCACTTTTAAGGGTTTTTTTTAATACAACAGCTCAGTATTGAATAGTTAATTGGGCCAAGTACTTAACAGAGGTGTAGTTTTATGTAAAATTACATCATATTTATGTTATTTGTATATAAATAAGTTTGCTGTGCTCCTGTCTTACATTTAGAAATGGAGTAAAGCTATAGCTAAAAAATTCCTGCCCTCACTTTAGTTGCTCTGCAGGGAGGGTACTGGATACACTGAGCTTGTTGAAACAATCTTGGAGTGTTTGATTAAATTACTCATCACTCATCTTTTCTGTGTTATCATTGATAAGCATGACTTGTTTCCACAATAGAAATACCACAGAAAACTGCTTTGAACTGTTGAGTGTCACTGCCTTGGGGCAGCAGATCCTTTCCTGCTTTGTCCTTGTGCACAGCACATGCACTTCATGTTTGGGGGAACAAATCCTTAAGGTGGCTATTAAGGGTTTTTTTTGTTTTCTCTTTAGATGTGGGCCAGTTCCTGTCAAATATCAGAACGATTTTGCAGTCCCTTTTATCACAGTATAGTGGCAAAACAATAGTAGAGAAAATCAGTAACTCTGTCTTTGCTATGGCAACTCGTCAGCTGGTAAGTGCCAGGGGGACTTGGCCCTCTTGTTGGGTGACATGGCTCTGGGGTTTGGGCTTTTTCATGAGGTCTCTCTTTTCTCCCAGGTCATCTTCTTGTTGGATTTTTGCACTTTAGACATTCCATGCTGTACTCTGCTACAGGGATTCAGCACTTTGATAGAACCACTGAAAAGCCTTTGTAGTGAACCTCATAAGGTAACTAAAGACACGGGCACTGTCTAACACAGTCAAACAAAAGCCAAATTGCAAGAAAGACATTAGAAACTCAGGTGCTTGTGTTGGTGAGCATTGGAACAGAGCTGGAAAGCTTCTGAAGTGTGAGATGTGTTGAGTGAAGAACTAGAAATGTATCTGCGTGATATGGAGGATGAGCAAAGTGGTCACAAAGTGCAAGTGGAGTGAGCAGCCTAGAAGGTAGATAGGGAAGGAGGGATTCTGAGGGTGAAGAGGAAAATAAACTAAAAATAGCTCATGCTTAACATTTTTAGCTTCATGGCTTGTGGTGATGCAAATAAAGTCTGTATGTCTGTAGTGTAGGTGTTTAAATCTGCATTAGTCATCCAGACTCCTTTTTGTCTTCACTGGAGCCTTGTAGTCACCTCTGGGTGAGCCTGACTCCTGCAGTAGGCTGGGTGAAATTTGCTTTAGAAGGTCTTCCTTACTGTGATTATCAAGGCTGTCTTTAGAACTAGTTTCAGTATAAATCAGTGCTGCAGCCTTTGAAATGCCATTTGGATGTACATCTGGCAACTTGCAATTATAGACACAAAAATCTAATGTGGTATTTTTTAAGAAATGCTTTACATTTGTCTCTGAGAATGCATTTTTGTTGTGCAGATGGAGATGGAAAGCTGGCAGCAGGAGCAGCCCGTGGTATTAAGAACGTGGACTATGGAATCACCTCATAACTATGAGAACAATTGCCATGAGGTCTCAGTCTTCCTCTGTCATGGGGCAACTTACTTTGAGGTGGAATTTGATGAAAAATGTGAAACTGAAAGGAGGTAATTTAAGCTTGTGCTGTGTTAAATTCCAGTATCTCTTGGCAGAGGGGCAGTTGGTGTTTCAATGTGCACTCCAAACATGGCATTTGAATTTCCTTGTCCGCAGTAATACACAGTGTGTGTTCTGACTGACCTTGTGCTGAAAGCCACTGCTCCTGGCACATGTACTGGGCTGTTCTTAGGAATTTTGCTACCTTTGGCCTTGATCTGTTTTGCAACCACCACAGTTTGTGCTTGTGGTGTTTATTTTGCCCTCTTTAGGCAAAACTATTGCCTTGGTTTCTCTTGGTAACACATCAGGCTACTGCTTATTCAAGGCATTTGCCAGATGTTAGATTTGGCACCCGTTACTGAAGGGTTGGGAAAATTCTGCAGGAAACAGGTCTGTATTTGCTGGGACTTCTGCTTTAAAACATGAAATAAGTTCCTTAGCAGTCTCATGGACGTGTGGTCAGAAAGATGTGACAGGGTACACTGAGGTGCAGCACTTGTGAAAATCCCAAAGCAAACATTTCCCCCAAACTTAAAAAGTAAATTTGGAAGTAATGAATTGCCATTTTCACAGGTATGATTACCTGGAGTTTACTGATGCCAGAGGGGCAAAAACTCGTTACGATACAAAGGTTGGCACTGACAAGTGGCCTAAGGTGAGCACCTTTCAGATTCTGAACCAAGTGGTAGATCCAATCTTAGGAAATCCTCACGATTCCTGTTGTCTGAAAGGCTGTGTGATTTTGAGCATGGGTGTGTTTATTCCCTCATGGAGGTGGGGGGCAGGAGATGAGGAAGAAAGTCTGAAATGCTGCAAATAAAAGGAGTGAATGAGTAAGGAATCCCTCTTTGCTGCTGTTGTCAAAAGAGCAGTCAGTAGAAATTAAAAGAATAATCCTGTTGAACTGCCAGTAACCACATGGGTAAAACTTAACTCTTCCACCTTGAGTGGACCCACCTGTGGCTGCACTTTGTCCTCAGTGACACTCAGGTGGGATGCTGCTCTCTTGTTTTGTGGCTCTGCCTTCTAAAGCTCAATCATCTATAAATTGTCTCATTAAACTGTTGAATAGAAGCTTGACCTGCTTAGCACTGTGGGTTTCTCATTGAGGTGGTGGGGGAAATTAGCTCTATTGCAGTCAGAACATAATAACTGAAACCCCCCAGAGTTGCTGAAGGGAATTCCTTACCCTGAAAACCTTTTCCTGTCATGTACATTTGGCAAAATGACTGTTTTGTTGCTCTGTAGAAAGTGACCTTTAAGGCTGGCCCACGGCTGCAGTTTCTCTTTCACTCTGACAGCAGTAATAATGAGTGGGGCTACAAGTTCTCCGTCACTGCTTACGGGCTCCCCGACGTGGCCGTCTCTTGGGGCCTGGATTTGCAGCTTCTTGTCTCGCGGCTGATGGGGCGCTTGGCTTCCCGAAGCATGGCCCTGAGATCCCAGCGAGGTGAGTGTATCCCACACCCCCTGGGGAGCCACAGAAACAGGGGCTGCAAGGGCCTGCTGCTTGTAGGAACCAAGGGCTTTTGGGATTTCTCACAGGGGATCGTGTCAGTGTATGGCGAGGCTGTGGAAGGCATGGACACTGGAAGGGATCACACTAAGATGCATTATATATATGGAGTAATACGGGCTTTTTCTTTTTTTCCCTTTTAAAATTGGCCCCCAGTGTTTAGTTCCCACGCTGGGGGTGTGAATATGGAGCCAGCAAACTGAAAAAAAAGCACAGTTAACTTGAAAAGTTTCACATGAGCCTTTGGTGTTGATTTTAAATTTGAATTCGCACATGAAGTTTGGTTAATTCCAGTAGTTAAATTCACGTAGGATTTGGGCCAGTAAAATACAAAATAAATAAATAAGTTGCTTAGTCTTTAACTTCACAACCTGAACAGTTCCTTCTGGCTTCCTCAATCAGAATCCACTCACCACTTTGGATAAATTTAACAAGGTTAAAGAGTTCTTGCTGCAAGCTGGTGGTCAGTATTTACTTTGCAGAATTAGGCAGCTAATTACCTGTGAATTTAGGGAACTAATTGAAATGTTCTTAGCATGAAATATTTTATTCCTTTCTTAATATAAGCATGCTCAAATACAGCAAATTGTTATGTCTTTAGTAAGAGAGAAAGCTTTTAAACTCTCTTGCAAATTGGGGAATTTCTGTATTTGTAAGAACAGCAGAAATGTTTAATTGAAAGTCCTTCCATAATGTAACATTGTTACAGTAAGAGAAGATAGCAATGCTGCCATTAAAGAGTTACATCACTTTTCTGTACCATGTTAGAGAAACAGAGAACATTGTGAAATTACTTGTTTAGTCTATTTGCATTAACTTCTGGGGGGTTTTTGTTTAACATTTATTATTCTCATTAATCTGTAAAAATGAAGAAAAATGTTTAGTAACTGAAGTGTGTGCTCTGATTTTCTTGCAGAACTGGGTAGTGAAGCAGATTTGCCTCCTCTGAAAGTAGCAGCAGTTCTTAATTCTCCTCTGTGGAAACCTGTCTTCAGGCATCAGATGTGTCCTGAGGCAGTGCCAGGAGCCAGGCAGGGTGGCACCAAGCACCCAGAGAAAACAGAGGTACTCACCCCTGCTTTGCTCCCCTTGGCACAAACCCCTGGCCATCACTCTGGTTCCTCTGCATTTAGGGACTTGATGTACCCCAAAGGATAT
Source organism: Anabacerthia variegaticeps (assembly GCA_035583185.1). Classification (NCBI taxonomy): domain Eukaryota; kingdom Metazoa; phylum Chordata; class Aves; order Passeriformes; family Furnariidae; genus Anabacerthia; species Anabacerthia variegaticeps. Next base: position 7,808,271 of record JAWWEW010000048.1, on the reverse strand, counting down.
GCTGCTGTGCTAAAGTTGTCATCATTTGCACTGTTTAATTGAAATATGAAGGAAAGAAACTGCTGTGTGCCCTTTTAGATTTCACTTTCATAGGATAAATCCGGCCAGGTTGGATGGGGCTTGGAGCAACCTGGTCTAGTGTGAGGTGTCCCTGCCCATGGCCAAGATGAGCTTTAAGGTCCCTTCCAACACAAACCATTCTGTGCTTTTATTCTCCTTTGTGGCAAGGGCCACAAACACAAGCAAATCTAACCCACATGAGATTCCTTGTTCCTATCAGTAGACAATGTCCAGTGATCTCCTGGCAGGCAAGGATTCAGTACCTGTAGCAGTTCCTTTGGAAGACAAATGTCTTGAAGTTGAATTTCATCCCCTCCTGCACTGCCCTTGCTGTCAGTCTGCCTGAGTCTATCAAATGGTTTGGAGGGACCTTCAAAGATGATCTAATTGAGCCCTCCCCCTTGTGTTTCATTAGCTCAGCTGCCCTGGGTGAGCTGCAGGGTGATTTCCTGTGCCAAAGGAGCTGCAGCAGTTCCTCAGATGACACCTTTGTGTTTCCCCCTGCAGGCTCGGAGCTCTCCCCACGACGTCTGCCGTAACTTTCTTATCGACTTTGCAAAATCAGATCCTGCCCAGGACTTCAGTGGGCAAAAATCTGAACTTTTCAAAGGACTTATACAGGCATGTAAAAAACAGACCCCAAAGACAGATATAGTTGCTGGTTCTACTGTTGATCAAGCTGTGAACTCAACATTTGCTGCTTTGGTGTATCTCACTCCCGATTTATTTGAGAAGCTTCAAAAATATGGTAACTCTAATATTATTAGATTATCTTAATAATGAAGACTTAAAAGTTTGTAAAAGGATCTCTTGCAGCTCAGTTTATAACCTTTAAAAATCAGTTTTAGTGGGGCCAATTTTAAAATTAAGGTATAAAGGTATCATTTAAGTAGAGTAGGTAAGCTTTCTGTAGAGTGGGTGTTTTTTTTGATTAACATATCCTTTTATCTCCAGAGCACTGGCAAAATACTAATAAGCATCAGAAGCTACTAATCCTATAGAGCTATACCTAAAGAGCAGTGATATCCTCTAGGGCTTTAATTCAAAACAATGTGGCTTCCAGTTATTAGAGATTCTTGGATCATTTTCCTTGCTCATTGTATCTCTCTTAAAAATCCAGCAACAACTTATATATGTTATTAACTACAGGGGTTGGAGGAGGTGTGAATTACCTCCCAAAATAAACTGTGGAAACTAAACTTGGCATCCTCAAAAGTGCATATTTAAATTTTATTTTGCAATAAATGGCAATGGTTTGCTTTTAACTTGTATGATATTCACTGTACTACAACTTTTCAGTAGGCAAAATGAGCAACTTTTGAACTTGGAACATCCTTCCATTAAGTCTGTTGGAAATATTTGAATTATTTGAAGTATTGGATAATAAGATGTTACTTGGTTTTGAAGGGTTTCATTTTAGGCTTTCACTTTCTGTCATAATTTTGACACTAAACATCTTATATTTTCATAGGGCCCCAGAATAATTGAGCTATTTTTTTGAGCTCTAAAGTTATGAGTAAAAATGACTGACACAAAGACTGGCTGGATGACTAATGTGGTTATTGCCTTTAGTTATTGTGTCTGACAATTGAGCTCAGTTTCTGAGTGAGATGGAAAACTGGGGTAGCACAGGAAGATATTTGAGTGCTTAAGAAATTCATCCCCCTGTTGTGTCAGGAGCTTCATCTGCTGGTTGTGCTGGGGCAGAGTCACTTCAGGCCCCTGTTCACCTGTGCCAGGAGAAGCAGGGACAAGAACTGCTGAAAAGAAGAAAGGAAATTTAAAAAAAAAAAAAAAAAAAGAGGGAATTGGAAAGGGAAGACAATGAACAGGAATGTCGTTTTCTCCACAGTCATTGTCAGGCCAATTGCATGGAAACTGTTTTGGCAGGTCTTTATTTTTTGTAAATTCGTCTTGAAAGTCCATTCCAAAAATTGATAGCATAAAACAATAAAGAAAACAAATACATCTATAGAGCTTTAAGTTAATGCTAAGCATTTCTTGATTATTCTGGTATCAGTTTGCATCACTGGTACTGTGAGTGTAGGGGGAGGTTTTTATTTTCCATGACTTCAGGCATCAATTTTGGGAAGAAATGAGGAAGATACTTGTAATTTAACTTTGTAAATAACTCTGTCAAGGTGCAGTTTATGTATTTAAGACCTATGAAAGCTGGCAGGTTTTATTCCCTGTTTTTCTTACAGGCGTAATTGCAAGCATTGACTAAGAGATGAAGGGAGAGCTGTAGCATAATTTTAGTTAAGTAATTGTATAAAAATGGAGCTGTGAATAAACAGGACTCTTCTTTCTCTCATTTCCAGTCAACAGTGGAGGCAAGGTGCCTTTGAGTGATGAGTTTGCACAAGTATATTCCCTGGCTGATTCCATTAGAATATGGATGGTAAGATCACTCAGGGGGATATCTGTTAATGTCATTTACCTTCATATTTTACAATGCAATGTTAAGGAGTAGGGTGGAACAATCTTTTCCTTCAGTGATTCTAAGTCAACTGTTTTCACTTGGGAACAACATCTGTTTACTTCTAAGCTTTGAACTTAAGTGTTTAAATGTAGTTTCACACTTCCCTCGGCCCCAGATGTGTCATCAGGAGCATTTAGGACTGAATTTGACTCAATGAGTTAAATTTGTGTTGTTTTTCAGTAAGAATCTGTGTTGTTAATTAGGAAGATTACTACATTGCAGTTGGAATTCTTTTGAGGTATAGGATAAAAAGAAATCTGACTCAAACATCATTGTAGTGTCTTGTGGCCTTTTCCCTTTTCTGCCTGAGAATTCCAGGCACCTTGATACCGTGGAGTTACAGGGAGTGCAGGTGCATGTTAAAATGATGCCCATTGCATGGCAGGTGGTGTTTGCATCTGACAGAGTGAGATGATATGGGTTTGGAGAACCTTATCTCCTGTCTAGATGGGTGTCTTTTCCTGAGTGTGAGGGTAAAGGAGAAGCCTTTTTTCCTTGGAGTGCTGATGCACATCCAGTCACGAGACAGGGAGTGGGCTCAGCCTACAAACCCTGAGTAGCTCTAACAGTTCAGGTGCTGCTCTTTGAGACTCTGGGTGGTTTGCACTGCAGTGGGGAATAGTAACACTGCCATCTGTTCCTGAGTTCAATTCCTTTAGAGCAAGGCAGCCTTCATCCTGCCTTGCTGTAGAGATGTACAGGGGGAGTCAGGTTTTAACTGTTTTAACATCCTGTCTACAGTTGGAAATGAAGCAGAAATCCCTGATGGGGAGGGGAAATGATACTGAGGAGAAGCAGAACACAGAAACAAGTGAGGTGAACCCAGAAACTCTTGGTAAGTGTTGCCTTTCCACATGTATGAGCATTCCAGGTAGTTTACTAAAGCATTGCCTTGTCAATCTTAAGATACTTTTTTTGCTGTAAAGGTAAGTTGGCAACTGGGCTTGCTTTTTAATACCACTGCATGAACTATCAGAGATTGTGTTCTTTGCAGAAAATAGTGTGTGAGAGAATTCTGCAGGGAGTGACCTCTCATTTGGGTCACCTGGTTCTGAACTTATGTTCATCTCTTGTTGTAGATACTTCTGACCACAGTGAAGTGATGTCAGAATAGCAGCAGATGGTTATTAGAATGTGTTCTCTTTGACTGCTCTGTACTTCACCTGGTTCAGGGGAATTGTTCAGACTTGGAAATCTAAACTTACTCAACTGATAGTGTGATGATCAATATAACAAGAAAAACAGTATTTTCTATCTGTCTTGACTCAGAAAAAAAAATAAGATAAATCACCTCCTTCCCAAGCAGAAGACAGCAAGTTTGCTGTTCTACTGTCGTGATTTTAACTCTTCCTATTTTTATGCTGCAGCAAAACTCTGTATGCAGAAGAGCCTTTTGCTACTGAAGTTTTTGCCTGTAAGAACAAAGACGAAAGATTCTGCTTCAGATAGTTTGGAAGGCCAGGACTTTGAGGAGCCCCAACAGCATGTCAGTGATAAATGCCAAAGAAAAGGTTCCATTGTGGACACAGACTTCCAGGCTGCGCATTCCCCCAGTGCAGCAACTCACCCTGTTTCAAAGGAGGAGGGCCAAACAGCCCAGCCTGATCCCAAGGTTAAACAAGTTCCATCCCCCCTCCCAACAGAGGCAGCACCTGCTTTTCCCAGTAAGGCTGCTGAAAGTGCAGTTTCCCAGCAAGAAGATGCATCATCCCCTCCTTCCACTCCCACTCGGAAGTCCCAGCTGAGCCGGGGCCGGCTGAGGCTGCTGTCCTTCCGATCCATGGAGGAGCCACGAGCTGTGCCTACTGTGAAGGAAAGGTACCCTATTCTGAAGAACATACTAGACTTCATTAAGGATCAGTCACTTTCACATGAAAGGTAAGTAAATGGAAAATGTTGCCAATTAGAAAATACAGAAGCTTGCCTTCGCACCTCTTCAGGGCGAGGAAAACGTATTTTAGTGGCAAGATAGGACTGGAAAACATTTTCTGTGTGAATAGTTGTCAGACTTATGTATTAAACTGCAGTTATTCATGACCAGGTAGTGGCTCAGAGAGTACTATTTCATTTCATTTGCTTCTACCATGTAGGACAGAATGTAAAAAACAATTACTTGGCAATTTATTGTCTTGCTTCCTGAGATTTGTTTGCAGTGGCATTTTGCTCTCTATCTGCAAAGAGCAAAGGCATGGTATATCACTGTTACCAGTCCTTGATAGCAGATAGAGAGAAGTTACATCTCAAATTCCCTGCTATGCTGAAAATCTTAATCAGAAGGGAGATTTCCAGTTCTCAGCTCATCTCTTTTGGGCTCTAAAACATGGAGTGGTGCAGGAAGTGCCTGCTTCTCTTGGAAGCTCTATCCCTCATCCCAACTGCTGAAACAGAACTGGAAATGTGGACCCAAAGCTGTTGTGTGATTAGTCAAACCCTTTTTGAGTTGCCACTTAGTTGTTTCGAAGCTTTCATTGCTATTTGTTTGCTCTCAGTGTTTTAAAGGTCCTTGCTTTGAGAAAATCCCAAGGGCAGAGTATTATGGAAGTGCTGAAGACAATCCGCCAGTGCCTCAGCTCGCTGGGGCAGCCCCACTGCTTCCACCCACCCTGTGTGCTCTTCCTTCTGGAACTTCTGGCCTGCCAGAAGGATTTTACCAAGTAAGCAATTATTGACACAAATCTCAGCCTGTCTTAATCCTCGTGCTTCCCCCATTGTGTATATTTTGAGGCTGCTCTGCATTGAAAATTGATGAGGGTTTTTGAGTGGGACTTGGTTGTGGAGCTGTTCCTCATGTGTCTGAGTTCTGGTGTGGATACCTAGAAACATCTTTACAGTCCCAACCACATCACAACAGACTCAAAAATATTGTGGAGTCTTCACAACATCCTCTTTGCCTGTTTTGTTTCTTAACTTGTGATCCCTCGTACAGGACTTTTGGTTTTGTTTGAAACCGCCAGACTGCTTTTTAAATAAAACTGACATCCTTCCCGCTTTTTGGGAGGGGTTAAAAAAGAGCCTATTTGTAAACTTTTTACAAAGCATTCTACCTAAAATATAACAAGTCTCAGCTACTGAAGTGCCTCTTTTATTTGCAGCTACTTTGGGAACTTGGAAGGCTGCGGGGCTGAGCTGCACAGAGAGATTCGGGAGTCCTACTATCAGCTTGTTTTATTCCTGGTTAATTCTGTGAAGGGATTTAGTGCTATTAGTGACAGGTACAGTACATTGCTTTAATTATGGGATATTTTTTTCCTGTTCCTTCACACCTTTTCTCTTGTTATTTGTTATTTCTTATTTAATGCCTTAATTAAGTTTGACTGTACTTTGCATTATTTACAGAACTAAAAAAGGAGCTTTGGTCTTGTGACCAAAAATGCCAAGTTAGGTTTTTATTACCACTCTTCAGGAAAGCAGAATAAACATATCAGTGTTAAAAACTTGACTTTTATTGCGTTTTGTAATTATAATTCCACAATCTGAAGCTTAGTAGTAAACTAGCAGAAATCACAAATTTATTGTGGAGTACTTGGGCAAGGCTAATGCCACAATAAATATGACAATTCTGCAACCATGCTTCAATATAAAACACACATTTTAGGTCATGTTTTGTTGTCCTTTTATATATTTATTTTTATTTAGGTCGTTGCTTCCTGCCTTATCCTGTGTGCAGACAGCTCTTCTTCACCTCCTGGATATGAGCTGGGAGCCCAGAGACCTTTCCTTCTTCATTGACATTCAGTTGCCACATCTCCTCATGACAACATCCCAGGAGAACATAAGTATCCATGACAGTGTCATTTGGTGAGTCAGGAAGAATGCAGCTGTCACATAGGACTAAATACTGATAACCATTGTACCCAGGAAGGCTGGAACAAGCACTAACAGTACTAATGACAAGCATGGCATCACTTTGGCCAGTATTCAAAGGCTTAACTGAAGTCTTGGAGTTCTTTTGCAGCCTTGCCAGTGCAAAAAACATGAAAATTTTATCTTTAACCTGATTGCTGCTGGGGCACTTCACTTGTTCAGCAGTGTAGCAGGAGGCAGAGAATGCTGGTTCTTGCCTTGATACATGTCAGGTGTTTTTAACACCTTCACATTGCATTTTTATAGTAGTTGTACTTTTTGCACAAGGGCAAAAAGCTTTTCAAATGTCTCATCTGATCTGCCAGTATTTCAAAAGTGTTCTAAGTGTAGATTTTTCTGATTTTTCTCATCTCCATGTTTATTTAAGAATATGACTCAGTGTCAAGAAGCTAGTGTCTGTATGGTCATTTATTAACCAGGAGTTAATGAATGGGAGTTCTCACACCTCTGTTTTTATTAACATGTCATAGCACTGTGTTCTTTAAAAAAAAAAAAAAATCAAGTTTTATTAAAGGGATGCCTGATTCCATTCAAACTTAATTTCAAGCTTGCTTTTCTTTCAGTCAGTGGAGTGAAGAAGATGAAATTGCAGACTACAAGCAGAACTGTGAATGGATGGATGAATGCCAGGATGTAATGTTTGAGACCTGGTATGAAAAGATAGCTCAAGCTGACCCAGAGAAGCAGAGAAAGGTGACCTCATGTTTTGTTTATTTATCTGCAGAAGGGGTGAATAGGAGACCTTCAAAAGCCTAAAGGAGTCTGGCTTAAACCGAGTTTTCATGAGTTGGATCTCTGGCTCCCTGTAGACCTTCAAGAGTCTGCAGTGATTAAAAGATCCCCAGCCATTTTTGGCAGGGGAAATGTTCTGCTTTCTGAAACCAACTCAAGCAAACTGTGTCCATTTATTGCTCCAGATGCACATGTTTGTAGCTCGTTACTGTGACCTGTTGAACGTGGACATCTCCTGTGATGGCTGTGATGAGATCGCGCCGTGGCACCGGTACCGCTGTCTGCAGTGCAATGACATGGACCTCTGTAAAACCTGTTTCCTTGGTGAGAGTCATTAAACAGCCCCTCAAGCCCCTGTGCTCAAAGGCAAAATAGTATCTCTGAATACACAGTTATACATAAAATAAAGTTAAACACTTTCCTCCTGGTTACTTCAGAAATGCTAAACTTCCCCTGCTCTGAATGTGAACTTGAAATTAGAAAGAGGTCCTTTATCAAAGTTTTTACAGGGACATCTCTCCTTACAGGTGGAGTTAAGCCTGAAGGCCACGAGGATGACCATGAAATGGTTAACATGGAATATGCCTGTGATCATTGCCAAGGAGTTATTATAGGTCGGAGAATGAACTGCAATGTGTGTGATGACTTTGACCTTTGCTATGGGTGCTATCATGCAAAGAAATACTCTGACAGGTATGAAATGTGGGATTTGCTTTCCCCTTTGCTGTGGGTGCTATCATGCCAAGAAATACTCTGACAGTATTAAATGTGGAATTTGCTTTCCCCCTCTTGGCAGTAAAACAATAATTAGCTAAGTACAATCAGTCATTCTCATGGTGCTTCCTACAAGGAAGGACATCAGAACATCTCCTTGGTGTCCTTTGGGGAAACATGGCAAATACAGGAGCAGTTCAGAAAAAATATCTGTAGCTTGGAAACCTCCCTCAACCTGTGAAGTAACTTGGTAGGAATTCTTGTCTGGCCATGGCTGTGAAAGCTGCAGAAGGAGAGTTATGACAGAAGAGGTGATCACGGCCGTGTGTGGACAACAAGAATTTTCAGTGCTTAAGAACCAGGCCACAGTTGGAACCTCTGGAATGTGTTGGCTCTTCCATGGTTTCCTGTGTTACCAACTACCCTGGTTAACCCTTCTAAGTGCTGTCCCTTGTCCTTGCAGCCACCTGCCCACACACAGCATCACCGTGTACCCCATGGTGACCATCCGCATCAGCGACCGGCAGCGCCTCATCCAGCCCTACGTCCACAACTACTCCTGGCTGCTCTTTGCAGCTTTGACCCTCTACAGTGCAGATCTGGCAACTGGGGAGGAAGTAGAAGGAGAGAAACTGGATCCTCAGGTCCTCAGCCATGCCAGAGTTCTGCAGCATCAGTGCATTCAGCTCATCGGGGACTGCCTGATGAAAGCCCAGCACGGAAAGGGTGAGTCAGCTCGTCCTGCACCAAAACAATGGTGTCTACAGGGCTCAGAAAAGGCTGTCATCACTCACTTGAAAGTTTCCAAAGGAAGCTGCTGTGTGCTCTGAGAAGAACTGTTTATGTAGAGAGCAAATGTAGAACAAGTGTCGTTCAGGGTCATTGGAACATGGAAAATAGAGGGCTTGAGAAAATTAATTTTGTGCTTCCATAAATATTGAAGACAACTTGGCAACTCTTTGGTTGTTTTTTTTTCCATGTTAGCTCTTGTAAAGAGGTCAGGCAGCACAGCTTTGTTGGTAACGTGTTACTGACAGCTGAAGGACAGCAAGTAATTTGGTGGAAGAGGCTTTTTGCTCTATCTCTTGGGAGGAATTTTTTAACCTTATTTGTGATATGGGATAAGCTGCTGAGGATGATGTCTGTCTGTCTGGAAATGGGGGTCTCTGGGAACTAAGATCTGTTATGGAAAACAGGGTGACACAGTAGGGACCTATGTTGAATGTATGAAGAAGTCTAGATTCCAAATAAGTTTGCTGGTAGTTTTTGTGAGCAGCTCTAATACAGCTGAAGTATCACCAAGTACTTTTGCATACTCATTATTTAACCTGTTTGTAATGTAGTTTTATTGTACAAATGTTTGAGTGGTCAGAAGATTAAAAGATGAGACAAATTTAATTTTACTGTTCATAATTAACGCCGTTGGGAGGTATCTCTAACACTCTTAAGACCTCTCCCCCAATGGCATCTTTGTGAGGTGGAAGATGTCACCACCTGTTCATCACTGCTATTTGAGGGAACTACATGATTAAATCAACTTGATTGGAAATATCTTTCTGATGGAGTTGATATTCAACAGAAGTGTGTGAGAAGTTTGCGGTTTTCTTTGAAAATGTTTCAGTTTTTGCTTGTCTTGCCACTGAGAACAGCTAAATAGCTTTTCTAACTTTCTCCCTCTCAGGACTGAAAAACTCAGCTGTCCTCTCTATGTTACCAGAAGATGAATCCTTCTCAGAGCATGACACTGTTTCAGGGAGTCCTCCCACAGAGGGTGCTCCAAAAAGTCATGCTGGGGATAAAGCAGTGAAGGGAAGGGAGGAGAAACCCAGCACAGGCTCCTTTGTGCATTGCAATGTAAGTACCTGTTTCCTGATATCAGGTGTGTGAGCTTCAGATGCTTAAACATCCTATTCTGGATATGTAACTGAGTGGGTAGTGATGATTTCCTTTGTGGGTAAAACTCAGGGCCAAGGAGACAGGTGTTGGTTGGTTCACTTTTGCTTTAGATCCAGCTGATCAAAAACAAAGGCATCACCTCTTAGAGAAAACTGATTCACAAAAGCATTGAAGAGAAGGGTAAAGATCATTCTTTCTGAAAGGGCTGTCATTTCCCCTAGTTCTTAGCACTGTTTAGGCAGGAGTTTCCTACAGTTTATACAGTGTATAAAACTATTACAGTGTAATAATTTTTTGCAGAGAGATAAAGATAGATAAATGTAATTTCATTGTGTGGAAGCTTAAGGCATAACTACATCAGTAAGTTCTTCACCAATAAGAGGTTCTGATATTTGTAGAAAAGTGTTTGGCAAGTGCAGATGCCTGCCTTCTTTGCATGGTTGTTTCTGCAGGTGTTAAATTCTGGGTTCATCTTTTGGTGCCTTTGTTTTATTTTTAGGGCAAACGAGATACTCGCAAGGCAATCCAGTCTCCTGCAGAAGATAAAGGAGGAAAACGAGGAAGGGAAAGCAAAGCTGTCTCTGCAAAGAAAGCTGTTGTGAGACAAGAGTCAGACTTGCCTGTGGATGAGACTGTTTCCCCAACAGGTAAAAAATGTATTTCTCACTTCCCCTGTCACAGAAATCCCCATTCATATGCACAGCAAGCAGCTGTCTTTGTGTTGCTCATCCAGTTTTGCATATTTGCAAATGCCTTTAATGCAAGCAAAGTGCTCTGAGAAAACCTGCCAGGCATGTTGCTTTGAACAACCACCTTGCAGCTGGTTTGAAGGATTCTAGAAATCAGAGTGGGCTTCACAGATACATATTTATGTGTAGAGGTTAAGGTTCCTGTTGGGCTAAACAATATTTGTGTGTTCTGACGTGCTTGGAACCAGAAAATAAGTTTCTTGTCCCGGTAAAGATTAATATTGTGGGAATTATGATAGTTAAACGGATCTGCCCATAGCACTGTCCTCCATATGTTTTTAGTAGATGGTGTACATCTCTTTACCTACTGTCTTTTAGACACTGTTCTAAAGACTTTTCAAATTTTAGTATTTTTTAAAACCTATTTGGTTTTAGATTTTAATTATAAAAATTAAGTTATTGCTTATTTCATTTATTTCTAATGACATTTGGGTGATCTTCTTTCGTTTTTGTTTAAACAGAAGGTGACTCTCTCTCCTCCGAGGACTCAGCCCAAAGGCAAGCAGAGAAGGTTTTAATACCTAGCCAGGAACAAGTTTTTGCTGAATGCTCTCAGAAGAGGATTCTGGGACTGCTGGCAGCTATGTTACCACCTTTCAAATCAGTGAGTTCTTCTTCCTTCAATCTGAGTAGTTTTCTGGGTGTCAGAAATAACGTGTATAAACTTCATAGCAAGTTAAATGTGGGATGTGGGCTCTTGTTGCTTATAAAATGTGAATTAGAATGTCTTAAGACATTGCACAGTACTAAGGAATGTGAGGGCTGGGTGAGGGGAGAGGGAATTTTGTTTGTCTTAACTGTTCAACACCTTCAGAGTGTAACCCTTCAGTTTAGGTCAGTTTAACAGGCCAACAACTGAAGCAGGAACATAGTTTCTTTGTTCTTTTCCTGTCAGAAAGACCACTGGAACAAAGCTTTTGTAAAAATCTTGTTTTCTTTCTCTGCCTTACTGAGGTTTTTCCCTTTCCACAGGGCTCCACAATGTCCTTGATGAACCTGGAACAAATACTTCCTCTGATGTTTCATGTTGTAATCTCAAATGCTGGCCACCTCAATGAAACTTACCATTTAACCTTGGGGCTTCTGGGCCAGTTAATCCTGAGGCTCATGCCTGCAGAAGTGGATGCTGCAGTGACTAAAATCCTTTCAGCCAAACACAATTTGTTTGTACCAGGAGATGGGTCCACAGTGCCAGAAGGATGGAAGACAACTCATCTCCTGTTCAGTCTGGGAGCTGTGTGTTTAGACAGGTGCTTTTGACTTTAAACCAATTAGTTAATCTCTGATGACTTGTAATTTTCTTTCATGGGTGCCTCGTGTATAGAGGCCTTTTAACTGAAAGTCAATTAAACCTGTATCCTGATCATGGAAAGGGTTTAGCATCTGCAGCCCTTGATGCAGTGGGGAACTTAATTTCCTTCCAGAAGAAGGTTGGCTGCTGAAAAGTGGCTTAATTTCCTGTGCTTGACTACATAGCATGTCATGAAGGAAGGAGTAAGGTTTGGAAACTGAGGAAAACCAAAATACAGTCCCATCTTTTTTTGTATGGTATTAATTCTCTTGGACTGTTAAATATCTCTGGTGTAACTCAGGAAAGGAGGAGAGTGTGTCCTGTTGTAGTGATCACCAGTGCTGAGTTCTGGATCTTGATCTGACCCTTTTATGTGAGAGTATTAGAGAGAGGGATGGGTTTTTGTATAGCAAATTTGCACTGGAAACAGCAGGGAGGGACAGATTTTGAAGCTCCTGGGAAAGCTTTCAAGCATTCTAAGATTAATGTTGTGCCTGTTAAATGTGACTTATTTTTCAGTGTAGCTGCTTTTCACAGGGAAGGTTCACAAACAGATAGAAAAGCATGTGAAATGTAAAGGCAGAATATCCAGAGCATCAGCTGAGGGGAAGGATTTTCTCCAAAAGTGACTTCAGAGCAAGAAGGCCAGTCCCTCTGGATTATTTGTGTGATCCCAGAGCAAGCAGGTAGTCACGTACATGGGAAATAAACCACTTGCTGTCATGCAAACAAAAACTTGTGAGCTCTAAGCTAAACTTCAGAATTAACAGTGACAGTGTTGAGGCACCCTTTGATTTGGGACTGAAAACACCATTAGCATTCATGCAAACAGAATTAACGTGTCAGCCGACACGAAAGCCTCAAATATTTGGGACAGCAGTTCTGTAATGATACAAAAGCTGCACCTCTGACAGATTACAGTGATTACACTGTGTTGGGGAAAAATATTTCCAGGAAGAAATATTAATGGGGCCTGGCCTTGCTTTGCAGCCGTGTGGGCCTGGACTGGGCGAGCTCCATGGCAGATATCCTGCGGGCCCTGAACGCCTCGGCGCAGTGGCACGGCGTCATCGCTGCCTTCACTGACCACTGCATCAAGCAGCTGCCCTTCCAGCTCAAACACACCAACATCTTCACTTTGTTGGTGCTGGTTGGCTTTCCTGAGGTAAGGGGCTTGTTTGGTATCTAAATAACGCAGGTTTCATCAGCTGGGGACATCCACTGTAACATCTCAAAACACGCTGTGTCAGTTCACAGCTTGCCACTTGTGCACAGTTAGTGTTGGCTCAATCAAGAATCAGTGAGGCTGGTTTTGCCTGGCATTGCTTTGAATGCTGCTATAACTGCTGCAAGGAAAGCAGCCTACTATGTTGGAGTAGAAGAAAGGGCTTTTATACAAGCCAAACAGCCTGGTCTCACTCTTGATGTTCATAACTCTGACACATTGCCCGTGTTGGTTGTTGTAGGCATTTTGTAAGCAGTATAATGCATGGCTGTGTATTTGCAACCAAGAATGCCAAGTGAGAAGTGCAATTGTGCTGCCATTTCAGGTGCTGTGCATGGGCACTCGGTCTGTGTACATGGACAATGCCAACGAGCCCCACAACGTGATCATCCTGAAGCATTTCACGGAGAAGAACAGGGCAGTGGTTGTAGACATCAAAACCCGCAAGAGGAAAACAGGTGCTGTGGCATGGTTGTTTTATCAGAGAACCTCAGTGTTTCCTTGCAGTCTGGGGTGGATCCCCAAGAGAATATTTTAATTACATCACTTTGTGCAGGTCTGCAGAGTTGGAATTCCACGATTACTAAGTTACCTGATTTTTCTGCTCAGCTAATTCTGCTTGTAGGTCACAAATAAACAGTGAAGCTTCTGCAGTAATGATTATGAAGGCAGGTTTTCTTTTCAAAACTCTGACATTTACTTTTAGTCAGAAAAAGATTTAGAAAACTGTTGAGACCGTTCTATTAATTGAGAAATCTCAGCAGTGTTTTCTGTTTTGAGATTTGTTTACTGCTTGTGTCTTATCCTTTACAAACCTGTGCTTAATGCTTTAAAACAATAAGCATGGGTTGGATACCCTTAAAAACTGAGACCAAATTAAACATTTAACATTAACAGATTAGTTGGATTTCTAAGAGCAAAGGCTTTCAGCTTTGGGATACGTGACCTAATACTGTGAAGTTAATAAAGCAAAGATTGTCCTAAGATTTGACTATTGAAGTTGTGTAAAAGACATTTGGAAAAATCAACAGACTAAACTGCTTTTTGATATTGAAAGAAGATTTGGACATAAAAGCTTTTATTTTTTTAACTGTTGACATTTTAAACAGAAAGACTGGCAAGATTTATTTCACCATATCAATTGCAGGTCAAAACTTTCCCCATTTTAATTGTAAAATGCACCATGTGCTGCTGTGTGTGCTGTACTGCTAGTGTGCAAATATGTGCAGACAATCAGCTGTTGCCAGATGTTCTCTGGAGATTTTTAACTTGCATTGAAAAGCTGAAGTATTTTCTTGGCTCTTGAGGGAATTTGAGGTAATTTCAGTACAAGACCTTCATTGATCCTGTAGGGATGGTGTTTGTCTCAGCCCACTCATATCTCCTGGTAAGAGATGACTCCCCAGCATCTGAAGATGAACGTAGCAAACTGTGGTTTTTCTCTGTTGCAGTGAAGGACTATCAGTTGATTCAGAAGTGTGGACATGAAGGCAGTGATTGCCAGACCCAGCTGAGGCAGTACCTGCAGCACTTTGTGCTCATATCTACCCACCTCCTGCAAACCAGCCTGGACAGCAGCTATGCTGAGGCAGTGGAAACAACCTGGGTCTTGTCACTGGCTCTGAAGGGGCTTTACAGAACTCTGAAGGTATCTGACATCAGAATATTAGGGATAAATAACAGTTCATATTCTGCCCTGCACTACAGGAGCTTGGGGATCGACTGAGCACATGGGGGAACTCCTACAAGGGCATTTCTCTCACAGCTGGCTCCCTTTGTTCTCAGTCTCCAGGGGGTTGAAGATGTTGCTGGGCTTTAAATAGCATTTGTGAGTCCGAGCTGGGAGTTGGATCCCTTCTTCTCTCTGGGGGCCAACCATTCATGAAAGCTGAAGAAGAACAGCACTATGGAGTGAAGCTCACTTTCCCCTTTTCTCACTCCTGGAGTATTTGAAGAGGAAACCTGTGGGTTTTTTTGACTGTCAGCAAAACAGACACTCAGTTACTACTGTGTGCATGTCCTAGATGATACCCTTAAGGGACTTGAAGTGAGCATTTGGTTTTTAGGAAATGAAAGAAATTCCCAGTGTAGTTCATGTGGGCAGGAAACTTATGAGAGGCTGTGTGACTGTGCATTGTGATGCATTGTTCCCTTTTTATTTACTTTTTTTTGGTGTAGATTCATGGGTTTAAGGAGATCCAAGCTGCCTTTCTTCAGTCTGGTTTACTGAAGCTTCTAGTGAAGAAATGCAGCAAAGGAACTGGCTTCAGTAAGACCTGGCTTCTCCGAGACCTGGAGGTAAGAGAAGTGGCACTTAGGAAGTCAGGCTTCACACAGCAGCTCAAAAGGGTGTCCCACTGCTCTTCTCTTGTGAGAAAGAAATCTCCAGAGTATTTCCAATTACTGTCCTAAAAAATGTTCACTTAACTGTATCCTTGAATCTGCCTTCCTCTGTCCATCAGAATTGTGTAGAAAATAGTCTAACTTCTTTAAAGCAGGGGCTGATTTTAATTAATCTGATTATATTTGAAAGAAACTTGCAAGATGAGACATTAATCATCTACTCAGTTTCTTTTACAGATTTTTAGGCTGTTTTGGAAATTCCATTCTTCAATTTATAAGTAATAAAGCAAAGCCTGACTTGCCTTGCTCAGTGACAAAGTACTGCTGCAGTGTAGGTGGGGCCATCACTGTGGGGTGTTCTGTCCCACTGGCTGTTCATGGCTGAAAGGGAAGGGTGGTTCAGCTGTTAGCTGTGTTTTATCTCAGGCAAGAGTTGTGTTCAGTGGTATTTGGAACTGTAGCTTTGCTGAAGCCAAAGGGATGTTCCCAAAGGAGGAGGGTGTGGAGGGGCATCACTGGCACTTTGGTGATAGTCACTTTTGCTCTCTATTGGCCTTTGGATCTTCAAACCTTTGATGTATTGAAATGGTTAAATAATTATTTTCTCAATTTTTTTTGCACTTTCAGCTAATCCTTGGAGTTGTTTTGTGGCAGCCTGGAAAGTGCAACTCATTTTGGAAGTGGGAAATTATCTGGTTTTGTGTTTTGGGGGTTCTTTTTTCTTTTTTTAGGTGCTGCTTCTTTTTAGGATAGCAGGTGTAAAACCCTGTCCAGGTCTGATAAGGTTCTGAAGTGCTGACTGCAGCTACACTAATAATATCTGCAGTTGTCACACCATATGCTACCTTTCTTGTGCCTAGATTTTGTCAATAATGCTGTATTCCTCCAAGCAAGATATCAGTTCCCTGGCTGAACAGGAGGATACTGAACTGGAAGAAAGGGAACAGGACCAAGATGTGGAGCAGCCTGTTGTTGGCCCTGTTGATGTAGAGCAGAACAAACTTGATCCTCTGGAGGGTTTGGATGAAGCCACCAAAATATGCTTCTTGGTATTTAAACTTAATTTATTTCCTTTTAAGTTACTGTACATTTTCTAGTTACCTAAAACATTTGGTAGTTTATTTGGCTGGTTTTCCTCTAAATTTACAGAATATGGGTCTATGATTTCAATGTATCATTTTCTAAAGAACATTCTCTAAAGAAAATAAAATAGAACTACAGTAATGAACACCACAAAATCATTATAAAGTGTTTTGCTAAATAACTTTAAACTTTTACTAATCCAAATATTAAGTTCATTAATCCTCTACCTATATGATAAGTGGGAAAATAATACTAAGACATCATCAAAGAAACTCAGATTTCTTCTTCCCATGTAATACCTTTGTTCTCTTTTCTTGCTCCTTGCTCAGATGACACACGATGCACTTAATGCACCTCTCCACATTCTTCGAGCCATGTATGAGCTGCAGATGAAAAGAACAGATTCTTTTTTCCTGGAAGTTCAAAAGAGGTATGGGAAAGTCTGGGGTCCAGCAGAGAAAACAGTTACTAGGTGTGGCTGAAAACTTAAAATCTTGTTGGGGTTGAAGAGAAATTGTTCCAAGGCTATGATTTTGTTTTCATGTGTGAAATGGCAAGGAAATAAAGCCCTACTGAGTTGTCTTTATGGAAGCAAGTCACCATCTTCTGAAACACATCACATGGTCTTTTCTATGTGGTAACTCCCATGTGAGGATCTGCTATGGCTCTAAGCTCTGTGAACTGAGGAGGAACCAAAAGCTCCCATGTGGCTCGAACTCCTAAGAGCATGTCATGGAGACACAACATCCTCATGGAAATGGGCAATTTTATAACACTTAAAACCTTTGGCTTGTTAGAACAGGGAAGCCAGTTAACATAATAAAACCAGGTAGAGTTTAACCTTTCCAAAGCACGAGGTGGGGAGATGTACTTTACATTTATTTACACTGATTTAGTTTACTTTTGGGACACTTGTGTGTACTCTTTGTGTTGTTTGGCCCCCCCAGGTTCGATGGGGATGTGATCACCACGGACGAGAGGATCCGCACGCTGGCCCAGAAGTGGCAGCCCAGCAAGCGCCTGAGGCTGGAGGAGCAGAGCTCCAAGGCAGTGGATACAGATATGATCATCTTACCATGCCTGGTATGTCCCTCTCCACAAACAGGAGCAACTGTGAAATAGTGAATTTAGGCACTGAGCAGTTTCTGTTCTCTTCAGTAACCTGAAAGCTGAGATAATTTTTCTAACATCTGAAATAATCCCATTGTTAATGGTTTATGTCAAAGTAAACGAGCAGGTACAACAAGAAGCAAGTATTTCTTCCTTGCAATCCCTTCCTTAAGGAAGTAAAAGAACTCGATTCTCAGCTCAGGAGAACAAATTGTGATTGCAGGCTGTAATTTCCTCCCCTTACACAAGAGAGATTGTATCTAATTGCTGTAAGCTTATGCCACGCTGCTGTTTTAGCTTATCATTGCTATCTTCCAGTGAGCTCAGCAGAACAAAGCAGCAATGAATTTATCTTGTAAAATAGGCACTACACTTGCAGGCTTTAGGTTTGCATTCAGAGCAGGGTCCCACAGCTCTTTGCTTTGTTTTGGGTGCTCATTCCTGGCCGTGTGGGGTGACCAGCACAGCTGTTTATCAGCTGCATAGCAAAGTGGAAGGAGCTTCCTGAAGGAGTTTCACGTAATTATAAAAAAAAATAAATAAATAAATAGCCTTTTAACAGCTTGTACAGAGGCTGTGAAATATCCACCCCTGGAAATTCTCCAAACCTAACTGGACAAAGCCCTGATTTTGAACTTGTCGAAGCTTTAAGGCAGATTGTGACCAAGTGGTCTCCAAAGGTCCCACTATCTTTGGCACAACTTGTCTGCTTTACCTCTGCAGGTGAGCTTAAATTAACACTTCTGGTTAGAATTCTACCTGCTGTTTCCACTGGTGTGTACAGTCACAAAGCCATCAGTGCATAGTGGGGTCTGTTAGCATAAACAGTGTCTTTGAGGAAATCTGCCCCTGTAGCTGTGAGAGATCCCACTTTTGTTTTCTTCAACAAATTCATTTCTAAGTTCAGCTCGCAGTTTGCCAGCCTGGTGAGATACCCAAAAATAAGGAAAGAAACTCCTGAGAGCCTGTTTTCAAGCTTGCATTTCTCTTTTTGCAGTCCAAGCCTGTACTCTGTGATAAGGCAACAGAAGAAACCAATCCAGTTGCCCAGAAGCTGATCACCAACACAGAGAGTGATCTGCAGCTCAGCTATGCCAAGCAGCGCCGCACCAAGAGCTCCATCCTCCTGCACAAGGAGCTGGACTCCAGGAGTAAAAAGGCTGTCAGGGACTACCTGTATCGTGTCAATGAGGCAATTGCAGTGCTTTATGCCAGGCATGTGCTGGCATCCTTGTTGGCTGAGTGGCCTGATGATGTGGCAATAAATGAGGAAATCCTAGACCTGAGTGGCCCAGCCCACATGACGTACATCCTGGACATGCTTATGCAGCTGGAGGAGAAGCAGTTGTGGGAAAAAGTAAGTGGGTTTCACTCAGACATGTGAACAAAACCTGTGCCTACAAGCCATGACACTCTGACTGACAGAAATACTTGCAGCTCCTTTTTTTTTTTTTAATTCAATTGAAACCAAAATTTAAATTAGTTCTGAAAAAGCAGTTGGAATGTGTCAGTCTTGATGTACTGATTTGGTTACCAGAAAATGGGGAAAAGTAGCTCTGTGGAGACAGCTCTTGGTTATGGAAGAGAAATTGGGAAAAATAGGCCATCTGTTTGGAAAATAGGCAATCTAGGTCGTAATCTAGAGAAACTGGGAAAATAGGCAGTGCTGCTTTTTGTTAGGTCTCAATGTGTGTACTGTAATACCTGTTACTGTGGGGGAAGTGGTCTTGGTATGACAGTGGAATGTTGTAATGGAAGTGTCAGCCCAAGGCTTCACAAAGCAAATCAAGCACTGGGAAGCTTCAAAGAAGGAATTCAAAGTAAAACAGAAGGCAGTGATGTGCCACTGGACCAATACTACTATGCTCTCATCTGGATTAACAGACCTGACTTCCTCATCTGATTAAAAAGTAAAATAAGATGGGAGAGGCCTAGAGGAGAATGGCAGGGATTATTTTAGCCATGGAATAATTTCAGTATGAGGAACCAACTGGTTTTCTTTATCCTGGTTCTTTCCCCTGTGGAGGCATTGAGGGAGAAGGAGTAATGGAAAAGTCTATTCTTTCTCTGTAGATTTAAAGCAGTAAATAGCATGCAAAAGTTAACAGCCAGTATTATTCACTGGCCCTCCCAGTAAGAAAACAAAGGAGTGTCAGATTAAGGTAATAAGTGGCAGGTCCAAAACAAACCAAAAGAACTGGTTCTTGACACGGGGTGTCATGGAAATTGTTGCCCCAGGGTGTTTTTATGGGTTCAGAAAAGGGCAGGATGAACTGATAGAATAAAATCTGTTAAGGCACATTAAATACAAAAGCATAGCCTTTTGTCTTGGGCTGTTCTGCAAGTGTGTGGAGGCACAGAATGCATTCAGGGAACCAGGCTGCACACTGACTGTGGGTTTTAAACTCCTTTTCCCCAAGAAATCAATTTTTGGCTCATTTGGAGGTGAATCTCTTGGTCTGAGCTGGTGTTACACTTTATAGGAGTCAGGAGATTGCAGGTAAAGAGATGAAACAAGTTGCTGTGACCTGAAAGGGTCTCAAGTAACAAGGCTCCTGGTACAGAGCTTCTGTGCACTTGTGAAAAAATAAGAAAAAGGGAGACTCAGGTGGTTCTGAATTACATTTAGTGTGTCCTGATAGACTGAAAGGCTTTCTTTTTATATCTTTCAAGACACAGCTCTTGCATTTAGGCCTTTCAAACACTGCAGCTATTTAATTGATACTGATAATTCCTTCTTATTCATAGAGTTGTACATTTAGAGACTAATACATGTAACCTATTCAAATCAAAACCTGTAGGTATAGAAGGAAGAGGTACCTGTTTAATGTGTTAACAAAGTCATTTCTCTTCCTTGATTACAGCTTTACTTCCATAATTAATTACCTTATGGATTATCTATAGTTCTAGCAATTGTAGGAAGAGATGTAACCACAATCTTTCACATTTTTATCAGATAAAGAATAAAAGATCTGAAACAGGACAGGGTAAAACCTTTTGCACTCATGGAGATGCTGCCTGGAGGCATCATTTGTGAATTTGTCTTGTCTCTTGCTCCTCCCTCCATTCCCTCTTCTGAAACACTGTGTGCCTAGAAACAACTCCATGGAAGTTGACCAATGTTGCAAGTTGTGTTTAACGTGGTGTTTCTCCTGCCCAGATCCTGCAGAAAGTGCTGCACGGGTGCAAGGAGAGCATGCTGGGCACCATGGCCCTGACAGCGTGCCAGTTCATGGAGGAGCCGGGCACGGCCGTGCAGATGAGGGAATCCCAACATCCCTACAACAACAACACCAACTTCGAGGTGGGTTCAGCATGGCTGGGGCATCAGCTGGATTCCCCAGAGTGGCTGGAGCAGAAGCCTCCCAAAGTTCTCACTTGTGTGAGGTGTTCTTGGCAAAGGCTGAGGCCTTGTCTTCTAAGGAAACCTGTTCAAAATGCACTTTAATGTAGCCCCGATTCAATCATGTGAAAAGGGCATAACTTAAATGGTTTGACTGTGCATTTCTTTGAAGCAGATTGTATTTGTAAATGGTTTCAAGGCCTTAATGAGCAAATATTTCTACCTTTCCATCCAAAGATCTGTTTCAGTTGGCCTGTTACTCCCTTCTGCTGTTAGAGGAAAGTAGGAGTGGTGTCTTTTTTCTTGTATTTCTCATTTTAGACTATCTTCCCCTGGCAAAAACAGTTTCTGATTTTCTTTTCTTGACACTGTTTGAAAGCATTTTTCTGATACACTTTGGCAAGTAATTATTGCCTCTGAGCAGTCTTGGGATTTTTAATTTCCCTGCTGCTCCGACTCTTCTGATTTTTATTTTTAAAATGCATATAAACCCTTAGGTTCTGGCAATGAGATCAATATCAGCAGCAATTACTGCTTTTGAAAAGCAAAGCCTTGCTAGCAATTAATTTTACATGTTTAACAGCTAATGGGAACAATAGGCCACGCTCTACATCTGTTAAATTAGCTCTGGGTAAAAATATCAAATGGCTTTCTCCTCCTGGAGCTGCTGTAATATTTGTTTGGATGGCGAGGGGTGAGTGTGTTCTAGGTGATGCTGTCCTGAGGCCCACAAAGGAAGCTCCTGTGTTTATTCCCCAGGATAAAGTCCACATTCCTGGTGCCATCTACCTCTCCATCAAGTTTGACCCGCAGTGTAACACGGAGGAGGGCTGTGACGAGCTGCTCATGGCCAGCAGCAGCGACTTCCAGCAGGACCGGCACAGCTTCAGCGGCTCCCCCGAGAAGTGGAATGACTTTGAGCTTCCAGGTGGGTGTGCCAGGGTTCAGCCATGGGCTGGGACTCCACACTGAAATCTGGATGTTCCTCAGATCTGTAGGAAAGACTCAAACCTTTCCTCATCCCTCTCTGCTCAGTGCTGCTCTTGCATTTATTTCTTAAAACTTATCTCTTCTCGTGCTGTGACCTTTCTTTTTCCACCCCTCAGTCAAAGCACGCTCTGAGCTACTGGAAACAAATTTTGATCTTGGTTCTGTTCCAACACAGTCCTTGCTCTGCTCTATATTCACTTACATTGTTTATGCCTTGTCTTACTTTCCACAGGAAGCACATTTTTTTATTAAAAAAAAAAAAAAAGAAAGGCTTATCTGTGTCTCCGTGCTCTGCTGCTGCTCTGAGCAGAGTCAGTGCCAACGCCTTGGCTCCAGCTGGTGCCACAGAGCACAGCTGAGAGACACCCCCTGCTCTGCCAGGCACCTCAAGGACTGCATGGTCCCCTGAGCCTCATCTGAGATGGTTTTAACCCCCTGAGCGCTGGGGCCCTGCAGGAAACTCGACTTCAAGTACTGTCAGCACCTGAAAATAGATTTAGGAGCTTCCTTAGCCAGCTTTGGGTTACAAGGTGCTAGTTAGAAGCAAGTACTTCTTGATTTTTGATTTTTATGAACTTCTTCCTGGCCTCCTTTTCCTCCCAAATAGTTGCAGAGGATTGCCAAGGAGCTGAACTTTGAGGTCCATTGTTTTGGCTGTGAAACCTGAGTTTCACCTTGTGAAAGTTCATTTGCAGCCAAGGCTGTCTGCATGATGAAGGCTCTTGATTTCAACTAGCATATTTTAGGTGAAACCAGACATTTGATGGCAGGGCTTTCTCCAGACTCTAGGGAGTAGGAGAGAGTATTGGCTCCATTTCGTGATGTAAAAAGGGAACAGATTTTGAGATTTTTTTTTAGCATTTAAACCCCAAAATGTTTAAAAAATTTTTCTTCCAAACCACCAGGATTTGTCTCTGTGAAGCTGTAGATGCTCTTGATAAGAACCTCTTGAATGTTTCACTAAATGGTCAAACATTCTGATAGTCCTTCCACTTTTAAGTGATTAACAGTTTCTTGCCTAGATGAAAAGTGTACAGTTTAATATTCTGAGATATAAAAGCAGCAACTTTACTTGCCAATTGTTTAAACCTTTTTTCCAATGAATTCAAACACTGTTGTAAAGAACGTTGCTGCCTGTAGGGAGGTTCTTTTTTCATAAATCCACGACACAATTGCAAAAGTGAAGTTACAAGTGTACAATATAGAATTTAACTTCCTCTCTGGAGCTGTCAACAATGTGAAAGAAGTTCCCCTTCCTTGTAAGTTCCTTTAAACAGGGGAAAACCTTCTGTGTTTTCAGCCTCCTGCTTGTCCTTTACATTTCATAATTACCAAGAAAGAAGAGATGCCCTCTCTTAAATGGCAATACCCAGGATTAATTCCTTCCAGCCTTTTGAGTTGTATTTGAGGTAGCAACATTAACTCACCATGTGATAATTTGTTCCTTCCCTGTCCCACAGGAGACACCCTCTATTACCGATTTACTTCTGACATGAGTAACACGGAGTGGGGATACAAGTTTACAGTGACAGTAGGTCATCTGGGAAGGTTTCAGACAGGTAAGTGCTGCTCAGAATGGGTTAGAAAGGGCCTTTTTTAGCCATTTTGCTGAGCTTTGAGACACTTGTGGTTATCTCTTTTTCTTGACTTGGGATTTGTGTTCAGTGGGCTGGAAATAACGTGGTTAGTTTTGGTCAAGTTGAAACTCCACTGATGTCCTGGCTGTGACTTCTTATTAGAAACACAAAAGCTTCACAGATACTTAGGGATTAAAATCATAATAATGTAATTTGCATTCCAAATCTCATTATGTGACAGTAATTACACACAGGATTCAGTAAACAGTCCAAGATGCCATAATTGAAACCAGAAATTGTTGTAATTGTGTTTTTAAGAAGTAGCTATCCATTAAAACAGTTTGGTTCTGGAGCTAATTTCTAGATATAGCATGAAAGGTTTTGTTAGTTTATTTTAGAGTTTAAGTATTTTTAGTTATATTGAGACTGGGGGATAATTTGCCCTCAGCACAACTCTACTGCATCTCACACACCAGTGAGGGCCTGTGTTTTGTTCACCTTATTTAGGCAAAATTTTAATTTTGGATATGATTCTCTCTAATTTTTATCTAAGACTTGCAATGCCAGGATATAATATAGAATTATTTCAGATTTTATTTTGGTATTATAATTCAATAATCCTTTCTTGCCAGAGCAATACTTACAAATATATGTATGGTGTATGTATAATGTACAGTACATGGAGAAGACTGACCACATGAACTGAACGATTCCCTACAGAAGTAACAGCTGCTTGAATTGACTTTTTTTTTTCCCCCCCAGGGTTTGAAATCCTCAAGCAGATGCTGTCTGAGGAAAGGGTAATTCCTCACATCCCACTGGCCAAGATCTGGGAGTGGCAGGTGGGGGTGGCGTGTCGCCAGACGGGCCACCAGCGCTTGAAGGCCATCCACCTGCTCCTGAAGATAGTGCAGTGCAGCACCCAGGGGTGAGTGCCTGCTCTGGGCTCTGCTCCTCACAAAAGCTCCAAGGAATTCACATGGTGGCATAAGGGGAAAAAAAAATCCCCCCCAAACAGGACAAAGATTTCAGTTAATGTTCTGGAAATTTATTCCCCTTATGAGAGTCATACTGCAGAAGTGATGGTGGTGATCTGATTCTCTATAAAGTAAATAACTTTTAAATTACTGGTTTCAGTTGTCCCACTAAGCCTTTAAAAAGTTTTAGAAGGGATATGTGTCCTAAAGCTTAAGTATGTATGACATGGGTATCTCCACATGTAAAAGCATTTAGCAAAGTGGTGTGGGTGGTTATTTTGTTTTACAGTCCTCAGTTCAGGAGGACACTCAGCTTTAGAAAAGCCATTTGGATATATCCATGGGTATGAGGTTTTGTGCACCTCACTGATTGACAGTGAAATTCTTTGTGCTCAAACACCTCACTGAATTCACATTTTAAAATACTTCCCGTGTTTGTTCCTTTTTTTGATACATCAATCTGTCACAAATGTATGGGTTTGTTCTGTTAATATTGATTTGGTTTTGGTTTCCCCCCATCTCCCCACTCCCAGAAACAGGCATGGTTTACTCACTATTTCATCACAATTTCATTTAAATTGCCTTTTTTTCAGGGATTGTGACTTCACTTTGTTGAAGCCACTTTGGCAGCTTTTCACCCACATGGAGAACAACTTGTGTCACGACGTGGCCAAGCCTGGCATTCTCCTTCCTCTCCATCGTGCCCTGGCAGAGCTCTTCTTTGTGACAGAAAACAGAGTTACTGTAAGCACTTCAAGCATTTGTGTCCCCCCTTTCCTCAGTGCTGCCAATGGTATGGAGTTTAGTGCTGCACTAAATGTAGTTTTCCTTTATCAGAGCTTCAGAAACATCAACAACTTTCTCTTGTTAAAGTCTGGCAGAAAATTCTCCTGGAAGGGTGTTTTGTTGTCTCATCCATCATGGGCCCTTAAGTAATAGTCACAACCTCTTCCTTGTGCAATTAAGGCCCTAAAGCCACTGAGAGGAATGCTGGCTTAATAATTAATTTAAAGATATTTGCATGTGGCTTTCCCTGAGTTGATTTTGAACATTGCATATGAACAGTGTATAATGAGCTGATTTCTGTGGTCACCAGCTGTGCTCTTGTGTGCCATTCTGATCCCTTTGGTTCTTGGGGACTGCTCTAATGAGCAGCATTTTCATATTAATGAGTAGGATGATACCTGGCAGAACCATTGGTGTTCATTGAATGCTTTCTGGCTGCAGGAGCTTGGATCTCTACAGGAGTATTTGCTTGCCTTAAATACTGAAGATCATCTTCATCGCTGCACAGCACAGGTAGGATGCAGAGCCCCATAGCTCTGGGGGTTTCTGGGATCTTTCTGGCAGACAGAGAATGATTCCTGACTGCCCAGTGGAGTTTGTGACATAGATATTGAGGTACTCAGGCTGTACAGTCCCTTGACAGGCCTCTGAAATTTGAGAATGAGCTGAGCACAAATGCTCTTCTGGGCTATTGGGAGGAAATCCTTCCCTGTGAGGGTGGGCAGGCCCTGGCACAGGGTGGGCAGAGAAGCTGTGGCTGCTCCATCCCTGGAAGTGCCCAAGCCCAGGTTGGATGGGGCTTGGAGCAACCTGGGCTGGTGGAAGGTGTCCCTGCCCATGGCAGGGGTGGGATTGGATGGGCTTTAAGGTCCCTTCCAACCCATTCTGGGATTCTCTTTCTGTTTCATTTCGTACAAGGATTTCTTTGCAGTTTTGGATTGAGGAGAATCTTCCATGTGACTTTGTTTTTCTTCTCCCTTCTAGGCCCTGAAAAACATTGCTGCTATCAGCCTTGCCATTAACTATCCAAACAAATCAACAAGTTTCTGGAATGTTTAATACTGGCTCAGGCCGGAGTGCATGGGATAGAGTAGTTTGTCCGCAGGACATTGGAACAAACATCTTAACTCCGTTCAGGACAAGTTCCTTCAGCTTCAGTGTATGAGCACTCTGCAGCCTTCCTTCCTTCCACCCTGATGTAGAATTTGTCCAAGTAACACGCACTTTGATGAAAAAGCACATCTTGAAGTAACTCACGCGTCGCCTCCAGTTATGTATGCACATATTGTAGCATGTTAGATAAACAGAACAATACTGGGTTGTATTCAGAGGAGGGAAAGGAATGAAGGGAGCTCAAGGATGAGAGTGGAAGGCCCCTGCCATGGTATCATCTGCTCCCCAAGGAAACGTGATGGATGGAATGTGACAGCGTCAGAAAACCCCACTGACCTGGGAGTGATCCGTCAGCAGCATCTCGTGGGCATCTTGGAAGGGAAACAGGCAAACCAGAGTCTGGTGGGCTGTGCTTGAATCCTGTCATCTTGGCTTTGGAGGCTCCTACCCAAGGAAAAGAACTGTAATTCTTACTAAACTACAGGTTGTAAAACAAATCCTGGGGGATCTGCAAAGCAGTTAAAGGACTTACGTTTCAGAGCATCCTCCTGCAAGAGCTTAATGTTCTCCTGTTGTTTGATTCACTCATCTGGACCAGCTGTTCTTACTTGATTTGTCTCCAGTGTTACCCCCAACGTTATTCTAGTGCAGAGAGCAAAGGCTGGCCCTCAGTCACAAGGTGATACAAGAACTGGGGAACTTACAGGATCACTTCTTTACAGGAAAATACTCACAAGGCTTTTTTCGTTCATTATTTCAGTCCTAGTGGCTTTAGGAGATCCTTGGCAATGCTGGGAACCCAGAACCTCAGCACTCAGGGTGGGGTTAATGATCAATCCAGTCTTATCTTCCAGAGCAATAACCACATTCCTCTCAGTGAGCACAGAATGAATTGCAGACCTTCTATGATGAAATGAATTGGCTTTCTTCCTGCACAACCACATTGGTTCTTCCCTTTCCAAGGAGTTAAACAGAGCACAGAAGGTTTTGGGGGTGTATTTTGTGTATCATTGCACACTGTGTAGAGCTGCTCTTGTCAAATATAAATTCAGAGAACTTTTAATGCTAATTATTCTTCACTTCTTCACCCCAACATTAGACTGTGGAAAAAAACACAGCCAGAAGCTTTAGTAGTAACTGAATGCAAGTTGTGTAAAGGCATTGGCTCTGTCAGGAGGGAATGTGTTTATTGACCCTGCTTGTCCAGAAGGTGCCCAAATACCACTGTGCAACATGCTCAGGAGCCCTGCTCTGGGGGATGTCCTCTGAAGTGATAGTCTTATCAGCTGGGGCTGGAGTTTTAAGAGTGGTCCAGTCTCCCTCTGAGAGGGAAATGTGCAGTAACTGCATCCCCTGGGGTTTTTGGATAGCCTCTAGTGCTGTAGAGTTTTGTTCTGACCTCTGCTCAGCCAGGTGAGTGCACAGCAAGTGCTTCTT
This sequence comes from Anabacerthia variegaticeps, assembly GCA_035583185.1. Taxonomy (NCBI): domain Eukaryota; kingdom Metazoa; phylum Chordata; class Aves; order Passeriformes; family Furnariidae; genus Anabacerthia; species Anabacerthia variegaticeps. Next base: position 7,780,499 of record JAWWEW010000048.1, on the reverse strand, counting down.
CAGGGATGAGCTTGAAACAGAACATGATTATTCTGCCTCAAAGGCTTCACACTGAAGGCCAAGAAGCACTATTGCCCTCAGGAATGGAGTGGCCCTCTGAGCAAATGAGAATGCCAGGATTCAGGAAAAATCAGACCCTGAAAGGAAGCAGAGAGCTCCTGCTCTGCCCCCCCTCCTGGAGCTGATTTCCTTAAAGATCTCCCAGTGGGAAGGGCATTACCAAAGTTGTGGTGTATCTTCCACACATGGATCATTTGGTTCCACAGCCCAGGAACGTGCTGGAGTTTGCAGCCTCCCTGCAGGGAGGATCCTTGGGGAACCAGCTGCTCCACCCCTCGTAATGCACGAACACATTCTGGGGATGGGGAGTTGCTGCACCAAAATGAGATGTTCTTGGTGGGGAGTCCTGTGGATATGGGGCAGGTGAGCCTTTGGAAATGGCTTTTGTGGAGCAGCAGGACTTGGTCTTCACTGCTCCGTGGGAAGCCACGGCTGAGCGATCACGGAGTGCTGAGGCAGCTGCTCAGATCTGTCCTGTCACAGAAGGCTTTTTCTTTCTTCACATCAGGGATGAAGACTGTAAATAAACCCTTCACAGAACCTGTCACAGCTCTCTCATAGTCACTTTTTTTTCTGTTGGACTTTTTGCTTTCTGGATGAAGACATGAGGCTGCAAGGATGACACAGGAGTGGCCAGAGTTCCTTACCAGGCAAACCACTCAACTCACTCTACCAGCAGTAACTGGCCCTGGGAGTCAGTTGTCTTGGCCCAAGGGACTGTCTGGGAACAGTGTCCACTAACTCTAATTCTACCCACTAGATGGAACTGAAGGACTGTGACCTGAGTTGACACTGAATCTGTTGCTGCCTTACAATTCTCAATCATTAATTATGGATTTTTTAACAGACAAGAAACACTGATTATTTTTTTTTTCCTTCTGGTAGTTCTAAAGAAAGAGGAGTAGAATACCAATAATGAATATTCATGATCAATCACGTTTTGAAAATTATGCAGAAGTTCCAAGTGGATGTGGATGATGCTATTGAATAGTATAAAACTGTCTGGAACACAGGTATGCTGAAAAAAAATGTGCCTAATATAAAAAAAAAAAACCTAAAAAAGTTGTCCTGCCTGAATCACCTATGATGTGTTTAAAACAAACCATATTGTTCCTAATGATACATTTGACTTGCTTTCATTAAACACTTAAAACCGAGAGTTTTATAATTTCTTTTCTTACAGGTTTACTACTTTGCAATTTTTATCAGTTGTTTAAAATATATCAGACCTTTAGATTTATTCCAATTCAGTTCAACATGTAAAAAGAAAGCTACAGATGTGGGTAAAATATGCAAATGAAGAGAAATATATTGTAAAAGTTCTATAAAAACAACAAAGTACAACACGGTGTCTGTTTTTTGTTTGCTTTTCTCCTCTCCTCCCCGAATGTTTAATGCTGGAGTTTGCAGTGAGATCCAGGGGTTTTCCTATGAATCCTCATTTTCCTTGGCTGTAAGCAAAGCTGTTTGTCCTCCTGTGCTTGGTAAATATCTGATAGTGAGCTATGCAGGAGCCAGACTGCTGGAGTCTTCTCTTAAATTCCAGCCCTCCTGTTTACATTCCAGTGGCCTTCCCCTGAAAATTCACTTTTCCCATGGATCTCTATTGGGTTCACTGCTTGTGTGTGTCTTTCCTTTCAGACCTGAAATGCACATCTGGGGGCCCAGATGTCTCGTGTAAAGCTGACATTTGTCCTGGTAGGTCTTGATTCTAATTAGTGATGTTTCTCAGTGGACGTTTGTGCCTACCTGCTCCAGTGGGTTTAATTGAAAGGTTGTTTACCTTGGGTTTGGCTCCAGGCTGGTCAGGGCAGCCTGAGCTTCTGTATTTGCCTAAAGCTGCTGGTTGTTTCCTTGGAGAATGGTCTAATTAGATCGTTTTATTAAACACAAATAAATAACATGATTGTGGAGTTGGGAGAGAGTGAGGACCCTTCCCTGAGACAACGAGCTTTGAGGTTTCAGCTGAAAAAACTCAAATTCAGTTTAATTGCTCTGAAATGTAGTGTGAGGCCAGGCCTGGGATTCTGTCAGAGGGCTCAACCATAACATTATGGGTGTTGTTTTTCAGATCAAGTCTAAGACTGTTTTTCTTTCAAGAGATCAAAATTAGGCTGCAAGATGGTTTAGAGGAGGGTGAGTTTTAAAATCTATGTGTAGGAGAAGGCTGAACTGTGTTTAAAACAGAATTGGCCCAATCCCTGAGCCTTTACAGCCCATTTCAGGTTTAATGTTCTCTGTAGGTCTTCTACCTTTGTGAACACGAGGGCAAGACCTGCCTTTTTGTACTGTTTTAAATTTGGAATGACCATCCTCAAATCCATGACTTACCCTGCTATAAAACAGGGGCACACTGGAGCAGAACAAAGCCCAATAATCAATTCAGTCCTTTCCCTTTTCAATAATGGACACCCAGAAGTGAGTGGTGTTGGGTGTCTGCTGGGGAGGCACCAGCTCTTTTCAGGGGCCAAAAACCAGCCACAACCAGGGGAGCCTCTAAAAACATGGTCTGGCCTTTAGGGAAAGCTCCAGAATGTTGGAAAACACATCAGTCTATGTAAAGAGGATGGTTTTCAACACTGGGCCAGTTTGTAGGAGGTCAGGCTGGTTAATAACTGGAACAAAGAACGTGTGGTGGTAAAATGGTCTGGAAAAACAGGAACTGTCCTGGGATTTGTAGGGGGAAACCAAAATCTGGCCCATCTCGCCTCTGAATTTAAAGCAAAGAAGTCAATTCCTATTCAAGTGAATACAAGAAATCCACTGTGAATAAGGAAGGAATTAAGTAAGAGATGAAGGAAGTAAGATTAAAGCTCATTCTTTCCATGCTGGTCAGGTTGAATTTAATCAGGCCTATTCTGCAGTAAAATCTTTCCTGGTTTTTACCTAAGCAGACACCAATAATAAAAAGCTGGTACCCAGGTTACAACGTTGTGGTGGGGCTCGTATGTGGGTATGCAGGATCAAACACTTAGAAAAACCACCCCAAAACCTTCTTTCCTCCAACTGGAAACATCAACAGGCATTCCTGATAAACAGATGGAAATCTCAGGCAGTTTTGTAGGAGCCCTTAGCATTTAGACACTCATTCCTTTTATTTCAAGCACTGGGAATGTTTGGATTTAGGAGAATGGGAGAAAGAGTGGAGAAGGGATAGTTGGTCTGCCTTGGACACAGAGTCCACCCCAATGTTGGGTACTTGGATGGGGAGTTTCTCCTACTGAAGCTCTTCTGACAACTGCAATTGTTTTTATTTTTCTAAGCTGGTTTCTTCCTTCCATTCTCCACTTTCCTGTCTGACTTTTGCATAAATCTCCCTGCATTTGTGGGGTTTTTTTTCCCCTTAACATTTGCAGTGCAAACAACAAATATTTAAACTTGCATTGCTTGGTAGAAAATCAGGTTTATGAAAACTGAAGAAATGTGAATTAAAGTGCCTGCAAATATTTGTCAGCTGTACCTTCTCTCACGGGCTCATTTCCAAAACACTTGGTTGGCATCTCCTCGCAGCTGGATCATCACATGGGCTTGCTGTGAGCCCTTTGCACACCTGCATGTGCTCAGCACTGAGATGCTCCTCCACTGCAGAGGCTGGTGGGGGCCTTGCCTAGCAGGGAATCTCCCTCCTCCCTGCACAAACACATCTGAAAAGGGCCCTTGGATGCTCTCACCTCCTGCTTGGGCTCTTCCAGGTGCTGTTGGTAAGGTCAGGGCTAAACATCCCACCTTTGTAGTACTTTGTGCCTAATATCTGACACACTGGATTCTGTTTAAGCTCTTTAGAATGAATCATTCCCCTTGCACTGGTTTCCCAGACCCCATCCCTGCAGTGTCCAAGGCCAGGTTGGACAAGGCTTGGAGCAACCTGGGCTATGGAAGGTGTCCCTGCCCATGGCAGGGGGTGGCACTGGATGAGTTTAAGGTCCCTTCCCACCCTCTGATCTTTGACACACCTCTGTGGAGGTGGGTTGGGACCTCAGCTCTGACCTTTGCCTTTCAGGCACCCAAAGGTTTTAAGCCCCTCAACCACATAAAATTCCTAAGAACCAACAAAACAGCTGAGGAATCACAGGAACTACTTCCCCTTATGACTTTATATAATCAATAAAACCACCCTGTACAGGTTTTTACCTCTCCAATAGGCCATGTCCTATGGTGTGACACCTACAATAGCACTTCATATGTAGCTAGACATTTACTAGGGCTTCAGTTCATCATTGTGCTTACCTGAGACCAAATTAAATATGGAATTAAGGTGTAATCTTAAGCACATCTAGTTCAGCATTGAAAGGTAGGCTTTAAATTGCTTTTGTTGCCTTGGAGCCTAAACAGACCACGGTGTTGATGGGAAGTACGTAAATCATACGGCTTTCCCTTGTGCATCCAGAATCTGCACAGGCAGAAAACAAAAAGATGAATTCTTGAGTCAGGAGAAGTGTTGAGTCAGGAGACCTTTAGTCTCATCATCTTGCTTGAGAACAAGTCATGTCTGCGTTTCTTACCCTTCTCTTCTACATAAACCACCCCCAGAAAGCTCATTAATCAAAAATGTCAATGGTTTCACAGAAATCCCCCCACTCACACTTTGGGGTTTATGTTCCTCTGAGTAGCAGGTTGGGCTCTTTTCTCCCCAACAATGGTATTTTTCATCCTTTTTTTTTTTTTTTAAATGTTTTGTTCCTTCATAGTGCGTTAATATTTAAAGAGAAAAGAGCGTTTCATCCTCCGTGGGGTCAGTTTTGGAGACGCTGCTGGATTTTAAACATCATTTTTTCCCCTCCACACATTCACCTGTCTCAAAACACACCGTGTGATGTGTTTGATCTTTTGGCACCGTATTTTTCCGCAGAAGATGCCTCATCCTCCCCAGAGCTGATGGCATCTGCCCCTGGGAGGGTGTGCTGTGTGCTCAGCACCCTCCCCAGCCCTCTCTCCCTGCTTTTCCTTGGCTCAAGGCAGGCAAACCTGCGGAGGCAACACCTGGGCACCTGGAAAGAGTTGGTTTATTTACCAGGAACTCAAATGCTCTCTGAGAGCAAAGCAAACCCCTCCTGAATTCGGCATTAATAAAGCTTAGGTGCTGCTCAGGGCTCACAGCTCCTCTTTAATGAAGCCCACCCAGAGCTGAGGGAGGATACCCACGGATGAGGAGCATGGACTGATGTCCAAGAGGTGCCACTGCCTGTCCCCCATCCTTGTGCTCGCTGTAGGAACTAGAGGTGCTGCTCTGCTCCACGAGCCAAAACCACTGTAAGGAGGGCACAAAAAAGATCCCCCCGGTTCCTTGGGGTTTTTTCCCTGCTTTTCCCCCCCGCTCCCTGCTCAGCCGGAGCCGCCCGTGCCCCCTCCCGCCGCAGGGCGAGCGGCGGCCGCTCTTGCAGCGACAAAAACCACATTTCCTTCCCCGCTCGCTGCCTCCGGCACCCCCCGAGCCCCCTCCCTGCAGCAGCCGACACTCCCGGCAGGGAACAGCGAGTCCCTGTTCCGGCTCTCGCCCCCGGAGCGGCTGCCGGAGCCGCGCACGGAGCGCTCAGCCTGGAGCGGGTCCCGCCCGGCGGCTCCGGCACCCGGAGCGGGGCTGGGGGCAGCTCTGCGGCCCCGGGGAGCGCCAGACCCCGCTGGGACCTCATTGGGACCCCGCCGGGACCTCACTGGGACCCCGCTGGGCCCGCTCTGCCCTTTGCAATGCTCGATTTATTCCCCGGCTCCCGAGCAAGAGGAGCTCTCGCTCCCCGGGGCAAGCCCCGCTCCTGCCCGGAGAGCAGCACTCTGCCCTTGCCTGGCACCCCCCGGGCTTGTCCCCTCCCCAGCATGTGGCTCCTGGACACGAGGGACCCACCAGCCCTTTGCTGCCCCGATGGGCACGGCCACGATGCCACCAGGGCTGTCGATGCCACCGTGGCTGCCGGTGCTGGCGGTCCACTGCCTGCCCAAAGCAGCCTCTGCCTTTTTGCCCTTTTTCAGACTTTTCCTCCTTCAGGCGGTGTGGAGTGGCCGTACAGGAGGTCACACGGTCGTCAGTGTGACTGATGTGTGGCTTTAATGACAAACTATTCCTTTGGTCAGGTTCGGATAAGTTAGAACAGACAATTGCAGCTCAGCCCCAGCAGTGAGTGGTTCCCTTGAGGATTCAGGAGCCCTCACCTGCAGCAAAACTCGACCTCAGGGTGAGTCTCTCCGGACAAAGGCTGGTGTTTTTGTCCCACCAAATGTCCCTCACTGGCTCCCCAAGCCTGGCACTGCCCTCTCTGTGGTGCAGTTTGGCCCTCTGAGCTTCTCCTCTGGTGGCAGAGCCCATCTCCTGGCTCTTCTGGCTGTGCCAGATCTCCCAGGAGGATTTGGCTGTGCCAGAGCCCCCCTTTCTCCAGGGAATGTAGGAGAAACAAGGCAAAACAGGGGTCTGGGGCTGTTTGGGGTTGCTGCACCCCCAGACACCGTATGATGGGTATTGATTGACCCTCTGCTGTTCATGGTTTTGCTTCGGGTGCTGCCAGCAGAGCTCTCAGAGCAGCTGCACAATCCAGCAATGCAGCAGCGTTTTGCCTCTCCCATGGCAGGTGCCTGGGACGGGAGCAAGGCAGGCTCGAGGTGTGTCCAGCCAAAGCCCCGGGCAGGCACTGCACTCTGCCCCAGCCTTTGGAGGTCTCTGAAGGTGGGACAGGGGACACTGGAAGAGCAGCATCTGGCAAGCAGGGCTGGGTGACCCCCAAAACAAACCACCCCTTTGGGGTGGCTGCTGCAGAGCTGGGACCTGCCGTGCTGGCAGTGATGGAGCAGCCCCAAGCACAACCACCATCTCCATGACCCCCCAGCCCAGCTCCAGCCCCAGGGGATGCTGGAGGGGGCAGGTTTGTTCCCAGTGCATGTCCCCCTGTCCTGATTTTTCAGCAATTGCCTCCCACAGCCCTGATCCAGCCCCGGCTCCTTCCAGGGAAACCCTGCCAGCTCATAAACCACTTTCAATCTCTCAAGAAGGTCCTTTGTGCAGCCTTTTGTCAACAGGGCCTGTCCCATTGCTATAGCTACGGCCCCTTTGCTGCCGGACACACCTGTTTGTTTTTCCAGCTCCTTTCTGTTGCCGTCAGATTTCTCCACCACCTAAACAAAACCCCTGAGAAAAGCCCTGCCCTGGTCCTGCGCCCTCCTCGCCCTTCCCGGTTAAGGAAACTCCTCTCTCCCCTGGGACCAGTTTTCTGCAGGCAATGGCCCCAGAGCAGCCTGCTCAGCCAGGGCCCTTCAGCATAACTTTGTTTGCTGGGTTTCACTCTTAAAATCACCGTGGTCACGGTGGAGCAGAGCTGGGGGGGAGTGGTGTCTGTGCCCTGGTGTGCAGGTGGAGCAGGTTCCTTGGGAAGGGTCAAGAGTGGTGATGTCCCCGTGGCCCACCAGCAGGAATTTGGCAGATACACCATGGGGTTTTCTCCTTGAATACTTCTCCCCTCATGCATAAAGCTCCCCAAAGTTAGTGCTTTTGGGATATCGACCTCGTGTCTCCACTTGGGCAGCTGGAACTGCCCCAGCCCTGGGTTTGGCACAGAGTGGAGGCTCTTTCCTTGTAGGACCCTGGCCCTGTGCTTTCCCTGGCACCAGGAGCCTTCCCAGGGGTCTGCATTGCCTTTTGGGGAGACTTAAAAAAGGAAAATACTCCCCATTCCTGAGGTGTGGCTGCTGCATGCCCAGAGAAAAACATCCAGAGGCGGAAATGATGCCGGGGGAATTGCCTTCATTTGCAAGGTGTTTCTCCTGCACCCGCCTCGGGTCGGCAATGGCTTTCAGCAGCAATTCTGCGAGCAGAAAGGGCTTATGGTGACCTTTATGGGGAGACTTGACCACAAAGATCCTGCTTTTCTCTTCCCATGTTTCCTTTCTTCCCTTTCCAGGTGCAGCTGAGCTTTGCTCCCCTCTCTGGAGCCGTGGGATCCACTGTTTGGGCACGGCTGGTTTTGCTTCCCAGCTCGCAGTCCCCCAGCTCGGCGTGGCTGAGTCACACTCTCTGCTGCCGGCTGACTCACCAGGATCACCCAGAGATCTCCAGGAAACCTCTGGAGCCAGGCAGAGAAATCCACCCCCGGGCTGCAGAGTTTAATCCCACTGTGCCAGAGCTTCCCTAAGGAGCAGGGAAATGCCTTGGGATGCAGAGCCCCAGCTGGACACAGAGGCCTGATGGTCCTGGTGACAGGGATGGGCTGAGGCAGGGAGCAGGTTTTGGCCCTACTTTAGTGCAAGCTACAATGAAATAATCAAATAAAACCTCCTTATTTCACCCAAATGTTATTGCTGCTTATTGTTCCGCTCCTTTGGCACTGCTTCTAAATATTGAATGTGTTGGAAATGGTGTTTTTGATTCATGGGATGTATTTGGTGTGTGGGGTGTGCGTTATCATTTTAAAAAAGAAAAAAAAAAAAAGACCTTTAATGCTCTTAATTAAAGAAGGCTGGATTTGGTGATGCCACTAAGGACTTGCACCTCATCCGACCCTCGCCCCTCTGTGCAGGAGCTGATCCCAGCACCGTGTTAGGGCTGCCACTTCTCGCCTGAAATCCCAGCTCTTCAGGACCTGCTCTACCATGAGCCATGTCCCTGGTTCCAGCTCTGTGGGGACAGGCCATGGTGATGCTGCACATCTGGAGCACAGGCACATCTGGCAGCTGCTCCGGGAGGGACGGCGTGCGCAAGCAGGAAGGGCAGGAGAACAGCTGGGGTGTCTTAGGGATGTCCCAGCTCTCCCACTGCTCGTTATCCCACGGGCAGACAAAGCCAAGCTGCTGCTGGGTGGGAAACCAGCGTTTCAGGAGGAAGGGATCACGCTGGGCTGGATGTTCATGCAGAGCAGGGGCTGCGGGGAGGGAGCTGCCCTGCCCCTCCATCCCATCTGTCTTGGGGAAAAACATCCCGATGTGATATGAAAGCTTCCCAGCAATGGAAAATGGAGAGCAGCCCGGCCGGGCAGCCAGGCGCTAATTGGCGGCACTTGTAGGAAGAGCGTCCCTCCAGCTCTTTTCCATTGGAAAATCCAAACGCATCCTCCAAGTGTTGATTCCTCATAAAAACTAAAGCAAAACATTCTGGGTGGGGAGGTAGGGGGGAGGGAAGATCTTGACAGTGTTGGAGCAGCCCTTCTCACTCCGTCAGGACAAATATTTACATTTTTTTTGCTGTAAAGTTACTCTTGTTTGGGAATAATTTGTTTTATTTTGCACTCTGCTACCAGCTTTGACAAATCACAAAGAAAACAAAGTGACTTTGCAGAAATATGATGTTTTGCCTAAAGAAGAACAACTTTTTTGTTTGGGTTTTTTTTTTAATTCCTAGATTTCCCTGGGAACTTGACATTTTGGGGCCTTTTCCAGCTTGGAAATTTCAGAGCGAGCTCTCGTCCCCATTTGTCCAGCTGTATCAGAGAATGACAGTTCTTGAAGGGTTAATAAATCTTTTAATGATTTTTGAATCCATCCTGCACTGCCTGGTCTTGGGACTGGAGCCATCTGTGGCACTTCCTAATGCTGTGCCCAAACCCCCCCCCCAGAGCATCTGCTGCTCCCGCCGGTGGCTCTGCCGGGATTTAGTAAATCAATTAGAAATCATTAACGAACGAGCACTGCAGGTAGCACCCAGAGATCATGCAAGCAGCATTTGAAAAGAAAATGTCCTGCTTTTGCAAAAGCGCTGCTGGCTGGGTGAGCACAGGTGTGTTCTCTCCCTGTCCAGAGGTGTAACATCCCTCCAGGTGTGGGAATCCCTGCAGGTGTTTTCCCTGCACAGGAGAGAGGGGAGAGGTTCAGGTAATTAGTGGGAACACAAACATGGCTAATGGGGCCAGGGGACGGCTGTGGGGGTCGTGTCCCTGCCCACAGTGGGAATATGGAGCAACAGATGAGAAGGGAGGGATGGGAGAGGTCCCAGGAAGGCTGCAGGCTCAGAAGTGACTCTTCATCAGCCATGGGACATCACATCATGACACAATCCACTCTTAGTTTGGTTTTTCCCGTAGGAATTGGATTCAAGACCCACTGAAGCAGTGCTGTCCCCATAACCCTTCCGTGGGTTGCAGCAGGGTGGGCACAAGCCCTTTGCACCTCAAAGCTGGCGACCCCACACCTGTCCCCAGGGCTCCAGAGTCTCAATGTTTGCCATCCCTTTCCTTCCCAAACCCTCCCTTGGCTGCTGCACACCCAAACTCCTCCAGCCCTACCACCCCTCCTGCTGTGATCAAAGCCTGTTGTGATTCATCCCAGCACCCATGGGCGCAGAGGGCCTCCATCCCTTCCATCCTGCACAGCCATTCCCATTGGGAAGTGGGAGTGGGGAGCCATGCCAGCCCCCTCTCAGCAGCATGGAATGCTCAGGAAGACCCCCATGGGGGTGCTGGGCCATCCCACAGCACTGAGCACAGGATTCCTGGCAGGGGTGCCCCGTGCTCCCCAAGGCTGGGGAATCTCCTTGGCTGCCTGGAGAGGGTGTCCCCTGTCCCAGCCATGGGGAAACTGGTCCTGATGGCAGACCTGGCTCCCAGCTCACCCCAGTGCTGGGGGGTTTGTGTGGGGTGCCCTGGGACAAGCAACTCTCTACCCATGAGCTTTCTGCTGGAAAACTTCCCTTTTGGTGACACCGAGCTTGTTGTGCAGCGGGTGGAGGAAGCTAATCCAGGCTCACAGGTGTGTGCAACAGGGCAAAGCCCTGCTTGATGGGTCGGGAAGGAAAAGGGCCAGTTCCTCCTCTAAAAGCCCTTTGCATGGCCTTTGGGAGCTCTCCCTCTGCTTCCAGCAGGCCCAGCATCCCCTCCCAGCCTTTCACCTCCCGTTCCCACTGACAGCCCCCCTGATCAGCAGATGTTCAGGTTTTTGGCTGTGGGGCACCCTTATGTCCTGGCCCTGTGGCAGGAGCTGGGCAGCAGTGCCCGTGGCAGGAACATGGCCCGCTCCAGCACCCCTTTTGGGGATGCTCCAGGGGAGAGGCTGGTGCAGGGGCACTGGAGTGCCCTGGCAGTGCTCAGGCAGGGCTGGCTGCTGCTGCCTGTCCCTGCTCTCCTCTGGCACATCCCCTCGCTCAATCACTTCCTTCCTCCCAGCTCGTTTTTCCAGCGATGCTTCTGCCGCTGTCTCCTGTCCCAGCAGCTGTTTTGTAGCACCAGCTATTTTGACTGCTCAGTTAACTATTTATCCAGATGGAGCGGGTCTGTTGTCATGAGCCTGGCATGTTTTTTCCGTATACAAATTGTGTGTCAGAGCAGAGAGGACAAACCCCTTCTATCTCCGGAGCGTGGGGCGTGTTTGCTTTGGCCACGCTGAGCATCCCCAGGCCCCAGCCCTTCTCCAGCCCCTTTACATCAAATTTGGGGCTTTTGCCCTCCCCATCCCCACTCTCCCTCACGCTGGTCCTGCCATCAGACCTCGCCCCGGCCCAGCTGCAGTGAGGAACTGGCTGCCTTTATTTTCCTAGCACTTAATTTTAATCAAATGCAAATCCCCAACACTTTGCAAAGGCAGTGACCTGTGCAGATGGCAATTGCTCTGGCTGGGGGTGCTGTTTGCTACCCTGGGAAGGGCAGGATGGGACCCCAGTCCCTACTGGAGGTGGAGGGGTGGGGTGGTCCCACCACCATTGCTGGCTGTGCCCCAAATCAAGGTCCCACAGGGTCCCACAGCCCCCAGTGAGGGAGCTCAGGGAGGATTTTGTGCTTTGACTGGGCTTTGGAGTTGGGTCTCTGCAGCCCCTACTATGGCACAGACCCCCTCAGTCCCCAAAAATGCTGCTTTTTCACCCATTTCTGCTGCTGCATGAAGACTTCTGGGTTGCATTTCCTCTACCCCAGCAGGGTGGTGTGATCACCTCCAGAGCCCCCACAGCTCCCCATCTCCTCCAGGGGCATGACATCCATCCTCCAGCTGTACTCTGGATTTCCCCAGGAGCCAAACCCAGGGCCTGCAGACCCGGGGCTGCCTGCAGCCCTGGAACACACCAGAGCCCAGGGCAGGCTGCTCAGCAGCATTTGCATTGAAAATCCCAACTTTGAAATGCAAAAAGTGCCCGGATGCCACGGAAGCTGTTGCCACAGGGAGTTTACAGCAAAGCATAAAATATTTACCAGAAAACATTGTATTTTCCCTCTGCTTGTGATAAATATAAATAATTCTTTCTTTTGCTCCCTCCTCAGCTGTGGACGAGCAAGGGCAGCCCCAGCTCATGTGAGAGTGGACATTTCTCACCATGCCACAGAAAGGCTGGCTGAAATTCAGACAGCCTTTCCAAAACTTGCTCCTCTGGTAACATATCTTTTCCTTTCAGCTCTTTTCTTTGCAGAGAGCCCGAAGTTTCTGAGTGCACTTGTTGCTTGGTGCATGAAAGGAAAGTTGGCAGCAACCTGGGCTATTGTCACGACCCCTTCTGAAAGTCAAGGATTCCAGTTACGTTTCCTACACGCCGCCCTTATCGAGGTCTTGCATGTTTTTGGCATTTCTTCACGTGGCTGCAGCGTGCAAAACACTGAAGGCAACAGGCACCTCACCCCGACACCTCCAGCCTCCCTGTGAGGATATTTTAGGGGAGATAAACAGCTCCCAGCATGTTTTATTTAGTAAATTCCCTGCTGTTTGCATTCAGGGGTTGTCAGCCAAGGGTTGCTGAGGGGCTTGAGCTCATTCGTGGCCGATGGTGGGTTGTGGAGGGACCTTGGGGTGCATGGCTGTGTCCTGGGAACCCAAACCTCAGATCCCACCCAGAGGGTCAGGGGGACGGCCAGGATGGAGCTGTGGGATGGGAGGGTGAAAGCAGGTCAGAAACGCTCCTTTTCAGCCTGTCCTTCTCGTGGGGAATGTGCTGCCACCCCGGCAGGGCAGCAGCCAGAGCCCGTGTGCTGTGTTTGTGTCAAACACAAGTGCACCCTTGGCCAGCAGCCACCGAGCAGCAGCACGAGGGGGTTGAGCTTCCTCCAGGCGCCTGGCCATGGAGATAAGCACTGGAGGAGGAAACGTCCCCTCCGGGCTGCCATGGAGCCAATTTTGGCTGCCCTGCCCGAGGGGGGATGGAGTTGGGAGGTGAAGAGCAGCCCCCCTGAGTTCCTCCCCAGTGGTGGGGATCTCCCTGGGGTTTGTCTTGTGCTGTCCTGTGACATTCCTTCCTGGGCATGTCCCAGGGTGGGTATGGTGGGAGGCAGCAGGAGGAGGAGGAAGGGAAACACCTGCCAACATCTCCATCCTACGGCCACGTAACCATCCCGGCTGTGACCCCACGGGCCACAGGAGCACTCCATGGTCTGTTCCACACTCTCCCCAGCAAGAAAAGCTGGGGGTGACAAGGGGGAATGGATTTAAATGGAAAGAGAGTAGATTTAGATGGGATATTGGGAAGAAATTCCTCCCTGTGAGGGTGGGCAGGCCCTGGCACAGGTTGCCCAGAGAAGCTCTGGCTGCCCCATCCCTGGAAGAGTCCAAGGCCAGGTTGGATGGGGCTTGGAGCAACCTGGGCTAGTGGAAGGTGTCCCTGCCCATGGCAGGGGGTTTGGAACAAGTTTTGGCTGGAAGGGACCTTAAGGACCATCCAGACTGTGGTTCTGTGAAGTCCCTCCACTTCCCAGGGTGATTCTGACCAGATACAGAAACAAGGACCTCTCCATGTGCTCAGTGCCCACAGAATTGCTGTTTGAACCTGCCTGGGGAAAGGGAGCTTTGTCTGAGCATTGCACAGGTATTGAGGGATATCCTAATGCTGGGGATCCCTCTGGCCCAGCAGCTCCAGCACTGATGCTGGAGCAGGACAGCACACCCTCCCCTGGGCTGGCCTTGGGAGCCACATCCAGCACAGCTGCCACTGAGGTTTGTGGTGGGCTGTGCTTGGCCAACAGCAATCAATACCCAGCCCCGTGTGTGTGGTGCACAAGAAAGATCCTCATCTGGCTCAAAAAAAACAAAAAAAAACCCCAAAAAAACTAAAAAAAAGCAAACCAGCCCCAAGCTATCTCCACAAACCAAACCTGGGAATGCAGGAAGAATTCCCACCCCCTCTGCCAGCAGCGTGTGCCCTGCTCCTTGCCGGGGATAATTGCTCCATCTCCCAGCAAGCTGCTCCTGGCAGGGCTTGGCTGGGACACGGTGTCCCAGGGACCAGCTGCTTCCCTGGGGCTGGGAGTGCTGCACCAGCCCCCAGGCATTTGTTCACTGCCATTTCATGGGCTTTACTTGTGGAGAGGGGCAGGCAGGCAGGGCGATGAGACAGGCTGGAGGCTGCTGGATGGCTTACAAAGTAATAGTTCTTATAAGACACCCTAATATTTCATGGAATCCTAGAATCCCAGGCTGGAAGGAACCTCAAGGATCATCTGGTCCAATGTTTCTTGGCAAAAGCGTGGTCTAGACGAGATGGCCCAGCACCACCTCCAGCCAAATCCTAAGAGTCCAACGTTGGGGAAACCACCACTTCCCTGGGAAGATTATTCCAATGACTAATTGTTCTCATTGTGAGAAATTTCCCTCTTCTGTCCAGTTGGAATCTCCCCAGGAATAACTTGTACCCAGGGCAGGGTGTGATTTTTCCTAAGGGGTTCTTGCACACAAGCTTTTCCTGGAGGGAGGAAAAAAAAATAATAGGATTAGAAAAGGAAAGTAATTGGAGTAATAAGGTGGGAGTGCACACAGGGCATCAGTGAGCCCAGCATGTCCCCCCCCAGCTGCAGCTCTGTATCCTCATTTTTTAAAATGCAGGGAATGTGGGAGAGAGCAATGGTTTGGCTCTGCCCAGCCAGAATGATTCCAGTGGTGCCTGGGGCTGGATCCGTGGTGAGCTCTAGGAGAGGAACCTGACTCAACCAGTCACCAGCAGATCGTTTAGGAGTTTTATTTCTTTATTGGTGATTAATGGCAGTGTTTCATTTCTAATGGAAGGAAATAGGGAGGAAATGGTTTCTTGCCTTCATTTGTCAGGGGTTTGTTTAAACGGGCGCTCGCGTTCCCTGGAAATAGGTCAGGGCTGTGTATTTTCAGGGACAAGGAGCTGCTGAGGCTGAGGCTGAGGCTGGATGTCAGATGTTTGGAGTGCTCCAGGTTTGCCTGTGCAAGGCTGTTCCCCTCGCCTTCCCCATCCCATCCCCTCGGCCCCACGCCAGGCACTCCCTGTGTCCTGCTCCCGGCAGGCAGAGCCAGAGGGTTTGCAGTTCCCAGCCAAAGCAGCCTCTCACTGCACAGGGCACCAGTGGTTAATTGGGTGGAAATTCATTTTCCTGGCTTGTCCCTGCAGCAGGGCTCTGCTGTGGGCTCTGTGGGGTGTGCAAGGAGGGTGCAGCAGCCCTGGGAGCTCTGTGCCCCCCTGAGGGGGTTTGGAGCTGGTAGTCATAGAATCATAGAACTGTTTAGGTTGGAAAAGCCCTCCAAGATCGAGTTCAACCTTTCCCCCAGCAATGCCAAGGCCACCACTAATCCATGTCCCCAAGTGCCACATCCACATGACTTTTAAACTCCTCCAGGGATGTGACTCCACCACTGCCCTGGGCAGCTGTGCCAGTGCCTGACCTCCCTTTCAGTGATGAAATTTCCCCCAATATCCAACCTAAACCTCCCCTGGTGCAACTTGAGGCCATTTCCTCTTGTCCTGTCCCTGTTCCCTGGGTGCAAAGCCTGACCCCCCCAGCTCCCCCCTCCTGTCAGGGGGTTGTAGAGAGCAAGAAGGTCCCCCCTGAGCTTCCTTTTCTCCAGGCTGAGCCTCCCCAGCTCCCTCAGCTGCTCCTCACCAGACTCGTGCTCCAGCCCCTTCCCCAGCTCTGTTCCCTGCTCATTGGGCACAGAGCTTTTAAAAGAAAAAACACATTTTTGAGTGGAGTGAATGTATTGCCCACATCTGCCTCTGCAAAACAGGGACTGGGAGGCAGGGCTGGGGCAGACAATGGCAAAGCCACTGTCCTGTGTCCTCGTTGCTGCCAGGGCAGCAAAGCTGAGACGTGGTCACTGCTGTTGGACCCTTTGCCTCATTCCATGTGTTGTGTGTTGGACACGTGGTGGGACACAGTGGGGAGATACAGAAGGGTTTAATGGGACTCCAACCCTCATCATGACTTTGTGGTTGGTCTGTCACTGGGAGAGTTTTAGGGGTAAATAAGGATGTCTGGTGTTTTATAAATACCTATTTCTGGTCATTTCGTGCATTGAGGTTGAGATGTTTCTATGAGTTCAGAGCTTGGGGCTGGGGAAGAGCAAACCCAGGGCATTGAGCCACTTGGGGGTTCCCAAACCCCCCAACAAACACATGCTTTGATGTCCTGGAGACCTGCAGGATCCAAAAGCATTCTTGATAGCTGAGCTCTGAGCCATTTAAAAATGCATTTGTGCACTGAGAGGACTCAGCCTTGGAAAAGTTAGTCATGTTCCTCTTCATCTGAAATAACACCACTCCTGGTGGCCGTCCTTCCCCAGCCCCACCGTGAGCTCCCAGCCTGGCCAGGCGGTTGGAGCCCGAAATCCTAGCAACAATGACATTGTTGGCTATATTTGCATCACTTGGGGCTCGGCAGAGCCGGTGACACACGGAGGAGCTGGCACTGAAGCCAGGATTGATGCCATCTGCAGAGAGCCGCCTCCTCACCAGCTTCACATTCAATCTTCTGAACTGTTTGCTTTGTGTTTCTCCAGGGCTGGTGTTTGGGGTGCTCGTGGTGGGCACAGGGTGGCCCCAGAGTGGGGGATGCTCTTTGTGTCTCACCAAGCTTGGGTGCAGAGATGTCACATCCTTGGCACACACTGAGGGCACAGGCTCCTTCCAGACATCCCACCCTTCCCAGGAGCGCTTCCAGCAGCAAATGTTCTTGTGATTTTTTTTTTTTTTTATTTTTTCTTTTCAAATCTTTCTATCACAGGCTGCTTCTGATGTAGGAGATGCGGGCTCAGCTCTGTTCCATCTTCACAGACATGCAGCTCAGTGCCTTGCAAACCCTCTTAGTCTTTGAGCACCTCGTGTTTTAAACGTCAGTTTGGCTCTTTGTGTTTTATTTAAAGTGCACTTGGGGACTCGTGTGCTTGTGTGATGGGGTTGGCTGAGGGGAGAGAGCTTCTGGCTTCACAGGGAAGCTGGGAAACAGGCACGTGTCATTTCAGAGAGTGGGATGAAGGAAGCCAAATCCTGCAGTTGCATCCCACCAGTGCCGGGAGATACCCTGCACTGTCCTTCCTCCAGAGCTGTGAGTCTGGGCCTTAGAGCAATAAATTTATGTTGTTTCTTTTTTCCTTTTTTCTTTTTTTTTTAAATGAATGATGGATTCTAAATATACGAATTCTGGGGTTTATATTTAGAGAGCACTTGTGCCTGTCTGCAGCTAGAAACTTGGAGTGTAAAAATAACGTAAGAGCCAAGATTGGTGTGAGAGACTCCAGGAGAGGAGACAGGCACGGCACACACCTACTCACACAGAGCCACTCACCCCCTCTCAGGGGACACGGGGCAGTCCCAAAACACTGTGGGGGCTGCACGTGCCGTGGGGATCCTGCAAGGGTGGCTGTAAGGGCACAGCAACAGCAAAAACCAGCTGGGAGGGGAAGGAACCAGCACAGGGAGGAGGTTGGGGAGGGCTCTGGTAAATCACTGGGTTTGCTCAGTGGCTGCAACACCGTTGGCAAAAGGTGAGCCTGAAAATCCCTGACTGCTCCTCGCTGCTGGAAAGGGGATCTGGGCCAGCCAAGGGGGATTTTCCCTGTCTCTGGTGGGCTGCTTGTACTGAGTACATGGTGAGGACTGGCAGATACTAAAAATAATCCATGCAAACCAAAGCCATGCTGGCCCTCACGGCCCTTGAGCAGCCCCAAAGGAGCCCCTTTTCCCTTGACAGCATTTTCCTCATTCCTCAGTGTGGTCCCAATGCTGGTCATGTCATTGGTTTGCTTTTCCTGCTTTTCCCCTTTGCAGGTTTGCCCAGCAATAAGAAAACTGTCTTTGGGAAATGGGTTATCCTGAGGGGCTCATCTTTTCCCCTCGAGCTGTGGGGTTTATTTTCCTCCCCATGCCTGGTCCTGCTGAGCCCAGAGCAGCCATTTCCCATGGCCACCACTGGAAGAAGAGACCATCCCATGACACCAGCACTCTGGCCCAGTGACCTTCTAAACACTGTTGGGGTTGACTTGCCCACCCCACCAGGTCCTGTGCCCAGCAGTGGAGCTGCTCAGCATTCTCAGTCCCCCTGGGCTGGTGATTTAGGGTTCAACAGGAACAAGAAAGGAGAACATGGAGAAGGTTTCCTCGCCAGTGGGTGTTTCTGCCAGCTGGGCTGAGCGTGGCAGAGCCCTGCTGGCTCTGGCTGAGCATGGAAGAGCCCTGCTGGCTCTGGCTGAGCTGGCAGTGGTCATTGGGAGTGCTGGGCCCCATTATCACTGCCAGTGTTTAGGAGAGGGTCCATTTTCCGCTCCCACATCGAGGGCAGGAGCCAGGAGAAGCCTCCACATCTGTGCCAGGGCTGAGTCACCCACCCCGGTCGTGAGGAAAGGAGTGTGTGTGTGTGTGGGGGGAATTAAACAGTCAATCATGCTTTCAGCAAGCCTGAAATCATCTGTGATATTTTTATTTCCAGATTCCCGGCCTCGACTCCTGTGGGAAGGTTGTTCCCGCCGTCCCGACCGTGGTGACGCCGCGCCGAGGGCAGCCCCGACGTGCCGGTGCCGGTGCCGGGGGTGGTGAGCGAATCCCAGCTCCATCCCACCCATCCCAGAGCTCCCCCCATCCCTGCCCACGGACCAGGGGCACATTTCAGTGGCTGGTTTGCTTTGCAGCCCCTTGATGGCCCAGGGGAAGGAAAAAGAGGCTTTCCCCCTCGGCTCTGCCCTTCCATCCATGCACAGCCCCAAGGGCTGAGGCACCTCAGAGAGCCCTGGGAGTCACCTGCCAGGGCAGGGAATGATGTGCAGAGAAGAAGTGTTTGCTGGAAAAACATGGCAATGGGAGGAGCCTGCTGGGATGGAGCGGCCACACAAACCCCTGCGCTTCGATGAGGAGATCAAAGCACGCTGTGCCCTTATGAAAAATACATAAACTAAATAAAAGCAATAAAAGCAGTTGCCCCATGGCTGGAGAAGGATGAGATGTGGTGTTTTCCCTTAGAGCAGCTGTGGCTGGCCCATCCCTGGGAGTGTCCAAGGCCAGGTTGGAGAGGGCTTGGAGCATCCTGGGCTATGGAAGGTGTCCCTGCCCATGGCAGGGGGTGGAATGAGATGAGCCTGAAAGTCCTTTCTGAATTCCAGGATTCTGTGATCTCAGGAATGTGTCTGCTCCTGGAGCCATGCAAAGAGGTGAATTTTAAACAGTTGGGGTTTTCAGTTGTTTTCATTCTTTTTTTGCCTCTTTAACCCCCAGTTTCTGGCCACAGGCACAGCCTGGACCCGCTTGGCCCAAGCCCAGCAAGGACAACTAAAGCAGCTTGAAGGGAAGGGATGCTCAGGCATAATGTCTGAGCTGGGAAACCATCACCAATTCCTCAAGCTGGGAAACCATCACCAATTCCTCAGGCTGGGAAACCATCACCAATTCCTCAAGCTGGGAAAAAAACAGGCCAAAAAACAGTGGGGAAAAGCTTTCCATCTCCCACAGAGGCCTTTGGTGTGAACAACCATCAGCGATTCCGGGCTCGGAGTCCCAACCAAACCCAACTGAGCAATCCCACACGTTCTTCCCTCTCAGAGCCAAGAGCTCTTCCTGTCAGGGTATATATTTGCTCTCTGATTAATATAGATCTTTTTTTTTATTATTTTATTTTATTTTTTTTCAGGGCAGAGAAATGGAGAAGCCGACAGCAGCCTGTGAACTATTTGGCAAACAATTTCTTTTCTGTCGCGCGTGGGTAGGGCTGGATGTATTTGCGAGCTATTTATAGCCCGATATTCTATATCTCCCTCCACATAATGCTCCCACCTTGCAGACTACCTGCAAAACACAGCCACCCTCCGGAGCTGTAAATACAGCCATTACCCCGCCTGGCAGCCCGTGCTCCAAAGCTTTTTGATGCAAAACAGCTCTGTGTTTTCCAGGGAATGGCACAGGAACGCGGTCCGAGTGTCCCGGGGTGTTGTTGCACCCAGAAGAATAAGGTGCCCTGGAGCGGGGGGCGTGTGGTGGGAATTCCTGGCGAATTTTCCCATGGCTGAGAAGTTTTCTTGGTGCAGGCATCGAGGTGGTGGGTTGGCTTCTCCTTTGAGGAGGAAAAATACAGAAAAGATTTTGGGAAAGGGATCTACAACCAGTAAACCCTTTATTTTTGGCCCCTCCAAAGCATTCTATGGGTTCTATGATTTTTATTGCTTGGGATTCCTCTATGTGTTATCTAAAGCTCAATGTAGGGAAAAATTCCCATTTTTTTTTCCTTTAAGTAGTGTTGGAACAAGGTTTTGGGATTTTGGGGACAAAATTGCTGCTGCCTCATATTTGTCCCCAGTCAAACCAATCCCTTTTATGCCTGGCTGCCTTATTTTTTTGGCTAAAAATGCCTCCCTCCAGTCTCTGCTGTGTTTTCTCAATTCTCAGCCTCAACTGCCATCCCGACAATGTTCTGGGTTACCTTTCTCTCCCTCTCTCTCTCTGTGTCTCTCTCTTGGACTTCCCTGCCTCGAAGCAGAGGGTTTGTGGAGGTTTATCTGATTTTGCTTTGTTCAATGCTCACGAAAGAGAAAGAGGAAGGAAACCCTGCATGGCCTGGCCTGATGCTCAGTTATAAATAGCAGGGCTGGGGCTCCCAGCCTAGCTGAAGGTCATTTCCCTGAGCCCCATCCTTGAAAATATGCCACAAATGGCCCATTTTGGAACATTTCTGATGATGTGGAGACAGGGAGAGTGTCCTGCTGGCTGGGGCATGAGGCCCAGCCCTCAGTGGCTTTAAATTTTTTTCTCTAATTTTTTTAAAAATATTTTGAATTATTTTTATTAACATTGTAACATTTTTTTTCAGTTTTATTTTTAATTTATTTTTTTTTTTTACATTTTTAGGTTTTCTTTTAAAAAGAGGTTTTACATTTTATTTTTAAATAAAGTATTTTTTAAAATTATTTATTTATTTATTATTATTTTTACTTGTCCCTGTGCAGCTCAGCTGCTGCCTGAGATCAGGGCAGCCCCAGGTCTCCACAGTGTGACCTAGGTGACTTGCAGGGGACAGGAGAACAGGGTTGGCAGCAGCTCCAGTCCTGCCTTAGCAGGGCTCAGTGTGGG
This sequence comes from Anabacerthia variegaticeps, assembly GCA_035583185.1. Classification (NCBI taxonomy): domain Eukaryota; kingdom Metazoa; phylum Chordata; class Aves; order Passeriformes; family Furnariidae; genus Anabacerthia; species Anabacerthia variegaticeps. The sequence goes on along the minus strand of JAWWEW010000048.1, from coordinate 7,759,276 downwards.
CAGCCAATCTCCTTGGAAACTGTGGGTGGGACTCCTGCAGACAGAAACCCCCCAGTTTCCCCTTTTCCCACCCTGGGAATCAGCCTTAAAAAGGAATTAGATGGTAAAACCCCATGAATTATCCCATGCGGTGTGTCGGGTGCTGATGTCCCCTTGGATTCCAAGGAGGATGCTCAGGGCTGGCATGGGAATCCTGCTCGTGGTCCCACAGCTCCCAGCCCTCCTGGGCCTGGGCTGTGGGAGGGATGAGGGAGGAGGGAGGAGAGAGGAGGGAGGAGGGATGAGGGATGGAGCTGCTCTGCACCACTGGTTTCATCCTCACCTCGAAGCTGCCATGATGTTTGCCTGCTGCGGAGGGAGATGAGCAATAAGAGGGGGCTGGTTCCTGGCACTGGGATATCCTGCAATTCCTGCTTGGCAGGAGAGAGGAGAGGGGCTATGGATGTGAAAGAGAGAGGTCAACCCTGGTAATGCTGGTCCAGTGCCGAGCGTGCCGCCAGCCCTCACCCTCCCCTTGGGGAACATCACATCTCCATGGAGAGCGGGAATCATTCCTTCTGCCTCATTAAAACCAGACAGTTTTCCATTTGGGGCTTGTGCTTTCGCTGGAGGAAAACGCAGAATGAAACTTTGCCCCTAGTCAGAGGGCTGAATTAACCACCTCAACCACCAGCCCAGCCCCAGGTATGTGCAGGACTCTCCCTGGAGCCTCCAGTTGCGTTGTTTGTGTCCGCTGTTTCCTAAACTCCAGCAGAATCCCAGGAACGGCACGCCACAAAGGCAGGGGTTTTTCCAGGAGGCATTTTGCATCAGGGAAAAACCCATCTGAGTGTCACAGTGTTCCCACTTTGATGGATATTAATGTCTTTTCCTGCCTTTGAAAGGGATTGGAATATAGCTTAAAAAAAAATAATAATAATGGGCCAATACAGGTCTGGATTCACAAACAGAGGCTCCTAAGTGTGCTGGTGGGGGAGAATGCCAGGGAGTTTGGACACACCACCATCCTTGCTCAAATCCAGTTTGGGCAGCTGTTCCAGACATGCCCCAGATGCACTCAAGAAAGCCCCAGTGATTGTGGACAGAGTCATGGAAGGAAAGGCAACCTCAACACACGTGCTGTGTAGCTGCTGCTGTAAATGTCTGACGTGGGGAATCCTATTTTTTTGCAGCCATTGGCAGTGGGAGCAGAGCTGGGAAACAGGGCGAGAGCCCTGTGCATCCATTGCCTTGTCCAAGGAGACTGTTCCTCCTCATTTTCCCTAGATGTAACATCCTGCCTGCCTCACAATCCTGTGCTGTTCAGGTGTTCCCAGGGTCTCCATCTCTCTGCATTCCTGGCCTCAGGTGGGCTCTGCAGCTTTGCAGCTACAAATCCACACCATCCCCTGCATCCTGGTGGGATGTGTGGCAGGGCTGGTGCTTCCCTGCCACCTCCAACACCCGTATTTATGCTCTGGGAAGCCAAATCCCAATGCTATCCACACTCCTCTCCCACCTGGAGGTGCACAGGGCAGCACAGGCTGCTCAGCCGAGGGTATTTATTTCCAGGAAGGCTGGAAACACCGGAGCTCTGGCCCTGAGCTTTGTGGCAGTGAGGATTGATGTCTGAGCCCTCGGGGAACAGGACTGACCTGCAGCTGCTGGAAGTCCTGGCTGGGGGATTAGAAATAAACCCCTAAGCCTGGCTCTGAAAGGTCGGCTGCCATGTAACATTTAGAAAAGCCTCACACTGTTATTTTAAGGAGTATTATTTTTTATTTCTCCGTAGGAAAAGCAAATATCTAAGCTGCTGTGGAAAAAAGAAAAAGGAACTGTTCGTGACTCTCCCCTGTGGATGGGGATTTGCTGCCTGTGAACTGGGGTATGCAGTGAGAGGAAGCCTGGGAGCAGAATGGCAAATGGCAGTGGCACTGTCACCTTTAATTAATGAATGCCCCCATGTGTGACAGCCTTGGGGCCGGGGGAGGGTGTTGGAGCAGGACAGGGGCAGCTGCACATCACCCACCTTGATTTAGGAAGGTGGGAGCTGTTGACAGAAGAGATTTGCACCTCCCGGTGAGGCATTAGCCCCTCTGTTTGGGCTGATTGACTCTGAATTTGCCCTCCTTGGGCTCACAGCTCCTCTCCTGGGAGCCACCACAGCGGCTGTGCAGCCTTGGTGAGCTCAGGGGGTGGCAGAGATCCCCAAAACCGTGTCAAAAGCACATCCAAGGGCTGCTCCTGCATCTGCCGCCCACTCCTGACTCCCTTCTGAGATAAGATGAACTTGGCCTGAGTGAGGAGGGCAGATGTGGACCCCAAACCACACTGCTGCAGAAACAAAGAGGATGAAACAGTGGACTGGAAGCCCCGCAGGTTTTTTCCCACCCTTCCAGCCATAACTGCCGCTGACAATCCCTAAAGCTGCGGTTTGCTCCCTTAGCTGTGTTATCCATCGGTACTTTGCATGCTGGAGCCTGGGGCTGCTTACCAACACACAGCTTGCTCTCTCAGCCTTTCCAGCAGACATAATTTTTTCCCCATCTCACAGGAACAAAGTGGAGACAAAAGATTAATCTTCCATGGGCTGTAAAATCCTGGGGGTGAGGAGCGTGGCGTTGGTTCAGCGCCTCTGGCAGCCTCTCTGCCGACTCCGACAGGCTCTGGGACAGCTCCAGCCATCCCTCGCCCCCAGCCCGGGAGCACAACAGTGCAAATCCACAGCTTTTGGGAGAATTACTCCTAATTTCCTTTTGTAGAAACAAGGTCAAAATCCAAACTGGCCGTAGACTTCCTTGCCTTGTACAGCACCCAGTCAGCGCTGGCTGCGTCCTGCTCCTCCTCCTGCGCTGCAGCCACAGCTACAGAACCTCCCTGGCAGCCTGGGATGTGTTAAACCTGCTCCTTTCTTCTTTTTATGGCCTCTTCAGCCTGTCCACCTCCAAAAATTATTACAGTGGGGAAGCCGAGATAAATAAGGTTTGCCCTTTGTTTCAGGACTGATGTGCCACAGAAGGGAATCCCCCAAAGTGATGAGGCTGCCAGGAGTGGAGCCCAACTCCCTTCACAGCCCACGGTGCCTCTGTAGGCCCTTCACTTCCAGGATGGAGGGTGTTTTCACTCCAGCCCATTTTCCCTCGCTAATGGTTTTCACGGATTGCCTAATTAAGGTTGGGTGGATGGTGCTGCCAGATGTTCCCTTCGTAGCTCTTCTCAGTCACTCCCAACTTTGTCAAACTTTAACCTTTGGAGCTGGGACATCATCTCTGTGCTCTTTTCCAGTACAAGGACTGGCATCATCCGATGAAAGTGGGAGGAGCAGGAACAACTGGCCTGGTGTTAGGGGCTCCCTTGTGGAGTGAGGCATTGCTGGGCTGGAGGGAGCCGTGTTGTGAAGTGCTGCTGTGGCAGATGTGACAGAGGAGTCAGAAGTGAGAGTTTCCAGGTGGTACAGCCACGGTCACACAGCCTGAGCTCACTGTCTTGCCTCTGCTCTCCATCTGCACAAGGAGTGTTAAACCAAACCTTCATCTCCTTGTGTGCAGCTAAGGCAGTGGGGTAGGACCTTCTTAAATCCCATCCAGGAGGGCACAAAGAACCCTCTTTCCAAAAGCCTTGCTCTAAGGGCAGCCTGTTTGCCCTGAAACGGGTTAACAAGGCTTGGGCTCTCAGCCTTGGGCTCAGGCTGCAGGCTGAGGGATGCAGGGCTCCAGTCCCAGCCCTGCTTTGAGGGCAGTTCCCAAGTTGTGGGGATGATCTATTGCATCAGGTCCTCTGTGCCCCTGAACATGAGGAAGAACTTTATTGTGCAGGTGACAGCACTGGAACAGATTGCCCAGAGAGAGTGTGGAGTCTCCCTCACTGGAGATGTTCCAGAACCCTCTGGACACAATCCTGTGCCTCGTGCTCTGGGATGACCCTGCTTGAGCAGGACCAGATGACCCCCTGTGGTCCCCTCCAGCCTGAACCATTCTGGGATTCAGTGAAACACTCAACCCCTGAGCCAGGGAGCCCTGACTGAGTGCAGCACTATTGCCAGGGGGGCTTAGCAGCAGAAACACCACTTTTGCCCCCAAAACGCTCATGAGAGGCAGGTGAATACAATGACAGAGCCTGAAGAGAGGCCAGACCACAGGGCTGGGAGTTGTGCTTCCTGCAGGAGAGGCTGTGACACGCTGGGCTGCAGCTCCAGAGTGCCCCTGTGCCTCCCACGCCATCAACTGCAGCGAACCGGAAAAAAATGAGTTTATCAAATTAAAAAAAAAAAAAGAACTTGCATTTCCTTCAGGACCTCTGCTGCTGGTGGAAGTTGCAGAACATTTTCTGCAAATGAATCTACACAGACATAAATAAGCCAGAGCTCCTCCCCGAGATGTCTGCTGCCACTTCCTCGCTCCCACCGCTGTCCCCGGGCTCTGCTTTGGGGATGTTTCTGTAGAAGTTGGGTGTGTCACCCCCAGCTCTTTCACCTCTCTCCTCTCAGCTGGAGAGCAGTGCCAGTCGCCATCAGCCACAGGCTTCCTCCAGCAGCAGTGGGAAAACTGGAAGTACCTGAAAAGTCAGAAGTCGGTGTTCACATGGGGACAGTCCCTGGGAGCAGGTTTGAGCTGGGTAAGACTGCTGGAGTGAGGAGCCAGGTTAGGTGCTCTACATAGAGAAGTCCTGCAGATGTGGGTCGTGGGGGTTACCCTCAGCTGGGCTGTACAGGGGATTTTGGGGGCAACCCTCCTTCTCCAGATCAGGGTAACTCCTCAGGGTGCTGCTGCTGGTCTCTGCTGAGTGGGGGAGCTGCTAGGAGCAGTCATTTAAGTAACCTGCTGCAACAAGTGGTGCAAAGAGTGATGTAAAGCCCTTGTGTGGTGTAATAGGGCAGCACGAGGGGTCAAGGCCAGCCCTGCTGTGTTGAATGCCTGGAAAAACTCGAGTCCCTCCAGAATGAGCCCATTTCTCGAATACGGATGCTCTGCCTGCTGCATAGGGACAAGGAGCACTAAGCAGTGTGAATGTGATGTCCCAGGGTGTCCAAGACATGCAGTGAGACTGGTGGTGCTCAGGTTTTACCCCGTGTGAGGTACCTTGGCTCCTTCCTCCGTCTCCCTGCGGTGACATTCTACATTTCATGTTTCCAAAGATGAAGGCAGCTTAGCACAGCTGCCTCTCTCCAGATACAGTGCACTGATGGGAAGTGCTGGTGGTTTTCACAAGTGTCAGGCAGGGATTTGTTATTCCAGGGCTCCTGCTGCCATCAGACAGGGCCCCTGATCCCACCAAGGTCCACGGACGTGGAACTGCTCTGCTTCCAGTGGGGTGGGAGGAGTGGGGAAGGGGAATGCTCAGCTTCCAGCTGAAAGTGGGGTGATGGAGGGAACCCAGAGAGCATCACTCTTTGGCAGCCCCCTTAAATCCCCAGCTGAGCTGCACCCACACAGCTTTCCCACCTTCTCTTGCTCCTAATATTATTTATATTATTTTTGTGATGGAAACCTTACCTCTCCTCTTAACTGCTTAAGACACAGCTATTTCCTCTGGACTGTTTCCACTGCCCACAAACCTGCCCACTTCTCAGCCTGGAAATCTGCTGGAACATTGACAGGCTGAGAGAGCTGAGACTGTTTAGCCTGGAGAGGAGAAGGCTCCGGGGAAACCTCAGAGCCCCTTCCAGTGCCTAAAGGGGCTCCAAGAGAGCTGGAGAGGGACTTTGGACAAGGGCTTAGAGTGGCAGGACAAGGGGGATGGCTTTAAGCTGAAGGAGGGGAGATTTAGATTAGATACGAGGAAGAAATTATTCTCTCTGAGGGTGGGCAGGCTCTGGCACAGGTTGCCCAAAGAAGCTGTGGCTGCCCCATCCCTGGAGGTTGGACGGGGCTTGGAGCCACCTGTGGAAGGCGTCCCTGCCCATGGCAGGGGAGTGGAACGAGATGGTCTTTACGCCCCCCTCCACCCCTTGCCGGAGCCCGGGCGGGCGGCAGAGATGCCCGTGTTGGGGGTGCCGGGGGGGCGGCGCTGTGTGCGGGGCCCCGGGGGAGGCGGGGAGCGGCGCGGGGCGGTGCCGGGGGAGGCGGGCGCGGCGGCGAGAGGTGCCGAGGAGCGCCGTGCGAGCGGCACCCCGAGTGCCTCGGAGCGCCCCCGGCCAGCACCGCCCGGGCCGGGGCATGGAGGCGGCGCACAGCCTGCCCGTGCTCGACGTGCTCCGCCGCTTCGGGGTCAGCGAGAGCTGCGGGCTCAGCCCCGAGCAGGTCCGCCGGCACCGCGAGAAGTACGGCCCCAATGGTCAGTGCGGCGGGACGGGCCGGCGGGGGGATGCGGGATGGGGCAGGGATGGAGGGACAGTCTCCAACGGGACACCCGTATCCCGGCTGGGACCCTCCCGTCGGGACCCTCCCCGCCGGGACCGGCCCCGGGATCGGGATGTGTTCCCTGGGACCGGGATGTGCTCCCCGGCCCCGGGATCGGGATGTGTTCCCTGGGATCGGGACGTGCTCCCCGACACCGAGATCGGGATGTGTTCCCTGGGATCGGGATGTGCTCCCCGGCCCCGGGATTGGGATGTGCTCCCCGGCCCCGGGATTGGGATGTGTTCCCAGGGATCGGGATGTGTGCCCCGGCACCGGGATGTATTCCGGGAGCCTCCCCGCCAGCACCGGGATGGTCCGGGATGCTGTCCTGGGTCCCCTCCGGAGTGTCCCTCCCCACCCCCGGTGGTGCCGCGGGGCACCTGTTGATTAGGGCGATGTTTGTTGGCTTTAATTAGAGGGTAATTACTGCGGATACGGGCGGCTCGGGGCGCTGCAATTAGCGGGGTGTTAATTCTGCTGGCGGAGTGTCAGAAAGCGGGGAGGGACAGCGATATGTGGTCAGGAAGGGGAGGGGGAAGGTCCCGTTGGCTGCGGGTGACCAAAGGAAACCCCAAAAGGAACCCCGCTCTGGGCTCGCCGCAGCTCTGGGTGGGCTGCGGGCACTGCTGTGGAAGAGGGAGGGGAGGGGGTACAGGGGGTGACAGGCCGTGTGTGTCACACTGACCCGGGGGACCCTCTGCGGGCAGCTGGGCGTCGTGGCATTGGGAAGGGAAATGCTTAAGCTGTGTTTCGTGAGTGTTCAGGGTAGCCGGGAGGGGCTGGCTGGGGTGTCTGAACCTACCCAGGTGATTTAGGGTTTAAGGCGAGTTTGCTCCAGTGCTTTGGGGCAGCAAGTCCTTTCTCGAACTTGTATAAGGAGATAAGTGTGTAAACTCTCTCCTGGGCTAGAGCTTGTTGCGTCGGCTTTTTGCTTGATCCTCACGGACGAGGCTAAGGAAAGCCAGGGTAGGAGGATTGCTGTCTGCATCTCTGTTCCCTGGGAGGGCTGTGACTCCCGACGAGCCCTGTGAGCTGCTGGGCTGTGCTCGAGTGCCCCATCCCACCAGTGCTCCCTGTACCAGGCAGCTCCAGCCCTGTCTCCCGAGCCAGCGTGGGCAGGGCTGCACTTGGGAGCCCTTGCCATGGAGCATCTGCACCAGGTGCAAGCAGTGGGGCATCACACCCGGCCCTGGTTGGCCCTGATTTTGGGGAAGGGCAGCTGGAGACCTGTCTGATGAGCTGAAAGGGGAGGGAGAACCCTCCGCTCTGCGGGGCTGAAGGCACATTTCATCCACAGTGCAACATCCTTATCAAACAGGTGGTCGGGCTGATTTCAAGCAATAATTGTTCCCAATCTCCATGCTGTCCCATGTGGGTGACGGGTGGTCTGTGCCATGCCACATCACATCACTGACAGGCATTGCTGTCGTGGGGCTCGCAGTGCCTTCATCCTCCTGTTTGCCCGAGTGAATCATCCTCCCTGAGTCAGGCACGGTGGCTGCTCGGTGGCACCGGGCTCTGCCTTGGAAAAGGTACCTCGAGCGTGTGACTGGAGGTGCAGAGCAAAGGGTTAGTGGTGGCAATTACTTTGCCTTTTTATTTTTTTGCTTCTTCCTTCCTCCTCTCGCCAGCAATGGCCTCGCTCGGCAGTTCTCCTTCCCATCCAGCCCCGCGCTGGGTTTCTCACAGCCTGTTGGTTCGTAAGAGCTTCAGACTTTGGGTTGTCCCGTGGCTTTTGCCTTCCAAGCAGAGCTCTGCATCTCCTGTGCATCACAGCTCCCAGTGATGTGCCTGGGCGCTGAGAGCAGTGGCATGGGTGGTGTCTCCATCCGTGAAATACAGTTGAAGATTTTTAAGAAGGCTGAATTTTTTGCAATTTCTGAGCAATAGTTAACATTTTTCTCATGGTGCAGATGAGACATGGACAGGTTAGAACAGATTACACCGTGCAGGATGGGGGTGAGAACTTGCAGGTTGCATTGTGGAGCAGGCATTGACCTCCTTGGCTGTGCTGGGGTACCCTTGGGTGCCCTGTTTGGGGAGCTGCTCTGGCTGAGGGTGCTGCAGGGAGCAGCAACAGGACAGCGAGCTGGGCTTGGAGATGGCCTGGATTAAATTGCCTTTTAATTTAGGCTTAAATTAATCTCCATCAGCAGAGGTGTGGGGCAGTTTGGTGACTCGCCTGAGCTCACACAGAAGGGGAAGACAACTCAAACCCTGCGTGGCTCGAAGCGCAGAGCAGCCCTTCAGCTGCAGCTACTTTCATTTTCGCACCCTTGTGTCTCACATTCATTCATTGCCTTCTAAACCTGAACTCCAACTGCCAGTGTGGTCGTGAATCACAATCTGAAATAAATCATCTTTCTGAAAAACTGCCTCCCGACGTACTTCAGAGAGCTGCTGGCTGCTGCTTCTTTATTGCATTTAAAAAAAATAAGAGCTGCAACGAGCTCTGACGTTAAGTGAGAAGCAGCAGCCACTGGTATGCCTTATATAAAAGAAAAAATACTTTTTTTTTTGAGGGGGTATTCTTTTGGAGCCTAAAATTGATTTTTTTTTTCGGTTCCAGTGCCCACTTATACATTTGCAGGAGGAAACAGAGAGCAGTAGCGATTATTTAGTATCTCCAGTTCGTGGCTTGGGAGCCAAGCAGTGCAATACAGATTAGTGGAGTGGAAGGAGATATTTCTCTGTTAGGAAGAGCTCGTGTTCTCCTTTCAGCTCTGTCATCAATGCTGTCAGCATGGCCTTTCATTTGCCAAGGAAACTGGAGAAGCCACAGAACATTTAGGTCTCACCATGGCGATTCTGAGTTTCCAAAGTCAATTTTAATTAATAAATGCTTTGGATGGTCCACATGTACCAAGCGGGTCCTTCCCTATCCCATCCACCAGCTCCAAGCTCTACAGGTGGCTTTTAGATCACAAAACTTTAAAAAACCCCAAACAAACAACAATAACCAAATGCACATTTGTTATTTTATATTCGACTGAACTGGAGAATGTAGGGGTGCAAACATTTTTCTTCCTAAATGTGAAACCAGGGACACAATTTCCCCTGAAATGATTCCAGTTTTGCCAAGGAATGACAGATATAAACAGGAGTTGCCTTGCGGACAGCCAAGTGATTTTTCTGTTTTAAATATAGCTCTGATTTGTCTCTTCTAAATGGATTTCTGAGTGTAAATGAGCATACATTTCAGGCAGGATATTGCCAGCGTTAATGCATATGCATAATTTTATTTGCTTCATCGGTAACCTAAATGGGCTGTGAATGTCAGCCGAGTCAAACTCGGCGGCTGCAGCATAGGGGTGTTTATCTCCTCTTGCATTTCCTCTCTTCTGACTCCAAAGCTTGGGCTGTGGTGGGAAATGCTGTCGGCCAGGACCAGACCCTGCCCATCCACCCTCCTCAGGGGCTCACCCACCCTCTCCTTCACCCTCCCTGCTGCCCCAGGGGCTGACCCCTGGTGCTCTGCAAACCCTGCCATGCCTCACTGCAAGGTGCAGTGGTGACAGCATTTATGGTGAGCTTCAGCACCGCGTGAACTCAGAGCCCATGTGCAAATGTGCTTGTCTTTGGTGACCCCCCTCCCTATGTCTATGTAAGCCCAATTTCAGGGTCCCCAAACCCTTGTGTGCGTTTTGCATGTATGTGTCCGAGCAGGAGGAGGAGCCATCCCCAAAAACCCAAATCCAGCCTGGGATGTGCTGCTGCCCTCCCAAAACCCACCGAGGCTCATTCGCAAGGACCTTTCTGCTCTTTGGCGTGAGCCCCTGTTTGGCTAGAAAATAAGACTGACACTTTATTATTATTAATATTACTATTATTAGTCTAATTATTCTATTAATTTCCCCCCTGTCCCAGGCTGCATGAGTGTGTGCATCCCTCAGCACCCCCGTGTTCCTGTGTGTACTCCGGCTGTGGAGCAGGGCTTGACGTCGGAGGAGCTGCTGGCGGTTGCTAACGAGCCAAGGTTACGCTCCAGCTCCCTCTTGACAATAATAAAATAATAAAAAAAAAAAAGAAATAAAAATTTCTGTTTCACGCTGAAATATTTAAGATGCCAGCAATGAGAGGAAAAGCAGCATTTTCTGACTCATCGAACTCTGCGCTCTGTTCCTCTGCGCATCGCCCACCTTTTCCACCCCCGAAACACACGCTGAACAGTCTGATTCATAAACATGCTACGGGTTGTGGGTTTTTTTTTTCTCCTCCTCCAAATCCTTTCCATCAGGAGAAATGCTGAGGCATTCAAACCTTGGGAGTGACTTCAAATCTGGGGAGAGACTACACGAAGTTTTCCTAATTGGCAAGAGGGAACTCAGGATCTTCATCCCTGCGCTGTCCCCTGAGGTTACCTGCACTCACACCTACCTTTTAAAGACACTGTTAATAAAGAGGAGTGTTCAAAAACCTGATCTCTGCTTTCAAGCTGCTGCAGGAACCAGGGAAGGAAGATTTCCAGGGCAAGGAAAGGCAGAGGCTGTGCTGTGGGAGAAGGGATTTTGCTTGCCCCATTTCCCCTTGGGCCTGGCCTTCCCTGTGGCACAAGTGTTATTTCAGGAATATTTTTATTTCATTGCTGGTTTTAAAGCTGGGGGTGGTAGAGCTGGTGCTACAAAACACTGATTTAAGAGGAGTCAGATGCGCTGTGGATGCCCAGATGTTGGCTTGGGATGTGCTGCTTCCAGTAAGGGGCTGGAGCGGCTCCTCCAAATACACCATTAGCAGCAAAATACCCCCCTTCTCCCAGACTAATCCTCTTCCCCAGTAATTCAGGTGTCTCCCTTGAGCTCCCTACTCCAGCCAAATGTTTATGCCCATCCCAGTGCCATCCTTGCCATCCCCACATAGCCACAAATTTGCTCTTTGCCATTTCAGGGCTGTTGGTCTTTCTGCATGTTTTAAGCCTTCTTTTATCTCCACATCTGATTTGAAGCTCTTGAGCCCCATTTCTGTGGTCATCTCCCTGCAGGGTAAACCCCTGAAAAATCCTACTGATTTTAAAGTTTTCCTCTTTAAAGCTTCCCTCAAACCCATTTTTCTTGAGTAAAAAGTATCACCCCACGCCTGGTGTTGCTTTTGCTCTCTTCCTCCCAAAGAGAATTTTAATTTTTGAGAAGCATCCAAGTCGCTGCCTTTTTGCTCTGCTTTTGATGTGCTCCTGCAGAAGGGCTGGTGTGAAAATAGGAGGCTCCTGGCTGTGGGTCGGGTCTGTGCTGGCACAGCCACAGCCCAAGCCGTGTTTCTGGCATGGGCTCTGTGGGACATCCCTGCTGGAGGCCCAGAATTGCAGATGCTGGCATGAAACAGGGCTGAGCATGGGCAGCTTCAAGCAGATGGTTGTTATTTCTGGTGATGACAGCTGCCCTCTGCAGCACTTGAGACTTGGGCTGGCCTGTGCCCTCCTCCACGCACAAAACCTCCCTCGGGAGCAGCGTTCCTGGTGCCCTCCTCTGATTTGCATCAGGGGTCTGAACTGGTCATCAAAAGGCATCAGAAGCCTCTGCTGGGGCTGCACAAAGCCCTGAGATGCTTCTGTTTTCACAGTCCTGAAAAATTAGCTTGGTTTGATGCTTTTTCGTGTGTTCAAACCTCTGGAGGAGCCAGCTTTGATTTTTCTCCCACACACAGCGTTTGCAGAGTCAGTTGGGGATGCTGACAGCCCTCCAAAATGTTGTTTGGGGTTTTTTCCAGGTTATTTTTTGTAAGCCATGAGCCAGGTGTTGGGTGTTTGCACCCTGTGCCTTTTGCCCGGCTGGTGCAGCCCCACTCCTGGGGAAGGGGCTCCTCCTTGCAGTCTCCATGACAGGGTGGAAATGTTAAGGTAGGTTGTGATTATCAGGAGAGGGATGGGGTTTTTTTATCTTTATTTTTTCCTTTTTTCCCCTTTTCCCCCTCCCCTTCCCCTGGTTCTCATGTAGCACACATGGATGACCTCCCATTGCATCTCAGGTGGGGCAAAGGCAGCCCTTCCTGGTCAAACCACCTTGGGCAGGAGAAACAGCTGATGCTGAGGAGACTGGGATGGATGGATGGATGGATGGATGGATGGATGAGATGGGCCTGTGGGCACTATGGGTGGGTGGCAGCAGGACAGGGCTGTCTGGAGGTTCAGTCCAACCCAGTGCAATATTAATACCCAGAAAGACCCAACCCCCAGCCCACCTCTGTTTATTATTGTGCATCTGATAATTATTTTTATTTTTTTTGCCAGCATTGTGACTCGTGATCTTTTTTGTATCTTGGTGTTGGTAGTAATTGGAAGTAGAAAGCATAACAGTAACCTGCATTAAAAATAAATTCCCAGCTGCTCAGTGGAGCTGCTGTCGGCACCAATTCCCTCGCTGCAAAACAGGTAGCAGAGATCTTGAGCTGCAAGTGTAGAAATGTTGAAAAACCAGAGCCAAAAAGCAATAGAGAAAATAGTGGTTACTTGAGTGTTTCCATGACGTGAGTGTGCGCCAGAGGCTCCTCCGTGGGCGGTTAACCCCTCGCAGGCAGGGCTGCAGGGAGCTGCCTGCTCCGCCAGCATCCAGCAGAGGAGCTGGGGCAGGAGGCTCCTTATTCCCATTAGGATTAACACTCGTGGGTCTTCTCCACTCCGTGGCTCAGTGGGTGACTTGTCTCAGTCGAGTCAGTCACCTCTTGAAAGCAAGGTGTGAGTCTAGTGTTGCTCCTTTGAAGAGAAGTTGAATTCATCCTTGCCAGCGATTAACCTCGTGTCTATAACTAGTATTTGCTGGTTTTCTGTGGGAACCTCCCAGTTTTTGAGGTTTGGCTGCTCGTTATCACTCTGTAAAAGCCTTTTCTGTTCCTCCCCTGTGGAGGTGGCGTGTCCGAGGTCAGGCTGTGGTTTGGTGGTGATGCCACCTGCCTGATCCAACACCTCCCCAGGCATCAGGTGCTTCAGGGCGTGTCATGGCATCTCCTGGAGACCTGGGGTGGCTCAAATCTGCAGTGTTGTGCCTCTTGTTGGAGTCTGGACCTAGAGCAGCCCTAAATCTAAGTGGCACTGCTCTGATCATCAAAATCCTCCTAAAATTTAAATGTTCAGGAATCTGCTGGATGTGCTGATGCAGGTTCTGGCTTTGTACCCTGTGGTCCTGCATTTGAGATTTTATGTGTGTGTGTGTATATATATAGATATGTCCTATTTGATATTTTGTCATATGTGTATTGTGTCCCATTTGAGATTTTATATATTTATATCCCATTTGAGATTTTATATGTGTATTCCGTTTGAGATTTCATATGTGTATCCCATTTGAGATTAGATATATATGCTCCATTTGAGATATGTCTTGAGATTTATATATATATATATTTCCCATTTTAGATTTATATATATCTATCCCTTTTGAGATTTTATACACTCATATCCCATTTGAGATTTTATATATATATATATATAGGTCTCATTTGAGATCACATGTATCTATATCATTCCCCCCCACATTAACATTTGCACGTTACTGTAGGACACCTTTAGACCAAAGACTCCTTTAGGGGAAAAACAACCCGCAGACGATAAACCCCATTTTTTCCCCTCTCCAGAGCCGCCAGGTCCGTGCCGAAGGGTGAAGGCACTCGGGGACGGGGACACCGTGCTGGTGGCCCGGCCGCGCTCCAGGGTCACCGGCCCCGTCGGAGGTGCGATGTTTTGCGGAGGAAATCCGCTCCTTGCTCTTGCGTGTCCCCTGTGCCCCTGGGTTCCTGCCCGCGGTATTTTTGCCTCGGGTGTTTCCTGCTATTTAACCACGCCGTGTATTTTAAAGCGGCGCGGGGGGAGGCGGGGAAGGGCTGGGTGTTAATGGGGCCGAAGGGATGCGGGGTCTCTCCATCCCGCTGAAACCACCTCTGCTCCCCAAAGCCTGAGCCCAGGACACGCGTGGGAAAGCTGTTCCTTCTGCTGGACCCGTCCGTGGGGGATGGATGGCCAAAATGTCTTTTTCCCCCGTTTTTTCCCTTGTCTTTCTGCGGGGAAACCTCTGGAGCGCTTGCGAGGCTGCGTTTCTTTGTGTTAGATCTCTGCTTTACTATCTGTGTTTGTTTGTTTAGCTTTCCCTTCTTCTTGTTTGGAAACAGCTTTTCTTGCGCTCGTTGCTCGTACAAAGGAGTTGTTTTTTTGGGAAGGGTGTGTGGGTAGGGACGATTCCCTCTTGGGTTTCCTTTGCCGTGGGGAGCGAAGGCACAGAGAGCTCCTCGAGGAGGAGCCGAGCTGAGCAGAGCCCCAAGCCCCGGGGATCTGTCCTATTCCCGGGAGACGCCGGGCTCGGGATAACCCTCCCTTTACCTGTTTGCACTTTTCCCTTTTTTCCATTTTGCAAGCTCCGAGTCAACACAAGGGCTAAATTAAGGAATATGTGGGGAGCGAGTGGAAAAATCAGACTGAGCAAAGGCTGGCTCAGCAGCGCGGGGCTGGGGAGGGGAAGGGTTGAGGCTCTGTGCCTGCTTCTCTGCTCCGGCCACTGCCCAGGGTTCCCCTCGGGTCACTTGCCTTTGGGATTGTGCAGTTTTTCCGGGCTTTTCCATGGTTTGGAGACCAGGGACTTTCTCTGCTTCCCTCCAGAGGGGAATCCTGCAGTGACCAGGAGGAGATGGGGCTGCTCTGCACTGCTGGCTCAGGCCTTTTCTGGAGTTCCTCTTCTATTTATAAAAGCCTAATTCAAATTGTTCTTCCCTTTTTCACCCCTTTGTGACATAAATACCTATATAGATAACCCTGTATATATGCATGTATAAAATATGTTATCCTTATACACAAATGTATATATACATATATATATATAATATTTCATCCTTATAGACATGCACACAAATCTTATACATAGTTGGAAGGAGATTATGGAAAAACCCTAGATAAGACTCATATTTCCAGGGATCTCTGAGTATCTCACTCCAGGAAAGGAACTGCTTCAATTACACAGAGATGCGTGTGTGACCTTAGAGAGTTCATGCATGAAAAGTATTAATTGTCCAACTCACCCCTTTTTCCCATCCAGAAGAACAGATCTTTTCTATCCTACAGAAATTTTTTTCTTCTGATATAATCTAAACTAAGGGCAGTGTAGACTTCATTTTCCATGAAAACCCATCCAAGAGGATTGCTGAAAATAGACTGTGCTCTGAGAACAGATACCAGAAAAAGCAAGGGGAGGGGTGGGGGCAGGTCAGCTGGGGCAAGGAGTTCTGTGAAAGAAATTAATGGTGATTATCTCCGTTTGAGTTAAAAGCAGCTCATTAGCACCGTGTGGGTCGGGGGATGCACTGCCCTGGGACACAATGGGTATGTTTTATCATCCTGGTTTTATTTACCAGCAGATGGGACATGGGTTGGGATGAGATGCCACATTCAGACTTTCACATTTCCCACAGGTCTGGGTTTTCCTGATCCTTAGAGACACAGCCCAGCTGGTACAATGGGGCTTGGCTACAGGTGGCAGCAGGGTTGGTTAAAACATATTGATTAAAGCATAGCAATTAAAAGATCAGCTTTTGGAGGGGTCAGAGTGAGCAGATTCCTCATCTTGACAGAGAAGGGGAGGAGAATCTGTTTGGATTTAAAAGCAATATCCTCTAGTTTTTTCTTTTTTTAATTGATGTTACAGGTTTGGGGCTTTGCTTCAGTAACTTTAGTTACCTTTATAATATAACTTATAATTGATTTTTCTTACTTATTTTTCTTATTTATTGGTTTATTTTCCATGCCATGCAAGTGTGATATCCTTGGTGGTTGCTTCCAGCCTTGTGGAAGATTCTTGTGTCAGTGTAAAGGGAGATTGGAGCTGGTCCTCAGGAGGCATGGCCTGGCTGGTGCTTTTCAGCCTCTCTGCTGGGTCAGGGGGTTGGCTCAGGGTGGCATTGGGGCATCTCCCCTGGTTTGTGGGGAGCAGCCAAGGGCAGGAGGATGCAGCAGAGCCCCAAAGGGTGAGGAAACATTACTGGCCAAAAAGTCCTAATTTACTTAACACAGTGGGCAATTAGCTGAAAAAATAGGCTTAGGGCAATAAAGGAGGGAATAAAATGATATCTCTAGGGTGGAAAAATGGTATATTGAAGTTGCAGCGTGTCCCTTGGGTGAGGTTGTGGCAGTTCTGGCAGGAGATTCCCAAAACACGGCAGTGTCACTCCCTTGCCTTTCCCTGTGGTTATGGAAAGGGTCTGCTCAGAGCAGAGGTAGGGAGAAGCTAAAAAAACCCCACAGAACCCTAAAACTAAAAAAAAACCCACCTCACCTTGAGCTTTATTTTATTCCTGCTCCCGTAGTGGTTGTGGGGGTTTGGGTTTGTTTTCTTCTTTTTCCAAAACCGTTACTATTTAAATGCAGGTTTTGAGCTTTTCCACCCGGGAGCCGGAGCTGGAAATTCTTTCCACTGCGTTGGTGCAGGAGGGAACAAACCACTGCTTTTAGTTTGCTCAAATAATCCATCCCTGGCTGGAGCCACGGGTTTCCTCCGTCCCGCTGCCTCCCACTCCCAGAGCCATCCCGGGATCCACTCGTGGGGACAGGCATGGGGGGACACCTCTTGCAGCCCCATTTCCTCACGTTTCCCCCCCAGAATTTCCACAAGACTTCATTTTTCCAGGTGGGCACTGGAATGGCTTCATTCTGGGGGCCAAATGGGTAAAATCGTCTCCTCTTGTTTTCCTGACATTAAGAAAAGGAGGTGGGATGTTGGCAGGGAAGGGATTTGCTCTTCCTTGTGTCACAGGAGGAGGATGCTCAGGGCCAGCCAGGGTTTGTGACCCCGTGCTGGGACCCCCTGCACCACGGCAGAGGAAAACTTGTGTCCTCCAATGTTTTGGGGATGAGCCGTTTCCAAGAATAAAGGAAGGAAAGATTGAGGTGGGATGGGTGAGGTTTTCCTTATTTGTTTCACACAACTTGTCTGATGCCACACTCCCACCTCCATCCCTGATTTCCTCTCCTTGGACAGTGGGTTGTGGTGCTTAAACCTTCAGCATGGGGTCATGCTGATTTTCTGGGGAGTAGGAGATGGCATTGGGCTGGATTTGGATGGTTCTTTGAAGGCCACAACCAGCATAACTGTGTTTCCTATTCCCTGACCTGCTGAGATCAGCTCAGGCAGCCACAAAAGGAGCAAACGAGCCTTTTGAATGCCCCGGTTCTCCCCTGGACCCTGTCACTGTCTTGGAGGGTGCTGGGCTGGGTTCAGTCCTGGTGGGTTTGGGAGAGCAGTTGGTCCACAGCCCTGTCTGCCACAGCAAGCCTTGTTCCCCAGACCAGAAATTTCTGGGGCTGATTTCATTGCCAGCCATTGATGGTGTCCAGGTGCCAGCAAGGAAAATGGTTGGATCGTTTTACCCTAAAGCATGACCTGGAAAGCAGCAAGGATGTTTCTGGCCCTTAAACCTCTGCTATCCATCGTCTGCTCACTCACCCTGAGCTGGTGCCATACCCAGTGCTTCCCCTGGCCTGAATTTGCTTAATTTTGGGGCTGTGGATCCCCCAGCCAGGAAGGGTTTGGGCTTTTGCAAAGTTCAGGGCAGGGCAGGAGCAGGGACGAGCGCTGGGGAGTTACAGGAACAGCAAAGAGCTGGTGTTTGCCGTGGGAGGGGGGTTGTGCCTCGTTCCTTTTATCTTCCTGGTGCCTTTTGAAGCAGCCCTGAGCGAGCTGCTGTCAGTGGTGTAACCAAACCTCACCTGGCACACAGGAAAAAGCAGCTGCAAGGCAGTAGGCAAATAAGGTGCTGGGGTTGGAGATGCCTCCCCCACCCACGGCACACCCAGAGCCACCACTGCCTTCACTCTGGAGGGGAAGGCACAGCAGGAGAAGCACCCACGGCTTTGGGACCAGCTGTGGTGCCAAGCACAGCTCGGCTGTGTTCTCCCAGCACGAGGATGGGGATGGATGCCCCGTTCCTGCGAGTGTTCAAGGCCGGCTTGGATGGGCCTTGGAGCAACCTGATGTAGTGGAAGGTGTCTCTGCCCATGGCAGGGGGTTGGTACAGGGTGATCTTTAAGGTCCCTTCCGAGTTTTGTGGTTCTCTGGTTCTGTGGTTCTGTTCCCAGTGCCGTGCCTGCACCTGTGAGGTGCTTTTTAATGCAGGGCTAAGTCCTGTTTGCCTTGGGCTGCAGGGGCTCAGCACGGCTGGAGGTGCTGGTTGTCACAGCCCCGTGGGCTCACATGGCACACGTGCCACCCACTGCAGCTGTGCCAGCCCGGGGATGAGATTTCCATGCGTGGGTGGTTGGGGTCAGTGACCCCCCTGCCATGGGGGTGCCCCGGGGCAGTCCCTGACCCTGCTGGGATCCCGATGGCTGCCTGGCTGCTGGGCTTTAACATATGGGGCTTTTTTAGCCAAAGGCTAGTTCAGCTTTGGGGTGTGTTTGCTCCCCGTCCACACGTGGTGGCCGTGGGTGGCTTTGGCTCCGGCAGGCAGAGGGGTGCCAGGGCAGGCAGGGGGAGAGGGACACTCGGGCAGAAGCTGAAGCAGGCACAGCACCTCCCTTTAGCTGCACCATGGAAGTCCTGCCCTTCCCGAGTGGAGCCGCATCCTGCTCCCTGTGACAGGAGGGGCAGGACAGGCCCAGGGGTGCTGGGGAAGCTCGGGCATGAAGCTGTGCTTAAAGCAAAGCCACGTGGGTTAATTGAAGTCATACACAGCCAGGCACTTAGATAACTGTGTTTTGTCCTCTGGGAACATCGGGGAGCATTAGCACCATTAGGCTTGGAGTGTTTGTCATCCCAGATAAGGCTAAAACACCCAGGATTAATTCGCAAACGCTGGTTTTCACACTTGTGCAGGTGGATCACAACAGGGCAGGGTGATGAGCAGCCTCCCATCTCTGGGATTTACACGGAGCAGGTGCTGGGCTCAGTGTGTGTTAGAACAGCCCAGCAAAGCCTGTGCTGGTAGTGCAATCCTTCAGTGCTGTGGAGCTCTGGTGGGGTGCAGTGCTGGCTGTCAGCGGGGATGAAGCAGAGCAGACATCCCTCCAGGATGGGATCCTTCTCCCGTGCCGCAGGCCCTGGGAAAGGCAGCCAGTTAAAATAACAGTTTATCCTGCCTGATGTCTTGCAGGATGGTGGAAGGGTCCCAGAGCAGCCCTGCCTGGGTTCCTGCTTTATGTCATGCAATGGGGACTGCTCTCCCAGCTGGGGTTCTTTTAGAGTTTTTCTTACTCTTTTTCTTACTTTCTGTCAGCAAAGTCTGGGAATCGGATGCATCCCTTATTTTGGACATCCATTTCTTTCCTTTTCCTTGCATTTGGGAAAAGAACTTAAAGATGGGAGAAAAGATAAAATGAGTTTACAACATAGAAATACAGCTAGAGGGGTTTGTTTGGAGGAGAAAGCTGGGCCTGGGTGTGATGTTCATCATTACCCCCCACACTGGGCATCATGCTGGTACCCTTCCCACATCACTTTGGGGTGGAAGTGTTCCCGTTAAGGGAAATCTGGTTTTATCCCAAGGAAGTTCCTGAAACGGTGGGGGGAAATGGTATTTCAGTGTTCACCCTGCAAGATGTTTGCTGGTTTGGGTTTGCAGCGGGGTTTGCTTTGCTGTGCACTGGCCCTGAGGGTGTCACCTCGTGCCTCAGTTGGCCCAGTAGCAGAGTGGGGTGCAACACCTTGGTGCACGATGCAGAAACACCGACTGCTGTAGGGCTGTGCTGCTCCATGGATTTCTGATCCTGTTTCAGCAGGAGGAACTCAGACATCTCCTCAGAGCGACCCCAGTGCCACCCTGTCCCAGTTTCTGTGTTTGCTTTGGCCGGGGCAGTGGGGCTGGGTGTCCCCGGGGACACGGAGGCTGTCACAGAACCCCGGGGCTCTCGCACCACCTCGCTCGTGGGAGGCACCCGTGTTTATTTACCTTCTCATCACCTGATTACCGTGCCCTGCCATGTTGCAGGCGCCAGCCCGTGGGCTGCCAGCCCTGTTTGAGTTGGCAGGAGCTGGAGATTAACCTCCTGCTAAAATAGCCCGACGCCAGCCCCACGTCTGCCCGGGGTGGTCGGGCTCGTTGCGTGCCCTTCGAGCATCTTGTGGTGATATTTTGCAGCCCAGCATGGGCCGACATCACCACGTGACGTGATGGCACAGCGAGGAAAGGTGTTGTGATGTGACAAGCTCAGAGCAAGTTACAAATGTCCAGCAGTCCCTGGAGCTGTGTTTTGTGCCCCCACAAGGCAAAGCCCTGTGGGGTGGTGGAGCTGGGGCTGCCTCAATAACCTGAAGAGGGCCGTGCTCTTCTGCTGGTGGGAATGGCCCTGGGACATCGAGGCACCCATCACTCCGTTGGGGTATTTCTGCTTTCTTGGCTCTGCCCTCCAAAGCTGTGATGCAGAAGAGCAGGAGTAGAGGAACCAGATTTTGGGATACTCTGAGCAACCACTATCACTTTCTACCCTTGGTGGTATCACTAGGTTTGTGTTGTGGCTGTATCGGGGAGTCCGTGCCCAGAGAGGATCTCCCTGCTGAGCCCTGAGCCACCAGCCAAAGAAAGGGGCTATTCAGGTGCCAGCCAGGACTTTTCATTTCAGCCTGTTTGCATTTGCCACGCTGTCCAGAGGGAATTGCAGATCTGGAATTGTGCTGGTTCCCTGCCTGCAGCTTGTGGTGGGTTTCCTGGCCAGAGGGGACATGGCACCAGCCCTGCTGCCCTGCCTGGTGCCACGGGGCTGACTCACATGGAACTTGGGTTTTGACAAGTAGCAAACCCTCTTATTTTTAGTGAGGCTTTGGAGGTGAGAGGCGTCAGCCCCAAACCTTCCTGTTTGCTGGTGGGTTTTGATCAATCCAACCCCAAAAATTGTGACTTTCTGCCTTACTTCTCTCGTTATTTGTTGCAACATGGCGATGGAAGTAGTCCCTGACGGCGGGGAATGGCCTGATTCTCACTCGAACTCAACCTGGGGCTTTTGGGAGGTGCCTGCAGCAGCACTGCTGTGTTTGAGGTCTGGTGGTGTCACTGTCACCGGTGGTGGTTCAGCCAGCTGCCCCAGTGCACGTGTTTCCTGAGCTCACACAGACCTGGGTTGGTGCTTCTTTAATCAAGAGCTCATGCACAGTCCCAGCCCTGCAAACACATCGCTGCTGCTCCTCGTGCCGACACCGTGTGGGAGAAGCTCAGAGAGGACCACGGTGCTTTGGGTGGCTGCTCAGCGTGGAAAATCACCCCTGGGCTGAGCCAAGAGCTGTGGGAGCCCCAGGTGCCTCCCCCAGGGCACCCACCTGCCCCCAGCCCTCTCACCTCACACACTGGCACCCTTAGAAATGGAGCCTGGATGGAAATAGCAGCAGCAGATCTCTTCTACTTTTAATTTTGGTGGCTCTCTGGGCTGGGGAGAGGAAGCTGGGGGTGGCGAGGAGCTGTGTGTGAGAGGGACAAGAGCCACTTTCCTCTGACATGCTCTGTAGAGCGATTTGAAACGCTGAAGCTGCTCCAAGATTATATGTATTCTTTTCGCTATAAGAATAATTATAGGCATTATGTCCCAGTCTGTTTCTCATGATAGCAAGGGATCAGAGTAGCCTTATCTCGGAGGGATGTTGGTTTAAAACAAGTCCTAGTGAGTGTTTCTGTGAGCTCTGAGGAGCTGGTGCAGTTTGAAGCATAAATGTGTTCAGACTTCTGATTTTCACTGGTTTGTTGAGTGAAGGTGGGTTTGGTTTTGGTTTGTGTTGGTTTGTTGTGTTTTTTTCATTTCTCTGAATGAAAATAGGTGATGGAAAACAGCCGAGCAGGTTTCACTTCCTGCTCCTTCTCAGGGCTCCATGCTGGGCAGGCTTGGAGACAGCCCCATGTCTGGTCCAGTGATGGGACATCCTGAACTTCATCTGGTCCCTTATTCCCTCCCAGAAACAAAAACAGTTGGAGAAACATCTTGTTTTATCACTGAATTGTGCAATCATTAAGGTCAGAAAAGACATCTGAGATCATTGAGTCCAAACATTAAACCCTGCTTATTGCTACCCCGTGGGATGCAGAAGTAGGCTGGGAGATTTGGGGCTGTTCAGCCTGGGGTAGAAAAGGGTCTGGGGAGACCTTAGAGCCCCTTCCAGCAACTAAAGGGCTCCAAGGGAACTGAAGGGGACACTTTGGGCAAGGGCCTGGAGTGACAGGACAAGGGGGAATGGCTTCCCACTGTCAGAGGGCAGAGTTAGATGGGATATTGGGAAGAAATTCCTTCCTGTGAGGGTGGGCAGGCCCTGGCACAGGTTGCCCAGAGCAGCTGTGGCTGCCCCATCCCTGGGAGTGTCCAAGGCCAGGCTGGACAGGGCTTGGAGCAACCTGGGCTGGTGGAAGGTCTCCCTGCCTATGTCAGGGGGTCAGAGTGAGATGATCTTTAAGGTCCCTCCAACCCAAACCATTCCCTGACTCTGGTGGGTACAAATGGATACCAGCACCCATCAGCTGCCAAAACCAGGGAGGGGTCACTCCTGAGCCCCCCCTGCGTGCAGGACCTCACAGTGCTGGGCCCAGCCTTGCCCACAGCAGGGCCAGCACAGCCCTTGCTGCCTGGGTGAGGATGCAGGAGTGATTCCCTCGGTGGATACCAGGGTTTGTGCTTTGCCCAGTGGCCATGTGATGTGTGAAGGTGATGGTCACCTCATGGGGATGTGGGACTCCTGGGGACACCATGGAGGGTGTTTTAGAGCCCTTGGGGTTTTTTCAGGTTGTGCAGGTGACTGTGCTCAGGTTTGCCTGGGAGCAGTGGGAATGGAGGCTCTGCAGCCCCCGGGGTGGATGCAGGAGGATAGCTTGGAGCAGCTGAGCATTGGCTTTGGGTTTCTTTCCTCGAGCAGTGCAGGCTGTAAAGTGCAGCTGATTAGGAGGAAACGTGGTCTGAAAGTTACAGTCCCCACTGGGGCTGTATTGGGTTTCTGGCAGGGCGTTTTATGGGATGCTTGGACTTCTGTGTCCTGGATTTGCAGAGGGCAGCTGCTGAGGAGTATTTTTTTAGGCAGGCTGAGTGCAGGAATAAATGCTGCCGGAGCCACTTGCAGCAGGGAAATGATGTTTCCAGGGCTGCTTAGTTGGTGTTGGACTGAGAAGTTCGAGGACAAGCTGCCTTGCTGTGAGAATATGTGCAGAACAAGCTGCATTAGGGAAAGGGATGGCTCTGCAAAGCCCAAATCATTAATTAATCTTTTTATTTTTATTGTTCTTTCACCACATTGCACTCCTTGGGCTGTTGATGAAAACCCACAGAGCTCCCTGCAGAAGAAGGTAAGTCGTGGGCTGGAGGTGGGAGGATGTGCCTTGAGTCTGGGTGGAGGGTGCTGGGGACAAGGAAAAGGGGAATCTTTGGGGTCTTTTAATCTTGATTTTAATCCCAGAGAAAGCTGGGTTGACAGCAGTGGTAGCAAGGCTGCCTCTGTGAGTAGAAACACAGAGGATTTGGCTTCTGTAGTTAAAAACAGACATAGTAAACCAGGGCAGTGCCAGAAATGAAAGCATTTAATATTAGAGAGAACGTCCCCACTGCAGTGCTGGGTGTCCTCACCAGTGCCCACAGCCAAGGGGCACTGGAGCAGCCCTGAGGCAAGCAGGGATGGGGTCCTGTGGGTCTTAGGGCCTCAGTGGTCTAAATTTTCTGTTTTCTAGGGGTTTTTTGAGCACTGACTATGTTTGCCTTTGTGTTTTCCCGCCAGGAAAGTCCCTCTGGGAGTTGGTGCTGGAGCAGTTTGAAGATCTCCTTGTCCGCATCCTTTTGATGGCAGCTTTTCTGTCCTTTGTAAGTACCCTGGGCTCAGGGTGGGCACCTTCTAGGGCACTTATGGCCCTGGGTGGCATTCAAACAGCAAAACAGGAGCTGGAGGAAGGTGCCTGTGGGATGAAGGAGATGCAGCAGCAGTGCAGTGGTTTCTAGGGCTTAATGACAATGTGACCGTGTTTGCTTAAAGATGGGACTGGAGGATTTCTCTCTAACACTGATCCATCCAAATGTGATATCAAACAGCTCCCTGGGTTTCCCTCTGTTCACCTGAGGCTGTTGCAGGCTGATGATTTGAGCCTGATTTGCAGTGCCCCAGTACTGAGCTGTCAGCTCAGGGGGGGCTGCAGTGCTGCCTGGCCTCTCCACTCACCTGCTCACGGCCATGGTGTCTTCACGGGTGCATTACACAGAAACAGATATTTCCCTGGTGCAAACACTCTCCCAGGCATTGCTGTTTGCTCCAGCCCTGCTCATTTGATGCACTGTTATCCCAGCAGAGGAGTGGAGGCACCTGAATTAAGCAGCAGCACTAGGGTATGGCAATTCCACATTTAACCAAGCAGTGTAGATCTGACCACCCCCTGGTTGTCTTCTTTCAAGCAAACAGCATGTGTTGGTTGGCTCTTGTTTCCATTCTTCTTAAAATGTTGGATCTTGTTGTTTCAACCACTCCATGCTCCTTCTCTTCTCTTGTCACCAGATCCTGGCCTGGTTTGAAGAAGGAGAGGAGACCACGACAGCGTTTGTGGAGCCCATAGTCATTATCATGATCCTGATTGCCAACGCTGTGGTGGGTGTATGGCAGGTGAGGCTCAGCCCCCCTGGCAGCCCCAGCTCTCTGCTCCACAGCCTGAGATGCTTCATTCAAAGGTCTGGTCACTTCATGCCACTGGATACTCATCTCCCAAAGGTTCAATTTTCATGTTGGCCATGCTGCCCCGTGCCCCTGCCCATGCTCAGTCGTTGGCTGCCTCTTGGCTCGTTCCTCCAGTCTTTCTTTGGCAGCTTTTGCAGTTTAAAGCTTATCTTGCACTTATCCAGGCAAACATTGCTTGTCTCCTGGCTGGGGCCAAGTGCATTTTCCAAGGGCAGCTTTTTGCCCTGTCCACCAAAGCCATAATGGCTGCTGCCCCTCACCTCCCCATATCCCTCCTGGGGGATGAGCACACACCTCAGCCAGCGATGCTCCTCTTTTGTGTTCACTACAAGGCCATTTGTTTATCTGCAGCTTGATCTGAGGAGTGGTTGCTGGATGTGAAAAAATACAACTGGGTGGCATATACTGCTTCCCAAACCAAAAATGAGAAGATCAGCCCCAGAAGTCCATGCAGTGTCCAGGAGCTGGTGTGATTTAAGCCAATGGGGAACAGCTCAATTAGAAACAGCCTTTGCCCCATCCGTGGTGCAAATGGATTCCAAAGCTGGGGCTGGGGTTGGAGTGCTCCTGTCTTTGCAGTGGGTGGGCAAGGAACCTGCTGGCAGCAGCAGCTCCTCCAGCAGCAGCAGCTCTGCTCCTCTCTGCTTGCAGGAGAGAAACGCTGAGAGTGCCATCGAGGCCCTGAAGGAGTACGAGCCCGAGATGGGGAAGGTGATCCGCGCTGACCGCAGCGGGGTGCAGCGGATCCGCGCCCGGGACATCGTCCCTGGGGACATCGTGGAGGTGGCAGGTAGGGTGCTGTCACCCCAGGGCGTGGGGTCGGATGGGGAGGGGACACTGGCTGGGGGACCCAAAAACTGAGGCTTATCAGTCTGCCAAGGCTTCACCCTGAACATAGGGCAGTAGAGAACAGCAGAAGAGAGGGGAAGGAAAGCGTACATTTCTGACGCAGGTTTTGAGTCTCGGGAGGGTTTCCCAGTTTGCTGGAAGAACTGGAAGAACTTTTAATTCTCCGCCAAGATTATTCCCTCTCCCTGGAAGCGGCTCTTCCGCACACATCTGCGGCCGAGGCGTGGGTGAAGGGCTGGTGCTGGGTGCTGTGCTGCTCAGTGCTGCGTGGGAAGGCTTCCTTGGGAGCTGGGGCTGGTTATCCCTGCAAGGCAGAGGCAGACAGGACCAGCTGCAGGGGGTTTTGCCTCCCTGGTCGGCTTTTACCCCCCAAGCCCTTCTGTCTGGGCTGTTCATTGAGCAGAGGATTCCTGGCGATCCCCTGCCTGCCCCACCGGAGCTGAGGAGGATGCATTCCAATTATCCCATTTTGTTTGTTCCTATAAACGATGCCGTAAACCCCCAGAGCCACAAAACTAATCCTCTCCTTTCCTCCTCGTGGCCCTGCTGGTGGAAACATGCTGCAATCCCTCCTGTGCCCAGCCAGCTCGCTGTTATTTATGTCTTCCAGTTGGGCTTCAGCTGGAAGATGAACATAAAAATAATGCAGGGAGGATCAAGTGGAGGAGAGCTGGCCAGATCCTCAGCTGGGTGAGCTGGCAGCGCTCCCAACCCAGCTCCAGCAATGCACTCCAGCTGCTGACCTGGCCTTCAATTAAATTACTGAATTATTGATTAAATTCTGCCATCTTTCCCCAAATCGGGTGCACACAGCCCGCCCATCAGCAGCCCAGCATTACTTTTTAATGGCACAATCAGCATCATGACCAGAAGGGAAAGAAGCGAGATCTCCAGAGGGATTTGCAAATTGTTAGCAAATTAATTAGCAAATTGTGGGTTGAGGAGCTTATGGCAAGTGGTGAGGATGCTGTCAAGTGCCTGACAGGAAAGCACACCGGGAGCAAAAGCTTTGAACATGTGGTGGACATCCAGGTGACACCCTGGGGACAGTGTGACAGCGCGGGCAGGAGGGACTGGCTGCTGTTTGTTTGCATGTGCAAATGCAGTAGATTTGGCAGCAGGGAGCAGGAAACCTGCCGTGCTCAGGCAGGGAGCAGAGGGTGCTTGGAAGTTGGCAGGCTGCTACAACCCAGCTGAGTTTTGCCCTTTGGTAACAAGGCCGTGGAGGTGAGTCCTGGTGCAGGCAGCTTTTCCCTTTCCCAAGAAAGGCAGGCAGAGCATCACTGTGGGAGCTCCACTGGTTGCTGCACCCCCTGCCTGCTCCTGCAGTGCTTGGGCAGTGCCAGTGGCCGTGGCCACGCAATGTTACCTCCCGTTTTCCTCTCTTCCCCTTGTTTTTTGGCATGGGGGACACTTGCAGTGCTTGGAGGATCAGCTTGTGTTCAGGAGCTGACTGATGGCAGTGCCAGCTCCGTACCAGGACATCTGTCCTGTGCCGTGCCCACCTCCTGGGATGCTATGGCACTGTCTACCCTGGAGCAGTGCCACCCCCATGGCACTGGTGGCCCTAGGTGTGTTGCAAGAGCCTTCCTCTGCAGGTTTAGCTCATGTTTGCAAACCCTCCTGCCTTTCCTGGAGAGCTCTTTGCTCCCTTTTAACATGCTCCAGCTCCCTCGAACGCATGCAAAGTCTGAGTCTGTGCTTGAAGTGAGTATTTTGGGGGTCTGTGGGTACCTGTGCTTGGCACCCCCCAGCTCAGCACCCCCAAAAACAGGTGTGAGGAGCAGCAGAGCAGGTCTGGCTGGGTGGCAGATGTTTCACGTTGCATCCCGGAGCTCTGGGATCTGCAGCTGGAATAACTGGCCGGGTGGTGGAGCAGTGCCAGCCCCCCTCCCGCTGCTCTTGGGGGGGTTTATGAGCCCTGGGAGGAAGTGCTCGTTAAAGGCTGGGATCTGAGAGCATCATTAGCAGCCAAGGCAGGGGTGTTGTGTAAGGGCTGCGAGGGGCTCTGAGCCAGCGCTCGCTCAGCCTCAGTGTTTCCAAAGCGTCGGAGCGCGGTTGTGTCCAGCCGATAAGGGAGCAGGGGGAAGAGCCAGGAGGAAGAAACCCAGCAGGGAAAAGCAGCTGTAAAGGGATTTTTTTAAGGAAGCACTTGTGTCTGGGAGGGTGGTGTTGAGTGGCTGGCAGGGCATGTGCAGGCTTTCACCTGTGCCCGCTGTGCCGTGCCAGGAGACACAGGGGTGGCTGTTTGGCTTGGACACGGAAGGTCTTCTGCTGTCAAAAGCTTCCAGTCAGCCCTGAGAACCCTGAGACGGGGTTAAGACTTGTGTTAGGAAGCTTGGGATGCACCAACATGGGCGTGTTTTGGGGTTTTTCAGGGAAGAGGCAAGATGGGAGTGTAGAGGGAGTTTGTAGGGAAGAGAAGAGATGGGATCATGGCAGGGCAGGGGATACTGGGCAGCAGGCAGGTTCTGCCTGGGATTGGCTGGGAGAGGCTTAAAAATTACAGACAGACAAAATTAAGCCTTAATTAAGCTTTAAGTGCAGGAAGGAGGTAACCTGGGGCTGGACCCCTCACTGCTGCAGGCTGGGTGCTGCTGTGCACCTGCACGTGGTGGTTTCAGTGTGGGGTTTGCTATCCCTGTTCTGCCAGTCCCACCTGATGGAGCTGCTCTGCTCTTGCCCTTGCAGTTGGTGACAAGGTGCCAGCGGACATCCGGATCATCGAAATCCGGTCCACCACCCTGCGGGTCGACCAGTCCATCCTCACAGGTGCGTGAGGCAGCTTCCTTCTGCATCTTCCTGGAGGCAAAGTTTGGGACTGATCGTGGGAGAAGTGCTTTGCTGGCGTGGGAAATGGGTGGGAGAACAAGATTTACATAATGCTGGGACCTCCCCAGGTCCTCAAAGTCACAGCACGGGTGAGATGTGGCCGGTGCTTGGGCATCCCTCCTGCAAAACACAAGGCTTGGGGCATTCACATTGTGACATGTGGGGTTTGACATCCCCGTGATGGATGTTTGGATGGTTTGGTGGTGAAGTGCTGCCCTAGAATTGTGTGGGCGTTGTGATCTGGGCTCATCACAGCATTGAGTGGAGACTGGAGAGGAACATGGATGGTCCATCTGTCCCCTCTTGTCCCTGCAGGGGAGTCTGTGTCGGTGATCAAACATGCTGACCCCATTCCTGACCCCCGGGCTGTCAACCAGGACAAGAAGAACATGCTTTTTTCTGTAAGTCACTTGTCACCACCTCTCCTGTTGGTTTCAAAATGAAAAGGCTGATGGATATGGGAGATCTCTGAGCAGTAAAAGGGAGTGTGTGCATGAGAAAGGTCTGAATTCATAAAAAGAGCCCTAAATCCATAAAAATAAGAACCTGTTTCATTTGGATTCATTTGGGCTGTGGCATGTGTGGCCCTTAAATGCCTTGGGCAATCTCAACAGGCTTCCCATCAAGTAGGATGGATAAAAAAAAGCTTTGTGGTTGAGCCTGGAACTATTGCTCATGCTCTTTTTGGGCAGAAGTCAAGTCCTTGAGGGGTGAAGAGCTCTCAGGAGGGGTCTCCTGCTCTTCAGGGTGGATTTATATAAAAGCCTGGGATGTCCCATTTTTCCCTTAACCAAGATCTCGTGTTCTCCTTTCACATCAAGCGACCCTTTTCCCTGCTTAGGCTGAAAGGTTTCATTCCCTCACATCTTCTGTGGTCCTTTTCTTCCCTCCCAGGGTACCAACATTGCAGCTGGGAAGGCCGTGGGGGTCGTCATTGCCACGGGGGTGTACACTGAGATCGGCAAGATCCGAAACCAGATGGTGGAGACCGAGCCCGAGAAGACCCCCTTGCAGCAGAAGCTGGATGAGTTCAGCCAGCAGCTCTCCAAAGTGATCTTCCTGGTGTGCATCGCCGTCTGGGTCATCAACATCAGCCACTTCAGCGACCCCGTGCACGGCGGCTCCTGGTTCCGGGGGGCCATCTACTATTTCAAGACCTCGGTGGCGCTGGCCGTGGCCGCCATCCCCGAGGGCCTCCCGGCCGTCATCACCACCTGCCTGGCCCTGGGCACGCGCCGCATGGCCAAGAAGAACGCCATCGTGCGGAGCCTGCCCTCCGTGGAGACCCTGGGCTGCACCTCCGTCATCTGCTCCGACAAGACCGGCACCCTCACCACCAACCAGATGTCTGTCTGCAGGGTGAGTGTCGCAGGGCTTTGGGGATGCTCTGGAGCCCCTGAGGACTCTGCCTCGCTCCGTCCCCACCCTGGGGTGATGGGCTTTGCTGTCCTCCAGCCTGACTTGTGCTATGGTAGGAATAGGAAGGTGAGCATGGTTTATAGGAAGCCCCGAGGTTCCTCGCTGCCTGAAGGGGGTCAGGCAGGGTCAGGGCTTCTCTTGGCATGGTGGTGATTAGAAAACTCGTTTTTATCAGCACACCAGCGTAGAGGTGAATGTGTTGGAGAGTTATTTCAGGGGTCCCTCTCCAGGGAGTGTTTCATCCTGTGGTTTCATCCTGTGGTGCTGAGACAGAGCCTTCTGGAGTTGCCCTTGCAATCTGCCTCCTCTGCCTCTTACTCTTTTTCACCCTGTTTTTGACCAGACCAGTGAGAATTCCTGCACCATGCAAAATTACAAAGTCTGGACCCGTGAAAAGTCCTGCTGATGGAGGGAGCCCTGGGGTGGTTTGGTGGAGTTGGAAGGCTCCTGAGAGCTTTGGTCCTGTGTGTCTGGAGAGGTGACTTGGTAGGAAAGCCTGGACCATCCAAGTATTTCTCAGTTTCCCCATTAATCCACAAGTGTCAGGAAAGCTTTCTTCATGGCCTTGGCGTGCTGGTTTTATAGGAGAACCTTGGAAAATGTGTTGCTGTGGGAAAAAATGGACCTGGCCACTGTCCCTCCTTCTGATACTTGGGTAGCCTGGTGGGAAGCTGTGACAGTGCTACAAGCTGGCCACGGGCTTTGGCCACTGGTTTGCTCAGCACAAACTCCAAGTGACTGGAAATGTCTGGTATTTCTGCCCTGTAAGTGATTCAGAACGAGACAGGGCTGGAATGATGCAGTGGCCAAGCTGTCCATGTCTCACATGAGGAAGAGGTTCCCACCAGCCCCATTTGCTGACCCAGGGAAGCAAGGGAAGCCCCCAGTGCTTGGGGTCTTTTTAGCTCTGCAGGCTGCAGAAGGAGGAGTGACCATTCCTTCCCAAACCACTTCCTACCAGAGGGTCTGCTCCGTGAACTTGGGAAGAAGTGCCACCATGCCCCTCAGTGTGGCACAGTCGGGAAAGGCAGGGTTGGTGATGGTGAGACAGGAAGAGGGGCACAGTGGGGTGGTGGCACACAAGGGTTTTGGCATCAGTCAGAATTTGCAGGATGAACTCGGTGACTTTGCAAAGAATAGAAAATTCAATTCAAAATTCAATATACCCTCCATCCCATCTCCCCAGAGCCCCATTCCAATGTTCATGTTATTCACTTGGCTGAGTCCTGGCTCCCAGAGTGTGATATTGTGATCTGGGCTGGCCCCAGCACACCCAGCCAGGGCTGTTAATGTTTAATGGACAGGGATTCCCGTGCTGTGACGTGGGCAGGCCGAGCCTGCCGGGGCTCTCTGAGTGGCAGGCAGGTAAATATTTGTGCTGGGTGGCTCTTGGCGTGTCCAGGACACACTCCTGGGCTGAGCATCTGGCTCGGGGTGAATTAGCCACCAAAGCCTGTTGGTAACCCAGGAAAAGGTACTAATTGAGTGTGATTTAATGAGCTTGCACATTAATTTGGGTGAGCACAGCTGCCTGGCTGCGGGGTGGTGCCTGCCCTTTATGGCTGGCTGCTGGCATCAGCTCTGTGGAGCTCTAAAGTGACTCTGGGAAGGCTTGAGGTCTGTTTGCAAACCCTCGGCTGGTTTTTAAAGGCTGCTTTCTCTGGGTCTGTCCCGTGGCCAGGGTGCTGCGTGAACCAGCTCAGCAGGACACACGTGGTTCCCAGGTGGTCAGCAGGGGGGAAGCCGTGCCCCTCAGTGTCCCCTGTGGCCACAAACCCACTTAGTAAATCAGCTGAAACCTCCCCCAGCCCAGGGTGTGGAGGAACCAGGAACAGCCTTCTCCCAGCCTTTAAATAACCATGGAGCTGGGGGCACTGGGGACCTGGCAGGGGGAGAAGGGGCAGAGAAGCATTGCAGCTCTGCCCTTACATGTTTCAATAATGCTCCAAAAACTTGCAGCACCCTTTTGTGCATCATACCTTAATTTTTCCAGGAGGGTGGCGTTTGAAAGTCGGGATGCAGAGTGGAGCTGTGGGTTTGGGGCTGTTAGATGGTGGGAAGAAATTCCTCCTGGTGAGGGTGGGCAGGCCCTGGCACAGGTTGGGCAGAGAAGCTGTGGCTGCCCCATCCCTGGAAGCGTCCAAGGCCAGGTTGGATGGGGCTTGGAGCAACCTGGGCTAGTGGAAGGTGTCCCTGCCCATGACAGGGGGTGGCACTGGATGGGCTTTAAGGTCCCTTCTACCCCAACCCATTGTGGGATTCTCTGGTGACACTGAAACCCTGCAGGCACCCTTGCAGTGCCCCTTCCACCCCCACGCTGAGCCAGTCACGCAAGCTGGGAGCAGGCAGGAAATTTGATATAACCTCTGGTTGCTGTGGGTTACACAGCACCTTTTTTAAATAGGCATGGAAAAAGAAAGGGGCTCGGAATGATTTATTTTTTTTTTTGTTTTCCCTTTTTTAATAAGAAAGTCACTATTGTGAAAGTAATAATTGTTTTGTAGCCATGAGCATTTGAAAACAAACAGGCCCATATCAGGCAAAGCCATCAGTGGCTGGCGTGGGTGCTCTCAGATTTTTTAATAAATGAGTCTGGTTGGTGTTTCTGAGTGCATTTCATGAAAAGGTCAGGAGATTTTGGCTCTCTGGAAGACCGATAGCATTGGATGTGTCAAGAAGAGAGGAAGGATGCTCAACCTTCCAAGGTCCCTGTTGGTGTTGTCTCAGACTGAGTGTCCCACCTCACCTGGGGTTCTGGAGTCTGTCATCTTGCAGAGGTTCAAAGGAGACAGGATGTGTT
Organism: Anabacerthia variegaticeps; assembly: GCA_035583185.1. NCBI lineage: Eukaryota > Metazoa > Chordata > Aves > Passeriformes > Furnariidae > Anabacerthia > Anabacerthia variegaticeps. The sequence goes on along the minus strand of JAWWEW010000048.1, from coordinate 7,726,484 downwards.
TTGACTCTCTTTATCAAGGCCCTTCACACTTCAGTGTTTGCACCCACTGCCAGAGGAGCCCAGTGCCTCCAGAGGGCCTGGGACATCTCTTCTGCAGCCCTTTGGCTCATGGTGTTGTCCAAAACCTCCCAGGGATGCTGAGGGGCCACCAGGATGGGCTGTGGGAAAGGAGCTGAGTGCACTAGCCCAGCCAGTGAGGTATCTGCAAATAGCTGGGAGGCTGGGAAGCTGTGGGAAGGTTGGTTTGGGCTCAGAAGCACCCACACAGGAGATGTTTGCTTTGAACCTGCTCCTTTGATTTGCCCAAACCTGTAAAATACAGAGGTGGTAAAACCCACTGAGGTGTCCTGGTGCTAAACATGCCCTGAACATGAGCTTTACTGCTTGGCTTGGCCCTAGGCTTGTACCTTGGGATACATCCTGCGTGGGGAAGGCTCACACCCACCAGCCAGTGCAGCTGCACGGATGAGGTGTCCTTGTATTATTAACAATAATCAATAATAACAGTAAATGAACCTCTCTTTGTTGCTGGAGGAAGCGTGGAGGGGAGAGGAGTGGGTGGTACCCAGAGCAGTTGCATCTCTGCTGCTGAGAGATGCACCCTGATTCTTCCAGCATCCCTCTCCCAGGGAACATCTCAAATAACCAGGGGAAAATAAATAGGGGAAAAAAGGATTATTTTGAGACAGAGTGGGGAGGGACAGTTGTTCCTGCACCCACTTTCTGGAGCTGCTGAGCTGAGCTGAGGAGAGCATCACTTCCCTGCAGCCATCCTCCCTCAGCCAGGGCAATGCATTTGCCAAACCAATTTTATTTATTTATTTATAACGTTACTTTTTGGCTTCGTCGTGGGTCATAAATAATGAGCAGCAGAAAGGAGCATCGCCGAACTGTCGCCTTGGCTGGGGTTGGGCACTGCTCTTGCTTCCAAAGGAGCCTGCCCCAAAACGTGGGAGAAGGCAAGGGGGGACTGGGGGAGCTTGGGGAGAGGGGAATTTTTACTTTATTTTAATGTTTGAGGGGTTTGTTGCTCTCATTATGGCAGCAAGAGAGAAACTGGAAGGAGTTTGAAAGGCAAAAATCACTGAAAATAGAGCGTGTAGGACTTTTACAGCTCGCTGAGCTGTGATTACTGAGCTGAGCTGTGATCCCAGTAAGGCACAGAGAGACCCAGTAAGGCTGAGAAGGGGTGGCAGGGGCAGCTGCTGGGATGTTGCCCCATAGAGGCTTTCCAGAGCAGCCAGGGCAGAACTGGAAACCTGAACTGTCCTCCAAGAAAAACACAAGCACCTTCTTAAGAGTGGGTTCAGCATCACTCTGATGGAAAAAAGAGCTGGAGGAGGCAAACAGGAAAAAGGCAGGGGAGAGCTGGAAGGATTTGGGGACAGCCAGGAGTGGGGGTTATATGTGGGTTATAGCAAAAATCTGCTGCCTCATGCTCTGTCTGCACCTGTCCCCCCTGCAGATGTTCATCATGGAGAAGGTGGAGGGCACCCAGTGCAGCCTGCACGAGTTCAGCATCACCGGCTCCACCTACGCCCCCGAGGGGCAGATGTGAGTGACAGTCCCCTCTGCTTCAGGGTGATACTGGGTGGCCCTGAGCTGGCAGCACAGCTGGGGGGAGGTGGCAGGGTCACACTCGTGGCCTTGGCTGTGGGACCCCCGTGGTCTGGGGGGGGAAAGGAGGGTTTTCTGTGGCAGTTTGCAGTTTGCACCCCTGTCCATGGGGGTACCCACTGGGCACTGTGTTTTTGGCCACACTGGGCTTGCAAGGGTCGGGTGACTGACTGCTCTTTGGTGCCCATGGGAGCCAGGGCAGTTGTGTCACTGTCCCTTGTCCCCTGACACGATGTGGGAGGCTCTGTCCGTGCCCTCCCGCTGCTCAGCAAAGGGGCTCCTGCATGCTGGGCTCTCCCTTCATCAGCAGTCCTGATCAAACAAGCCCACCTGTGGACCAGAGAAGGTGGCAAGCAAAGGAATAGTGATGAATGAGGCTTTTCCCAGTATGGGATGACCCCACATTTCTGGAGCATGCACATTTTTGGTATTGACCAGCCACTTTTGTCCTCACCCCAAGCACAAGGCAGGGCCAGCAGCCTGTCCAGGAGCCACTGGCAAAGTGCAGAGGGAGTTGCAAACAGCTGAAAACCCCAGGAGGAAAGTGCTCCTTGAGCCCTGTGCCCTTGGCAGGGCTGGCTCACGTGGGTGCTGTGCCCAGGGCATGGTCCTGCTGATGGCAGGGTGTGTTTCAGGGCAGAGCTGCAGCCGAGGGCAGAGAGTGGAAGCCAGGGGCTTTTCCCTGGTGTGGCATCACACACATGGGGGTTTCTGCTGTTGTATTTGTTTATTCCCCCTCCTTTGAAAGGAAATTATAGTCCCCAGCATGGGGAAAGTCTGGGGAGGGGGAAGATGAGAAGCTCAGCTGGTGGTGGGAACACTCTCCACTGCCCTTCGCTCTGTGATCCCAGACACATCCTTCACCATGGTCCCTTCTGCTCATCTCTGGAGTGCCTGTAATTCATCCCAGCCTCAGACTTAACTTCATGAATATTTATAGAGCCAATTTGATCCTTGGCTGGGAATCTCCATTAAAAAGTGAGCCAGGTCATAAGCTGGTGTCAATCAGTGCATTTCAATTAAAATTAAGGAGGACTGAGGGGCTGAACTTGTGTCTGCCAACCTCTGAAGCTCGGTGTCCCCTCTCCTCTGGGGACTGCCTTCAGGGACACTGTGCTGGTCTGCAGCAGCTCATGATGCTTTTGAGTTTTGCTTCAGCCCTGTGCCTGTATTGCATATTGAGAGGGGTGTGAGGGCTCACTGAGGTGTCACAGGGAGAACCCTCCACCCCCCAAGGGCTGTGGAACTAAAGTACTTGTTTTACTTCAGCCTGGCCTTGCCAGGGGGCTGTTAGATTTTGGACCTTGGGTTTGCTCACATCCCCTCACAGCACCCAGGCAGCACCACCTTTTTATTGATGTTTTTCCCAGCACAAGGATCTGTCCCAGCTTTGAGGATGGGGCCATATCTCCCCATCCCTCCCAGCAATATCCAGCAGATCCCACACTGCAGAAGCCATCCCAAATATTGAAACTCATCCAGTGTCTGCAGCTCCCTCCTCTGCCCACTGCTGTCCCTGCCCATGATCCTGGGCTGGGCAGCATCCCCTGGGCAGGAGGCAGTGGCTTTCCCTGCCCACTCACAGCTCACTGTGGCTTCTTGTCCCTCAGCAAACAGATTTTTCAGATTTTCTTGGCTGCTCCCTGTTTTCCGCTCCTGAGCTGTAACAAGGGCTCCAAAATGTTCTTTCCATTGGGAGCCAGCAGTGGAATAAACCGATCCTGGTAAATGCCTGACAAATTATTTTTCCAGCCAGCAGATGACCGGCTGGGTTTATACAGCTCTAACCTGCAGTTACCTCTCCTGGAACTGGGATAATTTTTTATTTCCTTTGAAAGCCACTGCTGCCATTCCTGCCACCAGGCAAGGAGCAGTATTTGGCCTGCCTGGAGCGTTCAGGGCTGCTCCTTTCCAGGATGTTTGTGCTCCTTTCCATAGCAAAGAGCTGCTGTTTAGGAAACAAAGGCCACAGTTCACCAGTGGCTTGGAAGCAGCCACAGCAATGCAGTTGTTAAAGTTGTCTGCTGCTCTTAAATGCTCCCTTGGGTTCCCTACAGAGTGCAGAGCAGCACTGTGGGAGGAGAAGGACTTGCTGCTAGTTCTGCAGCTTCTCTGCATCCCCAGCAAATGGAAACTCCTGAGGGAGCAGCTATTAATAAGAATTTCTTTACCCCTTTTCTGGTCCATCATCTTCATCATCAGCCTGCTGGTAGCTTCTGCTTGTAGGTCCAATGCTCCTCCAAACTCCTCTGCAGCCACTTCCAGAGTTTATTTGCCCCCTGTGACATTTTACTTGCAATTTAGTCCCATCCTGTTGCATAAAGCACAAAATGCAAACCCAAGGGTTTATTGCCAACCCTGGGGCTTTAACTGGGCTCTTTCTTCCACTTTGACAAGAATGATGTATAGGATCCATATCCCCCTACCAAGGGGTGTATAGGATAAGCTCAGTGTTCTCTGAAGGTGTGATCTGCTGAAGGCTCTGGGGTTGTTTTGTGCCCACAGCCTGAAGGACGAGCAGCCAGTGCAGTGCGGGCAGTACGACGGGCTGGTGGAGCTGGCCACCATCTGTGCCCTCTGCAACGACTCCTCGCTGGACTACAATGAGGTGCGGGGGCTGCAGGGCAGGGGCAGTGTGGGGGGATGCTCTTCCTGTGCTTTGGGCCACTGTGGGACAGAGCCAGCCAAGGTTTGTCCCTTGGGATCCCATTCCCTGGCTTCAGCTCATCCCAAGGTGACGCTCTGGTGCATCTTGGTTGGAGCAGCAGGTGGAGGACAGGCTCGAAAAGCTTAAGCCCTTTTTTCTCCTGTCCTCTAGTCCAAAAAAGTCTACGAGAAGGTGGGGGAAGCCACTGAAACAGCCCTGACGTGCCTGGTGGAGAAGATGAACGTCTTCAACACAGACCTCAGCAAACTCTCCAAGGTGGAGAGAGCCAATGCCTGCAACTCGGTGAGTGGGGGAGGCCCTGTGAGCTCTGGCACTGGGGGACAGGAGGGAGAGGAGGGCTTTGGGGTGGCTGTTATTGGGGCAATAACCATTTGTAATGACCCCCACTCCTCAAAGCCATCTGTCCGAGTGGCACTTGTTCCTTGGAAACACCTCTTTTTAATGTGAAAATATCCCATGCTGGCTATTCCCCTGCTTCAACTCCCCAGTGTTTCCCTGTCCTCCTGATGAAAATACACTTTATTTCAGATCTGTATTTACTCAGCTTCGGTATCATGCTGTTAGATCTTATAATGCCTTTACCTGCTCAAAGGAAGAGCTTTCTATTCTGGCATTTCTTCCCCGGATAGGTCTGAGCAGGTCATAATAAATCCCCCTTTTGCACTGTCCCATCCCTCCTGGCTCCTGTGGCTCCCTCACATCAGCACTGCTGTGCTGGCTCAGCGGGGTTGTTGGCCAAGGTGGAGAGCACTGGTGTCCCTGTCCTGTCCCTGTGGTGTCCTGGCTCAGCCCAGCGCTGTCCCCACAGGTGATCAAGCAGCTGATGAGGAAGGAGTGCACCCTCGAGTTCTCCCGTGACCGCAAGTCCATGTCCGTGTACTGCACACCCACCGGGCCCGGCAACAACTCCACTGGCAGCAAGATGTTTGTCAAGGTAGGGAGGAAGGTCCTCAGCACCCCACAGAGTCCTCTTTGCACATCCCAGCAGGATTTGACCCTTCCTGCAGCAGGCAGTGATGCTTTGCTGTTCCTCCCTCCCCTTACCTGTCCAGGATCCAGCAGGTAGGCTGGTGGGATCGGGGAGGAGGTGAGTCTTTGCCATATTGATAGGAAAAGAAGGAGGTAAAATGATATAGGAGGTGGGGAAAATGCTGATGGTGCTGGGGCAGGGGAGAGCTGCCCCTGTGCAGCATTTGGACACTTCCCTTTATTAAAGGCTTGGACCCTTCGGATGCCAGTAATGCCCAAAGGTTACAGCTTTCCACTGTAACCAGAAATAAAATACTGTTTCAAAGGGCATTTTCTTCCCAAGAGAAGAGATGCAGCAGGAATTTCCCCCTGCTGACTCTGAGAAGATTTGTGTATTATTGTTCCCACTAGGAGATGATCTGGTGGGTGAACTCTGTCCTCCAGGTCACGCTGGGACCCTCCAAAGCCACCAGATCTGTGGCCTTGGTTGAGCTTTCTAAGAGATACAATAGAAGGCTTGCAAGTCTTATATTAAAAAGTAATGTCAGGGTCCTTTGTGAGGTCAGAAGGGCTGGGGAGATGTTGAGATGCTTAAAGACATGTTTTCCCAAATCACAAAAGCACTACGAGCATCCACTGAGCATCCCACATTTTTTCCCATGGGACATTTACAGCCCTCGTCCCCTGCAGATCTGAGAGGGCTCTGTGGGGTGGGAGCACCTCCGACAGACCTGTAGGTTTTGTGGGATCCCCTGCAGATCTGAGAGGGCTCTGTGGGGTGGGAGCACCTCCGACAGACCTGTAGGTTTTGTGGGATCCCCTGCAGAGCAGATCCTGCTCTTGGTGACCTGATGCGGGTTTGTCCTCCCTGGATGATCCCGATGCTCTCGGTCGGAGGCTGCCACCTAGTGCACTGAGCCGCAGGGCCGGGACGTGCCTGCTGGAGTTTTAGGGAGATTTCCTCCTCTCTTGCCCAAACGCGGTGTCTTCCCTCCCTCTGGTGCTTCCTGCGGTGCTGGCAAGAGGTGCTCATGCTGCAGGTTCATTCCAGCCCCTAATGAGCCCTCCACTCCTCCCCAGGGCGCCCCGGAAAGTGTGATCGAGCGCTGCACCCACGTCCGTGTGGGCACTGCCAAGGTGCCCCTGACGGCCCCGGTGCGGGAGAAGATCCTGGGCAGGATCCGGGACTGGGGCATGGGCATCGACACGCTGCGCTGCCTGGCCCTGGCCACCCACGACTCGCCCGTGCGCAGGGAGGCCATGCAGCTCCACGACTCCGCCGCCTTCGTCCACTACGAGGTGCGACCCCACGGCCTTTCTCCAGGAGATTTTTGCCCTATTCCCAACGTTTTCCCGCAGGCTTCCAGCTGAGCCAGCAGTATTTTCTGTTTGGTTTCTCTGTGGGCAGTGTAAGGGCTCAACTCTTCTGAAAGCCCAGTGGGGTTGGTCCTAAGGATAACAGCCCCGTCTCACTGTAGGGTGTTTGGGGATGACCCAGGGGGATGGGGAGGAGCAGCAAAGGTGTGAGGAGCAGCAGAGGGAATGGGAGCATCCCATTGCATTGGGGCTGTATAATGCATCCATGGTGGGGCTGTTGGGAGGAAACCTCCTGAAAATTTCCTTCCAGGGGAAATCCTGGTGCCCGGGGTGGTTTCATAGCGTGGAGGGGAACGGCTGCATTGCCAGGGGTTAACGTGGGTCTGGGATATGCCCTCCCCTCCCAGAACAACCTGACCTTCGTGGGCTGTGTGGGGATGCTGGACCCTCCCCGCAAGGAGGTCACCTCCTCCATTGAGATGTGCCGCAAGGCTGGCATCCGTGTCATCATGATCACTGGTGACAACAAGGGCACGGCCGTGGCCATCTGCCGCCGGATCAGCATCTTCTCGGAGAGCGAGGACGTGTCTGGCAAGGCCTACACGGGCCGGGAGTTCGACGAGCTGTCCCCCGAGGCGCAGAGGCAGGCGTGCCGCCACGCCCGCTGCTTCGCCCGCGTGGAGCCGGCGCACAAGTCCCGCATCGTGGAGTACCTCCAGTCCTTCAACGAGATCACGGCCATGGTGAGCCCCCCAGGGATGCCCCAGTGCCCCCCTGGCACCATCCTTTGTGCTCTGTTGATCGCTGCTTTGTGCAGACAGGTGACGGTGTTAACGATGCCCCGGCGCTGAAGAAGGCAGAGATTGGCATCGCCATGGGGTCGGGCACGGCCGTGGCCAAGTCAGCTGCTGAGATGGTGCTCTCCGACGACAACTTCTCCACCATCGTGTCGGCCGTCGAGGAGGGCAGAGCCATCTACAACAACATGAAGCAGTTCATCCGCTATCTCATCTCCTCCAACGTCGGGGAGGTGGTTTGGTGAGAGCCCCCCACCGCGGGCACCATGCTGGGGGGAGGAGAGGAGGGGGACACACATCACCCAGGGCAGGGGACCTGCAGTCCTGCCCGTGCCCCTTGCTCCTGGCAGCATGCAGTGTCCAAACTGGCAAAGAGAGCAGCGGTGCCTGCTCTCATTCCCCTGGGGCAGGGGGATTTTTGGTTTATAATTTTACATTCCTGCCATCCCCTAGGACCTGTTTTGTTCATGAGTTGTCTATTTAAGCCCATGCCAATGGCCTAAGACAGGTGCAGGTGTTTGCTGTCAGCAGGTCACACTGATGCCCCTTGCAGCAGGACCTGCGCATCTGTCCCTGCCCATCCCTTCCAGGAAATCAGCACCATCCTCAACAACATGAGCATCACTTGGGCATCCTTCACCCTTGCATTTCAGCAGGGTATTTGTGCTGGGAACAGGAACCTGCATGGCCCTGGGGCCATCAGTGGTTGGCTTTCAACTGCAAAGCAAATTTTAATAGCAACAGGAACAAATTTTTGCTGCAAAATTGAGTGCTGGACTTCACATTCCTGATCAGGAGCTGCAGGTTCCCCTGCAGTACTCGGGGTGGACATTCACTTTGGGGGTTTGGATCCAGGGGGCCCTGCTCATTCTCCCCTTGCATAACACAGACCCTTTCTCTGGCTGCCCAGAGCTGCTTTGGCCATCTCTGTTGGCAAAGAGAGGTAACTCAGCATCTCTGTTTTTCCCACACAGCATCTTCCTGACAGCCATCCTGGGCTTGCCCGAGGCCCTCATCCCTGTGCAGCTGCTGTGGGTGAACCTGGTGACAGATGGGCTGCCGGCCACCGCCCTGGGCTTCAACCCCCCCGACCTGGACATCATGGAAAAGCAGCCCCGCAACCCCAGGGAGCCCCTCATCAGCGGCTGGCTCTTCTTCCGCTACCTGGCTGTTGGAGGTGAGTCCTGTGGGCACCAGTGGGCAGAAAGGAGGGTGGGCACGGGGTGCCAGGGGGTGGGAGGGGTCCCTTTTGGGTGCTGGGGGTAAGGGTGTCTCTCTTGGCCGCAGTGTACGTGGGCCTGGCCACGGTGGGCGCGGCGACCTGGTGGTTCCTGTACGACACCGAGGGACCACAGGTCTCCTTCCATCAGCTGGTGAGTCAGGAGGGGAACAGGCTGATGTGTTGAGCAGATGGGTGAGGACGTGGATTCAGGTGTTGGGGTCTTTCCTCTACCTTTCCTTTGTGGGGGTTATAGTGCTCCCAGATTGCTGGTGGAGAAGACAATAATTTAAAACAGAAGCAAATTCTCTCCCTCAGGCTCATGTTTCCAGCCTTGCCTCTGTCAGTCACCAGCATGGTGAGGCAAACTTGATCCAAAGAAGCTGAAAGTATCTCCTGTGCCAGGTCCCACACTGAAAGGGATCTGTTTTCACATTACTGTAGGTCTGAGCAGGGTGGTGGGAAGGTGGGTGCCACCACATCCTAATGGCCTGTGTGATGGAAGGTGTGTTTTCAGTGGAGACATGTGTGTGCTCAAGCACCTTCTTAACTGCTCTTGAGTCTCAAAGCCACTCTCCTGCCATAACCCTAAAGCCCAACCATGGCAGAAGTTGGGTCACTTTAGACAGCTTGATCAGTTGCTCTGAACTGTGGGATATTTAACAGCAACCCATTCATGAACCAAGTTCATCATGTGCCCCCCAACCAGTCGACTCTTCCTCCTCTCTCCTGCCTTTCCTGCTGCTCTGCCGTGTATTTACCAGCGGTTTCCTGTGCCGACAGAGGAACTTCATGAGGTGCACTGAGGATAACCCCATCTTCAAAGGAGTTGACTGTGAGATCTTTGAGTCCCGATACCCAACCACGATGGCTCTGTCTGTGCTGGTGACAATCGAAATGTGCAATGCTCTGAACAGGTGAGGTGGCTGCAGGATTGCTCTGTGTGTGACTGATTCTGTGCAGGGTCTCTCTGGGCATCTGTGGGTGGGCTGTGAGCTTTGCTTTGGCTCAACAGAACCATTTAGAGCATCTTCACAGGGGTCCACTGGGTTTTCCATAAGCAATTTCCCCCAGGTCCATGTGCTGCTGCTGATAGCTGTGGGGGAAGGACTGGATCCACGTCCATTAGTGGTTTGGTCACTAATGATCTGTGAAGGCTTGTTGTGTTGAGGGCCCAGACTGAGTTTGCAGCAAAGCCTGAAGCTGAACAATCTGGAAGAGATGGGATACAGCATGTGGCCCTGCACCTTGGAGGGGACTGGAACTTCCAGCAGAGAGCAGGAGGTTACTGGGGCTAACACTGTCCCTTTGCTTTCCAGTGTCTCTGAGAACCAGTCACTGCTGCGCATGCCACCGTGGCTCAACATCTGGCTGCTGGGGGCCATCATCATGTCCATGGCCCTGCACTTCCTCATCCTCTACGTCAAGCCCATGCCTGTGAGTGCTCTCTGCCACCTCTGCACACAGCCCAGGGGGTTCCTGTGGGCAAGGACATCCCTGGAGCAATCTTTGGGTCTGGAAGCTTTTGGGATGGCTGTCCCCAGGAGGTGCCCTCAGGTCCAGGTCCTGTGATTCAACCCATCTTAGGAACCAGGAGTCCCCTTGCCCTTTACCTAAGTCCAAAGCTCTCTTTATGGGCAATGCAGAGGAAGGTCGGTGTCTCCAGAAGGTGGTTCAGCCCCTTGTGGTGTCATCTCTTCCCTTTGCAGTCCAAGGCTGGTGATGCCTCAGTTAATGCCCAAGGGTGCTAAAGATGAAATGTGTCTCTGTGCCCAGGATGTTACATTGTCCCTTGTCCCCTGCCTACAGTCCTAGCTTGTGTCTCACCTTCCCCATCTGCAGGAGAGGAGAAGGACATAATCCTTGACTAATCTTGGCCAAGGGCCACCCTGGGATCACGACAGACCTTGAAGAAGCCCCGGTCTTTGGGCTGTCTGCATCCTCCCTCCTTGTACCTGGGATGACCCTTTCTCAGCCTTTTCCATGCAACAGTGTGACCCGTAAAACAACAGAATATCCCACCTGCTTCCCTGCTGACATGTCCAATCCTTTCCACCTTGCAGCTCATCTTCCAGGTGACCCCCCTGAGCTGGCCGCAGTGGGTGGTCGTGCTGAAGATCTCCCTGCCCGTGATCCTGCTGGATGAAGGACTCAAGTACCTTTCTCGCAACCACCTGGATGGTGAGCATGGTCTGCACCACCCTGGCTTAGGTTTGCTCTGTGGTGCTTTGCTTGGGGCTCGTGGTGGCTTTGTGGACACCTCGCTCACCTCCTCCACTCGTGTGATGCCTGCCCCTGTGAGCCCACCCACCTCTGCTGTGGAAAAGGGGCTTTTTCTCCTGCCCACTTCCTTCCTGGTGCCATGCCTGGCAGAGCAGTTTGTACTTACACCTGCTTGAAATGCTCCCTTTGGAGCCGGAGCGCTAGATAAATCTGCCAGGGATTATTTATCCAACTCCTCTCCAACCTCCAGGAACTGGATCCCTTCCCTTATAAAGTAAAACAAACCAAATACTGGTTTCTATCAGGATCCCTTCCTTTTTCCCCTCAGTCTTCCACCCCTCTCTGTCCATCCTTACCTTGTGTTGGCTACCTCTGTGCTGAGAGCAACTGAGAGCTGAACACCTTATGGGGTGGCTTTAGTGGGGTTGCCCTTGGCCAGCACCCATCAGGATCTGGCCCCAGAAGCAGCTCCTGTGACAGCGGGGCAGAGGTTCCCGTGTGCTCCTGGGCTGCCTGCTGTAAATCACAGCATGACTTTAGGCAGCCCTCCAAAGAGATGATATCATCTTCTCTTTCATTTCTTGAAAAAACCCACTTGCTGTGGGGGATATCTCAGCACTGAGTTAAACCCGCAGGTTTTCCCAGTGGTGGCTGCGGGCCCAGGGCTGCCCTGTGGTGCTGTGCCTGCCATGGGGCTGGCCCCTCTCCAGGAACACAGGTTTGACACATTTTTTGGGGTGTGTTTGCCCTGGGAGTGATAGCAGGGAGAAGAAGGGCAGGGGAGGCACCATCCTTGCCTGGGGAAGCTCTAAGGGCAGATGAACAACCTGAGTGTGGGGCTGGATGTCCTTCCACAGCATCACCTCGCTCAAGCCTTTCTTCAGCCCTAAGACAACCAGTGTCCCTGCAAACCCCTCCTTTTACCTTCACCCTGTAATAATGACCCAGGAAAACCCTGCAAAGCCTCTCTTGCCTTTCAGGGCTGAAGGCAGGTCTGGCCAGACCTGTCAGGAAGGGATTTGGGGCATCATAACAGCTCTGTGTGGTTTCTCATGAAGCAGAACTCTGCAAAAAGCTGGAAATACGGGACAGGAGATTGTTGCAAGCAAGAAGTTATCCCAAACTGGCCACTCTCCCCATCAGTGGGTCCCAGTGTCTTGGGGGTGCTCATGTCAACCTTCCTTTCTGTGTTGAGCTGATGCATAAACCCAGCAATTGCTCAGACAAACAGAGGCGCAGGGGCTTCTGTTTTTACAGACCTGTAGAAATTGTTTCTTATTTATATTTCATTGTAGTATCTCTCAGCAGACACCCAGGTCTGTTTCATCTCATGATTACAAGCCTGTAGCCCCAGTTTCATGGCGCGACACCGGGCTGGGGTGTAGGAGAGCTGGCTGATTCCTGGCTGTTGCATCCCATGCATGCCCTCGGTCTTCACTTCACCATCTGTGAGCTGGGGATGAGTCTGTCTTTCTCCCACACTTTGTACTTCTCTGTAAAATCTCAGCACTGTTGGAGGAAGGGCTGTTCTTTGGCTCTGCCTGTGCAGCTCCGAGCACAGCGAGGGTTCTGGTGGGCATATGATCCTTTCAAGTGCCATTGTGCCAGCTCTGTTTCCTGCCAACCTGCCAGGTCCTCTGAGCTGCCCTCATTGCCATGGTCATGATGCTGCTGGTGCTCACGGGTTGCTCTGTGTCTCACCCAGCCAGGGTTTCCACCGCAGTTATTCAAACACAGCCGTGGGGCAAAATCACGCTTAAATCATCAGATTGGAAAGAAGTACTTGAGATTCTTCATCTTCCTAATTCCTCTGGGCTTAGAAAAGCAAGGATGAAAACCTCCAAAAGCCACTTTTATGTGTGGTCTTGTGATTTCTTTTTACCAGGCATTCTCAGGACAGTAAGACCCGAGTGGAGCGGGGAGCACCAGTTGAAAACCTGCAAGACTCCAGAGCAAGGGTTGGCTTCCTATGTGTCTCATCCCTGAATGCAGCATCCCTGTGCTTCCTACAAAGTCTCGCTCCTGTGTGGTGGGGACCTGCTTGGAACATGTCTGGGTGAAGGTGGCTTAGAAAACCAGCCCATAACAGAGCCCAGGCACCCTGTACCCAGACAGGATCTCCTTTCCCACAGTGGCCTCTGTGTTTTGCCTAGAAATAAGGTCTAAAAAGCCTGTGAAATAGCTGTTTGATGGCATTTTTGGCTAGGGGCCAGGCTACTGCTTGATCTCTGCAGGACAGTGCCTGGGGATGGTCTCCAGCATGGGACCTTCTGAGGGATGGCCAGGGGTGTTCAGCTGAGGAATGTCAATGTATAGCTGTGAGCAGAATGTATATTCTGCTGATTCAGGTTTTGCATGGAAAAGTTTCTCCTTTGATGAGATTTAGATAAGTTGTGTTTCCATTACGCTGGATTTTCCTTGTCCTTGAAGTGGCAGAAAGCTGAGACTCTTCAGTTTCACAGTGGTCTCAGCACTTTACATTCTTCTCCCCATCACCCTGGTCATGTCCAGCCTTTCATCTCACATGCTTTGCATGCCTGGCTGCCTTCATCTGCCCCTGGCCCCTCTGAGCTTTCTGCTGCCTCAGTTTTGGGAGGCGTTGGGAGTGTGGGAGCAAGTGAAGTGTGAGCTACAGATGTTCAGGATGGTCAGGATGGTCCAGATGGTCAGGAAGGTGGAGATGGGCCCTCTCAGGGTCAGTCACACAGACACACATTGGCAGGCTCACAAGGGCTGAGCACCCTCAAGTACCTCTCACTGTAGAATCTTTAATATTTTCCATGCTCTATGCATTGAAGTGTTTGTTCCTTCGGAATCCTGTGGCATGCAGGAGGGCTGTTTCCAGGCATCTGTGCCAAGACCTTGCAGAAGTCCCTTTTCTGAGCACTTCTTAAAAGGTCCTGAATCTAGAGAGGACCCTGAGATAACCCCAGTGCACCATCACCCCACTGCTGAGCCCACCCCACTCGCCTCCTGCACTGTCTCTGGGCCCTTCTCATCTTCACCACCTTGAAGCAAAACCATGGCAGGTGCTGGTGTTGCCACTGTGGTGTTTTCGTGTGTTTTCAGCACCTTAAGCAGCAGGGTCTGCCCGAGCACTTGGACTTCACTATTTCACACTTGTGCTATGGCAAGAAAAAGCAGGGGCAAATCATGAGGCAGGTGCTTTCTGGTCCACAAGTACACACCTGCCCTGGCAGCAGCAGCAGCACTGAAAATCAGGAGTTTTGATGTGTCTTGTGGCAGATTAGTGTTCATGCAGCCATTTGTCCTTGTGCCCAGTGAGAACAGCAGCCCCCAGGGTGATTTTGCAGGAGCTGCACGGTGGTGGCCACCCCACCTTGTACCTGTCCCCACCCTGGTGGGCAGCACAGTGCCTCTCAGCCTCCTGCTGCCACAGCTGATGTGCAGGTGAGGTTGCACCCTTGGGTGAGCATTTCCACTGCCAAGGGAGATTTGGCCACTTCTCTGCCAGGCTGGCATCAGCTTTATGCTTCAGCATCCTTCCCGAGGAGAGTGGCTGGAGAGGTGACAGTGTGGTGACAAATGCATCCCTGCCAGGGCCACACGGGGCTCTTTGTCTGAGACAGCCCAAAATCCGCAGGGACCAAAACCTTCCTGTCCCGTCACCAAACCCACCAGCACGTAGTGACAAAGAACTGCTCCCCCTCATCTTCCCCTGTGCACCTGGGGATGAGGGGTCCCCCCAAGGCTCCCCCAGGAGCAGAGGGGCTGCTGCCTGCCCGTGTTCCCTGCGGAGGAGGCACATCCCTCTCCCTGGCACGGCAGAGCCGGGAGCGAGCGCTTGCGGCCGTGGCGTGCCCTTGTAGGGTAATCTCTGCGTGGAGCTACCTTGGCTGGGCGCTGGCAGAGGAATGTGTCCCCACGGGCCAAAGCATTCCCTCGAGCTGTGGGATGCTCTGCAGGAGAGCAGCGCTGCACCTTTCACTGCTGGCATCTCCACGCGGCGTTTTGCAGCTCTGCTGCCTTGCTTTTTGTTTTTATTCCCTCTCCCTCCGTGTGCCAGGCTTTAGAAATGGAAGAGCAGAGGGAGGGTGACAGTGCTGCTACCCTGGTATTGCAAGGGAATGGAAGAAGGATTTCCATCTGTGTTTTCTCCTGGGGGGGTCTTGCATGAAGCTCAGGGTGCCCTCGGGGAGACAGGCAGTTTTCAGGGCTGTGGTGTTTTCTTTGGTGAAGGAAGGGATCTGGGCTGGCAACTGGAGCCTGCATCCATCTAGTTTTATAGGAACCTGTCAAGGAAAGTCTAAAGCAATAAGAACAAACCTCCCCAAAAGCCTCAGCTGTCCTGGGGGGGAGCAGATCTTGCAGAAGCTGAACTCACATTGTTCAGTTGCTGCTTTGCAGGTGTTGGAGGGCCGTGACACTCCTGTGGGGTGGGATCCAGCTGGGTCACCACTGCTCCATCATTCATCATCCAGACCCTCGGCTGTGCAGGGCTCAAGGAGACACCTGATGTGCCCTGTGCCAGGACTGTGTTATTTAGAGGCCTGAGAGGAGCATTTTGAGAAGCATCCGCTGTGGTTAAATGCCGTAGCTGTGTCTCCTTCATGTCCCTGCCTGCCACATGCCATGGCTTCCTCCCTGTTGGCACAACCACAGGGTGATGTGTTTAGGGGAAGTGCCATGGCTGGCAAATAACCACTGGTGTGTCACCTGGGGGGGACTGTTCAGCTGCTGGAGCTGCTGAAGGGACACCCCTGTAATGGGGAGGAGATGAATTTTGACTATTGCAGTGAGATTTAATGCAGTGCAGTTGCAGCATCCCTGCTTTGCACTGAAGCCCGTGGGGTGGGGGTTATCTGGAGGGGATCTGCCATTGCAACAAGCCACTTCATCCCAGGACACGAGGACTGGGCTCTGCGGCCAGCACTGCAAAAAGTTTTGGCAGAAGCTGCAAAAAAAGCTTGTTCCCTCTCCCTGCCCTGTTATTTATGAATTCCCCTGGAAGCCTGTCGGCACCAGGGCTGGCAGCGGGCGCGGAGCTCGCGGGTAACCCCGGGCAGGACCCCTATTTATCAAGAGCACAGGAACAGCAGTCCCCTGCGAGATGGGCTTGGTGATACGTGCAGCGATGAAAGAGAGAGAAATGCAGCTGAAAGATTCATGATAAGTGGTTTCTCTAGCTCTTCTTAGCAAGTGCTGCTTGTGGGTGGTTTGTTTCAAGAAATAAAACCTGTTTCTGGGCAGACCAAGCTGCCCCAGGCTGGAGGGCAGCTGCTGCCTCGGGGGGTCAGGGACACTCCTGTCAACTGCTTGAAAATTGGGGAACTGGTTGATTTGAGTCAGGCTCCGGCAAGGATTTTGAGGCTGCTCACAGGGAGTTCGAGCTGAACATATTTCCTTCAGGCTGTGTGTTGCCCATTACCTTCCATGTCCGATCCCATCCCTCTGGAGTGAGGAAGAAGGGGGGAGG
The DNA here is from genome assembly GCA_035583185.1 of Anabacerthia variegaticeps. NCBI lineage: Eukaryota > Metazoa > Chordata > Aves > Passeriformes > Furnariidae > Anabacerthia > Anabacerthia variegaticeps. The sequence continues at coordinate 7,710,237 of JAWWEW010000048.1, read as the reverse complement.
CAGCCCTGGGACAATGGCTGTGATGTTCTGGAGGTATATATGGGTGTAAATATATGTATACTGTGTGTAAGGTGTGTCAGCCCATGGAGCAGTATCCACCTACCTGGCTGTGGCAGGGACAGGGCTCTGGGATGGGTGGTGGGATGCAGTGACCTCCCTTCTCTCTGAGCCACTGCCTTTCCCTGGGTGATGCCTCCTTAGGAGCAGCAACAAGGGATTCTGCCTGCTCATCCTCCTCCTGTTCCTGTGCCTGGATGGCTCCACCTCATCCCTTTTCTTTTCTCCTGCGGGAGCCCTTCGTCACCCAGGGACTGGCATCCTCCTCCTCCTCCTCACTGCTGTGGCAGCAGTGGGACCAGCTCTGTGCAGACAGGATCCCAGGTCCCTTCTGGGATCAACCGAGAGCAACCACTCATGATACCAAAACCAGGGAGCTGGTTTGATTTGAACCCTCACCAATACTTTCCCTTCTCCGTTTTTTCCCCTTTGTTTCAGGAGAAGAGGACAAGAAATGAACGACACGAAGGCAACACTCCGAACGAAGGGATCCCTAACTTGTAACTCGGACTGAAGTCTTGCATGTGTGACCATCGCTAGAAGCCAGCAGGACATGCATGTGTCCGACCATCAGACAAATGCGGGTGAATCGTCGAAAAGAAAAATCCTGATTTTGTTTTGTTTCGTAGCTTTCTTTTTCCTGTACATACGAGTGCAATTACTGGACAGCTGGCGTAGGGTTTGGGGATGGAGCTGTGTGGACCTGGGTCGTCGTAACGCAGCTCCTTGGGGATTTGTTCCTGCCAAATTTTGAGATCCTCTTGCCACTTCTCACCCTCACCGGGTGAGCTCAGACAAGGCGTCCTTCATGGGAGTTAAGGGGGGCAGTTGGGATTTTAGCACAGATGGGAGGCTGCACCGCCCACAGTGGGCTGGGGTGAATGAGCGCAGCCTCTGGGGCAGGGAAGGGCTTGGCAGTGGGTGAGGGCAGGGACAGAGGTGAGGGGGGCTGTGTGTTGGGGTCACCGACCCTGGATGGTGTCAGGGGGTGCCTCACTGCTGCTGCTGTGCTCTGCTCGGGTGCTGCAGCAGCTGGGAGTGCGTGCAGAGTGAGTCCTGCACTGCTGTGGGTCTCACAGACGTGTGTTTGTACATTGAGATCAGGTGCATGTGGTGGAAGGCAAAGTTCTCCCTATTTATCATGCTGTCCCGTTTGATCCCTGCATTGTGGAAGGCCCAGCACCTTCTCAGGCTCATCCAACACCAAAGCATGATGTACTCTTGTCTGTTATCCTGCATCTTGTTAGATCCCATCTGCCCTGCAGGAACCACCCTCCTCCTCACAGGGGCAGCCATGTAAAGCAAAGCAGGGGGATACCCACCTTTGCACTCCTCATGTCCACTCCCTCCTGGTGACACTTTCTTCCCTCAGTGGGTTTTTAACTATTCCCCTAGCAGGAGTAGAGCTTAAGTCTTTAGGAGCATGTCCATGACTTCATGTCCTCTGCTTTGGAGAACATCACTGTCTTGCACAGGACATCCTTGCCAAGGGATCAGGATGGGAATGAATGTATGCTTGTACATAATGTGGTCTTTCTCCGTGGGTGGTGTTTGTTGTGGCATCCCTTTTGTAAGGCACCAACTTTATTTTGCCCTCCTGGGATTTTTCCGCAGCAGGAGTGAGACAGGCTGCAGGGAGGGTTGGTAGATCAGGAGTGGATTTGGGATCCAGTAAATTGATCCTTCTCCATTGAGTCACATCAGCTGAGGAGCTGACAGTGGGTGGTTTCCTCTCCAGCTCTCCAAATCCTCCCTCCTGTTTCCCTCACGGTCCCCTGTGATCCATCCTGATGATATTTAATTAGCCAGAGCCTGTATCTTTCCTTTCTCTTACATTCCAGCAACAGCACTAGAGCCAGGGTTTGGGGTAGCATTTTGCTCATTTGCTGTTGGGTTTTTTGTTCTTTTTTTTTCCTCTTAAAAGCTTTCCTGTTTCATATGGGCAAGAGCTACTCTTCTTCTGTACAGTAGGTGCCAAATACCATCCCTCCTTTCTTTTCTCCATCACCAGCATTGAAGATGAGCAGAGCCCCCAGACCAATGGGAATGTACAGAATTGTTATACTACTGAGCTGATTCATTGTACAGAAAACCTTGCATGAAATGTTGTTACTGTATTTAATATATAATGTATTCAAGGAATTTTAATATGGAGCTCTTTAAAAAGATCTTTATAGATACTCTGTGGTTAGAAGATTGTTGCTGATTTTTTTTAATCTTATTATACTTTGTCTTGAAGAAGTTTTATTTTTCAAACGTGTTCTGTCTAATTGATTTAATTAGTTGATCCCATGGGGCAACCAGTTCCTCTTCAAAGATTTTCACCATGGATGAGATTCACCCTGGTGCAGAGGACCAGGGTATGACCCAGGTACTGCTCAGGCCTTCAAAATAAGGCTTCAGTAAGACTAATGCTGTAGACATGTGATTTGCCCTTCCCCAACAGGGTGGATTTCACCTTATTTTAGTACAGATCATAGAATTGTTTAGGTAGGAAAAGACATCCAAGATGATTGAGTCCAGTTCCATCCCTCTGTGCAGAAAAATAACCAGTGGGAAATTAATCCAGTTCCAGCTCAGTGACATCAGAGGAAACAGCTTTTGTGTTTCCCTGAGGCTGAAAACCAGTTTGGGAGAGGCTGGACTGGATTCAGAGCATCCCAGCCCAGTGGCACCTCCCTGGGACACGGTGGCCTTGGTCCACCATGCCTACAGGAGCCTGCTTGGTCCATCCATTGCACCACCTGAGTTAATATTGTTGTCCCTGGACTTAAGATGTGCTGGGGGATCATTAATTTAACCCAGATATATATGTGTGTGGAGGAGTTTCTGGTGTAAAAGCCTGGGCAGTGTCAGTTTGTTCATGCAGTCGTTGGGTCACAATTGTGAGTTACCAAACCCTGTGGCCAAGAAACCAGAGCTGGGTCCCAGCCAAAGGCTCATTCTTCCCAGCAGCAACAAATTCAGTTTGATTTCTATTGTGAGCCTTCAAATCTACCTAGAAAGTAGCACGAGTAACCTGCAAGAGTCCCCTTGCTAAGAGGGACCATTATGTCACATCCCCATTTCCCCTTCTGAATGGTTGAGCACATCTCTCTTTCCCCCCATCCTTTAATTACTTGGAATACAGGTTTCACTCCATGCTTTTTGATTAGAGGCTTCTACTTCAGATATCTTAATGAAGTAGAAAAATATCCATAGATGTAATTATTTTTTCCCTTATTCTTCAGTGAAGGGTCAGGATAAATCACAGAGTAGTTCTTTATTGCATGTGTGCCACCAGCAGCGTGCTGGGCTGGACCATGTTCTTGTGTAAACGTGGAGATCCTAAAGCCAAGACCATCCCTTTGGGATCAGGCCTTGTATCTTACCAAGGCATCTGACCGTGCAATACAAGGGAGATGGACACTGGGTGGCTGCTTTGCCCAGGAGCTTGTTAAAAAAAGCAGCTATGGGGCAAACCTCTGCACTCCTTGCTTTTTTTGGCAACAGGGTTTAGGAATTATTTCCTTTTTAGTTTTATTTTGACGGTGCTGCCTGGCATAGTCCAAGTTTTTAAATAAAACTTAGGTCTTTCCAGCAAGACCTTCAGCATCTGTGAGCTGCTGTGGCAGATCCTCCGTGAGATGCTGCAGGGCATGGGATGTGCTGGGATGGCAGCATGGGATTATCCATGAGCACTTTATACTCCTTCCTCAGGGGGCAAGCACCGTGCTGGGGTACAGCCAGGGTGGGAGCAGAGGCTCCTGGGTCCCTGGAGCAAACACCCCAGGGATCAGCTTTGGGCAGCAGCAGTGGAAAGTCTTCTGTACTGTTTTGGGATGTTATGTCTTTGTGGCCAGTTGCTGGATGAGCTCTTCCCCCTGTGGCGTGTGATCCCGTGGGGAGGCACGTTGGAAAAGGAAAAGGAGCAAATTACTGCATCCTGTGTTTTATTTATGTCTTGTGGCCACCGTGCGGCTCAGGGTCTGGAGGAGGTTTGGGATTTGTGTGTTTGAGGCTTTGGCATTGGGAAGATGCTGTGTGTGTGTTTCTGGTGCCAAGGCTGGATGGCACCACCAGGCGCTGGAGAGGTCAGTAGGAGGGACGGGCTCTACTGGAGGGGACTTTGTTCCTGTGAGAACATCAAATTTGGGATTGAGCAGGAGTTTCTGCTCCTGGTGTGGATGGCAGAAGTAGCCAGAGGAGAAACAAATAGGAAAACACAGCATTAATTTTTGGTTCTTCTTTTGTGCATCAGGTTGATTGTGTTGCTTCCCAGTCAGGGTCCTGCTCACCAAAAGTCATCAAATAATTGCTGTGCAGGGGCTCAGGCTGGGAGATGTTCATGGGGTTCAGTGACCTTGGCATCACATCACTGCTGACATTCAAACACCCCAGAGTCCCCAGTTCCAACTCCTAAGACTTCCTGTGATTTTTAGACCATTCCTGGCATGGCCATCCCCTTTCTATAAATGATGCCAGAGATTCAGGCCCACCAGGGCTTTTTTTTTCCCCACTTCTGCAGTGGCATTTTCTGTCAGGGGGAAACAATGTGGACTCAGGTTTTTGGGACCGAGGAGAAGGCTTCACCCTGTGTAGAGCTTGTGTGGCACAGCTGGGGTTAGGGTTTGCAAGGCTGCAGTGAGGAAAGGGACACACAGGGTAAACTGTGCTCCCTGGTCCTGTCCTCCTGGTGCCATTCAGCTTTTGGTGTGGGTGGGGCATTAAATGAGCCAAAATCTGGGTGTGCCTGGAGCGATGGGGCCGTGGGTAGCACAGGGGTGCCTGAGCTGGGTCGATCCAGGCACTGGGGATCAAGAGGAGGGCAACCCCTGGGCTGCCAGGGGCGCCCTCAGTGGCTGGGAATATGCTGATTTTTTTATATGAGATGCCTCGACAGCCAAATCTAGAAATCTCTGAGTTTGTGCTTCATAGCAAAAGGTAAATCGTTATATCTTGGGGGGGTGGGAGGGGTGGGAGGGTGTGAACTGAGGGATAGAACTGAAAGAAATGAGGTTTCCTATTTTATTATATGAGAGATATTTTTCCACTAAATTACCGCTTCCTAAACCGAGTCCTTTGTCCGACTGTAAATAGCCAGGTGTGCCGGGAAGACGTGGGAAGGCTCCTCGTGGTCACATCCATACAATCCACTCTGTTCACACAATATTGGGCTGATTTGTTTTATACTTAGAAAATTACAGAAATAAAAGCGATTTTACTGGATGACTCTTGCGGGTTTTGTCTATTTGTTGTTGTTGTTGTTTTACTATTATTTTTTTTTAAAAACTTTTCTTACCCTGTTTGTGGCTAATTTGGGGGACATTTGGGAGCCCATGGAGCTGTATGGGAGTGCCTGAGGGCATTTTTCATCCGTAAAAGGAGTTGTGCTCACCAGATCAGGATTTCTTGTGGGTTTTCAGAGGAGCCAAACTAGAAATGGAGCTGAGCTTGTGCCTGGCATGGGACAACAAAGGCAAAATGAATGGAGTGGCATGATGTGACTGTTGGGAATTTCTTAATTCGCTCTTGGGGCACAAGGATACAAATAACAGTGCTAATTTTGACTGTGTCCAGAATAGTCATCACCTTATCTCCCCCAGCTCAGAGGGGAGGCTTAAATAAGCCCTGCAATAACCTCCACAAGAAACAATTATGAAATAAATGATAATTAAGTAAGTTGGCCTCCTCTGGGGGGATGGCACGGGGCTTGGGGCTGTGCGTTCCCATCTCCGCATCACCCCGAGCTCTGCCCGTGCTGATGTGTTGAGTGGAAAATCCTGATGCAGCTGTGGATCATGTTTTGGAGCAAATCTGTGTTCATGGCAACATCCACCCTTGGCGCGCTTTTGCTGGGCTGTGGCCCCACATGCCCCTTCCCAATGCTCTGAGCTGGAGAAAGGAGCCAAAAGCTTTGTAACCCACAGCGGGTTACGCAGAGGGATACCCTGGCAAATGCTGGATTTGGGAAAGGGCCATTGCTTGGCCTCCTCTTTTCAGATGCAGTCCAATGCCAATGCATGAGGACCACCACTGCCACAGCTGGAGGTGACCCTCAAGCCAGTCCCCCATACCAGCCACCCCCGAGGGTGCAGTCCTGTCTCAGGACACAGCAGTGAAGGCAAAAACACCCCAAATGCCCCACCTGATGCTGGGCCACTCCCTGAACCCCTGGAGACCATCACCACTGGGGCTATGCTTGTCATTTGGAGCCAGAAGACAGGTATTCCCCTCCCAAAAATAAAACAAAGGGTCCCTGGACCTCGTGGCCCATGTCCAGCCACACCACAGGATGTGCCTCTGCATTTCCAGCAGCCTCAATGGCCACAGGGCCACCGACACCCTTTTCCCCCAGCATCTTGGGTTCGTGTTTGCTTTGGCATTGGCTAAACCACCACTGAAGTATTTCCAGGGAGACGTGTTGTCACAGCAACTGGGGATGGAAATGCCACTTCTGAGCGAGTCCCTCCAAAAACATCTCCCTGTGCCGTGGCGTCGCAGCACGGGACAAGCTCCAGTCCTGTTGGGAAGGAGCGAAGAGGGGTCAAGGACAAGTTAAAATTGGAAAGAAAACTGAACATGCCGTTTCGTAGGACCTTGCTTGCTTTCATCTGCCACTTTCTTTCTACCCTCCCCTTCCCACTGCCAGCAGGGCAGTGTCAGCATCTCCTGTGGCTGGTGAGGGCGAGGGGGTCTGTGTCAGCCAAAATTATTGGGAAGAGCCACCAGCTCTCAGGGGCTTTTCTTGGCAGGCTCGACCACAGCAGGTCCCCTTTGCACCCGCTGTCATATTTTAAGTCTCCTTTCCTCCGTGTTACTCCTCCCCTTCCGCAGATCTGAGCGTGCTGCACATTTTTGTGCTGAAATTCAGAGCTCCATGCTGGCCTCTGCCAAGCATGAGGCTGGGTTGTGTAATGAGCTTCATCTATTATTTTTTTTATTTGCTTTTCCTCCCCAACAAGTTTTTGGAAAAGCAATGTCTGAGAGCCTGGAAAGACCTGTCAGCTTTCATGCCTTCCACAGCTTTGCTTTTTGGGGCTGCGGGTGGGCTTGATCCCCATGCAGAGGCTTTCAGAACACCCACTCTGTGCTGCAGCAGCTCCTCCATCCTCTGGGTCCCAGCTCAAAGCAAGGATGCGCTCACACTTCTAAATGTCTCTCTTAAAAATACCATTTTTTTGCATTTTTCTCTCAACTGCCCCCAGCAGAGGCTGAGCCTGTTGAGCGGGCAGGGGGAAGGAGCTGCTTTGGCAGCTGTGGACAGAGCCCTGTGCTAACCCTGTGCAGCACTGCCAGGGATACCCATGGAGGGTCACCAACCCTCAATGCCCTTGGCATCTGGCCCAGCTGGAGCTGGAGATGCTGGATGAGGCCAAGCCTGGTACTGGGGACCAGTCGATGCTAGCTGACCCAGAGGAGAATTTGGGCCATCTCATCCTGGGGCTTTGCAACCCCAGAAACAGACACAGGGGATTTAGGGCCTCATTTGCAGTTGCTGCTTCCATATTCCCTTCCTGTGGGCTGTGAAGCTTGATGGGCTCATTTTTCTTATCTCTACCTGGTTTTGGAACCAGAGAACACCTGGTTTCTGTGGAGAGGGACCTTGAAGACCAGCTAGTTCCACCTCCTGCCATGGACAGAGACATCTTCCACTAGACCAGGTTGCTCAAAGCCCTGTCCAGCCTGGCCTTGAACACTTCCAGTTTTACCCTCTGTGTCCCTGTGTTGTCCCACTTGAGCACTCATTTTCATGCTGCTCAGGTCAAGCCCAGCTCAGCACTGGGCTCAGGGAAAACCCATCCTCAGTGGCCAGGACCTGCTGCAGCCCAGCTCAAGCTGACTCAGCTCCTCCAGCAGCATCTGCAGTCTTTGCACCTCACCACTGCAGGCAGAGCACTCCGGGGGCCTCCCGCCTGCTCTGCTTGGAAGTGGCCAAGAGATACAGAAGTTATTCAGAGGAAATGACTGTGCGTCGTGCACTGACAGCATCGCACGAGTTGGTGTCTGTGGGAAACCAAGATAAAACCAGCCCTGAGGTCCCCTCAGTGTGTCAGTGTCACTGCAGTGGGTCATGGGACCCCCCGTGAGCTGCACCTTACAGTGGAGGCTGATCCAAACCTCTTTGCCCAAATTCTAGTTTTACTTTTCGTTTAGGGGCTACAGTAACAGAAAACAAGCCATGACTTGACACCAGGACAGCTCAGTGCCTGCACCACACCCAAAAGCATCACAGCCCTGTGATCTCAGCATCTCTGGGCTGGTAACCGCCCTGTCTGCGCAGGTAATTTAACAGGTGAACAGCCTGAGCAGGGCAGTGTTCCTCAATAACCTCCTGGCAGAGGCAGGGAGCTGTGGGAGCTGGCACAGCAGCCACCTGGCACCACCATGGCAGGACCACGTAGATGAGAAATGCCAGGCCAAACCTACCAAATCCCTTGGTATAAATTTATGTGATTTAAAGAGTGGCAATCCCAGGGATGGCGTGGCCATGGGAGAGCTGGGAGTGATGGTGACATGTGAGCCCATGAGGGTTTAGGCTATAGGGTTTTTTCAAACATTGGGGTGCTGTGGCCAAGGGAGTGTCCCTGCTGGGTGCTGGTATCAGCCCAGGAGGAGACCCAGGCCCTGTGGGTGCTCCTGTGATGGGGTCCCACGCTCCCCACATCGCTCTGGACACACCCCCAGGGTCTGGCCCCACTTGCCAAGTGCAGCATGGCTGCCAGAGATTATAAAATGGGAGAGGCACAATATCTCCCACTGGAAAGTATTTTAGCTAAAGCCATGCTATAACCATTTTATTGACTCCAAGTACCAGCAAGGAGGTTAGAAGTGGCTCTTTTACAAGTCATTTTGCTGTTAAATTTAGCTGTCCTATTTTCATTATCCCCATGGCTTTGGCAAGGGTGAGCAGCCTTCCCTAAAAGGCCTCGTTTCATACAGTAAGATATTTGCTTCTCTCCTGACAGATATCTAAGCTTATAAGGTTTGTCTGCTCCACTCAATAGCAGTATCAGCCTTCAATCTTGTATGATTAGCATCAGCATTTCGTATTTGCTTTTGGCTCCCTGTCTGACAGCTTTCCATGTGGCTGAGGACTGGGGCGTTGGGATAGCATTGCGTCACTTGCAACGTGGGATCATCTGATTTTGATTCCCATCCTTCATGGTACACCCAAAAGATTTGGATAACTGGTTCAGCTGCTTTTCTCCCAGTTTTCCCTACTAGCCAGCAAAGATAATCGATTCGTTCCACTCATTTTGCAGTTGTCAGGTCTGCAATATATTGAGTTGAAAGGTCAACGTGACAAAAAGTGATGGGCAATTGAACTTGAGAGTTAGTGATGCTAAAAGAAATGCTCCAGAAAGGAAAGATTTAATCCAGCAGGTTAAGCTTTTCCATATTTCCAAAACCATTTCCTCCTGCAGGGAGGGCCCTTGTCCCAGGCTTGGTGACTGTAAAGAGCCAGTGACTCCTCTGAGGTGACAGGAGGTAGCAGATGAACTGGGATGCATGGGATGGAGCCTGTCCTTGCAGGGAGTGCTGAAGTGCCTGGGCTCTGGGATTTTTGGGGGAAACATCCTCTGTTTCCCCCAAAACAACCCTTCTCAGCCTCAGTGTTCCCCTCCCCAGCAAAGAGCGCACCCCTGTGGGGCTGTGCCCTGGAGCTGCCGGGTGGGATGCAATGGGGGTACAGGGTCCTCCATCCACAGCCTCTGTGCTCTCCTCCCTCTCTCCCCAAAACGTCCCACTGCAGTGATGTTGGCTGCCAAATTTCAGTCTGGCATGTTCAAATCCAGCCCCTTTCTCAGTGATATTTGCTTAAAGTGGTGCCTGCACCACCCTGCTGAGCATCTCTCGTGTGACCCTGGCTCACCCGGCCCCCCTCAGGCTGGGCCTTTCAGGAAATGCTGGGAATGCTGCAAATGCTTCAAAATGCACCCAGCCCAGCCCAGTGCAAGTGCTGGAAACCAGCCAAGCCCCAGCTGTTCAGCCTTACCATGGGAGGGGGCCAAGCCAGGCACTCGTCTGCCCTGTGGGTCAGCTCTGAAGTGCTGAGCAGGAGTTTCTCCCTCCTCTTTCCCAAATCTTTTTCTGGGGCAGCTTTTGGGGAACAGAGGAGTACAGGGGTTTGGGACACTAATAGGATTCTCACAGCCTGAGGTGGGAAAGATGACACCCTAATCCCAGTTCTTAAATCCTCTCCCAGGACCCCCACCCTCCTACTGTTGCCCCCAGGGATGCTTCGTGGTCCCTGCACATCCCAAGCCCTGCCTGCAGTCCCTCTGTCCCTAGGGAAGGTCCCTGCCTGGGTGAGGGTGCATCCTCTGCAGGCAGACAGCTTCACCCTGGTGGCACGTGGGCTCGGCAGCGGGGTGGCCCTGCACCCTCCCGCACCCTGTCCCACCCCCGCACCATGTAGGGCACCCGCTGCTCCCAGCCCAGAGCTTATAGGAAGAGGAAGCCCCATCCCTGCGCAGAGGAGGAACCCGGGCAGCCCAGATGTGCACGGAGCCACACTGATAGCACTCTGGGCTTGGGGTTTTCGCTCTGCCCTGCAGACAAAGGAGCTGCTGGGCCAGCAGTGGGCACAGCCCACAGGACAGACAGAGGGGCTGCTGCAGTGCTGTGGCACAGCCCTGGCACAGCCATGGGGCAGAAGTGCATGGACAAGGTGTCCTCCTTCCTCTTCGAGTATGACACCCCTCGGATGGTGCTGGTGAGGAACAAGAAGGTGGGACTGACCTTCCGGCTGATCCAGCTCATCGTCCTGGCGTACATCATCGGGTAAGGCTCCCCGGCACTGCCTCCCCTAAAGTCCGTGCTTTGCCACTGGGTTAAAAAGCATCGGAGACGAAGGGGCTCCTATATCCCTTATGTCCCAGTGCAGGGGGGTTATTGCTGATGCATCACATTCCTCTGGCCGTGGCTGATCCTGGGAGGGTATGGGGACCATGGCCCTTTCAGATGGTCGCTTGGTCCCCATACCCTCCCCAGAAGCCGCTGTGTGTGCGGGCTGGAGGTTCATCCCTGCCCAGCCCTGCTCTGTGCCGGGGCCCCGTCTCCTCGCTGAGCCACATCCAAATCCTGCTGGAGCTGCTGGATGGTGGCCTGAGAATCTGTTGTTATTTTTATTTTCACTTATATTAAATAAGAGGCATCTGGGGCCAGCGCAGTGATTTGTGAGACCCAAGCAGCTCGAGACAGGGCCATAAATCTCCCTGTCCACCGTCCCGACGCTGGGGCCAAGATGGAGCCTGGCTTCAAATTCCTGGTCTGCTTTGCCTCTGGGAGGCAGCTCCAAGAGCAGCCACAGTGCAAGGGCAACTGGTTAAAAAAGGCAGCAAGTGGAGCAGGCGGGATCAGAGCTGGAGGAGGATGTGTATCCTCAGGTGCCCTGGGGCTGCTGCTCCTACCACACAAATTTGGTCCCCGTACCTTCAGTGTGGGATGATGCACCATGGTATGGGATATGATGGTTAATAAGCTTTTGCTGTGGCCCTGTGGCTGCTGAGGGCTCAGCCTTAGAGAAAGATCAGCACCTTTTTATCGGGAAGAGCCCCATAGCAGAAGGTTTGAAGGGAAAGAGGGTGTCTGGCTATGAACTGGAAAATCTGGGTATTTTGGGGGTGCAGGGTTTCTCATGCAGCACAGAGGAAAGACGGTAGCTCCCAGGGCTCAGTGCAAGCAAGTCTCTGTGGGAGGCAGAGATGCCCATCCCTACTTTTAGCATATTCCCTGGAAAGGGGGAAAACCTCCCCAGGGGGTCACTGTGGGACCCTGATGGCACTGCCACCCTGCTCATCAGCACTTTGGCTCCCAAAGGTAAACCTCACCCCAAACTGCAGCCAAGGTCTCAAGGATGCTCTGTGTGGAAAGGGTTTTGCACTGGCCCAGACTGGTGTTACTGGTAGCAGTGTTGGCTCTCCTAAGGACTGAGCCTGTGAAGCCCCAGGGCTCCAGCAAGCATGGCTGGGGGCAGCTGCTCCTGCAGGTGGAGAACAGGCACAGAGCGTTGCTCAGAGTGGGACTTCCTAAGGAAACGTGGCTTAAGCAACCAGCTAAACTGAGAGAGGCAGCCAGGAGGGAGCAGAAGGAGAACCAGCTTAGGAGTGACAGCCGGGGGCAGAGGGGAAGAGGCTGGCATAAAGTTGATGTAATCCCTGAGTTTTTCCTGGCTTGGTGGGGTTGGGCACATCTAACAACGGGCTGCCTGGGAGTGCAGCTGCCCAGTCCCACCAGCCACTGGCATCTCTTTGCTGCCTGCAACGCTGCTCCCAGCACTGAGCCACGATGCCTGAGATTTTCTCTCCTTTGAAATCCAGTTTGGCAGCCAAATATGTATTTATTTACCATTGTCCCAGCTTTGATTCCCTCTTGGCAGCAGGCACAGGATGCTCATGGGAATGCATGCCAATGTGTGGCTGTGCTGAACAGATGTGGGCAGTGCCATCAGGGCACAGATATGGAGCCAACCCTGCTGAGGGACCACGTGTCACCCGTGGGGAGCAGCTTTACTTTCCTCTGATATCAGATACAGGGGTATCACTGCTGGCCAGGCGATGCTGGGGAGTTTCTGGTTTCATTTCCTGAAACCTCGCATGCGAGGAGCTGTGGGCTGAGCCACAGGATGGGGCTGCCAAGGGAAGAGGGCTTGGTGATCCTGCCACGTCGAAGAGTGACACCACAGGACTTTGACCACCTGGGCAGGGCTTGCTGCAGCATTGACAGCATCATGGGAAAACAGTGTTTTGTTTGCTGTGGCCAGGGCTTTGCAGGGTCAGGGACACATCCTACCCTGCCATGTGTCCCAGTAGGGTGCCCAGCCTTGGGCATCACCTCTGCCAGGGAGGGATGAGGTGACAGCAGCAGAGGCAGGAGGCAGAGTGTCTAGGGAAACACTCCACCATGGTGCTGCCCAGCTGACAGCCTCTTGCAGCCCTGAGGGCATCAGGGAAGATGCCCAGTGTAACCAGTGTAACCCAGTATGGTCTTCTGCCTTGGAGGAGGAAATTGGAGCTGGGGGTGGCAGCAGTGCTGAATTTGTCCTCCCATCCCCATGTCCTTGCCTGCTGTCCTGGGATGCTGATGGGGCCGCAAGCCAAAAAGTTCTGTTCCCAAGAGGTCCCCATAAGGTCCAGCACCCACAGGAAAAGCCTTCAGGCAGTGCCTGGGGTTCCCCCATTTTCCTCCCTGCCCATCAGCCAGGTGCCAGAGGACAGGTTGACATGCCAGGCTGGCATCATGGGCCATCCAACAGGCTGCCTGTGTCGTGGCCAGCGGGACTGATGCCCACGGTGGTGGGGACAAAATCCAGATCGCTCCTTTTTTAGTGCCGGGAATGCTGCCGGGAGCACTACCCGGAATGGTTGCTTGCCCATGTTTATAGTGTCCCTGAGTCAGAGTTAATCCAGCGGCAGCTTGTTTATGCCATAGGTTAAATAGTGTCAGGAGCCTGCCCTAATGGCTGTGTGATGGGCTGAGAAAGGCAGGAAGTGCCCACAGCAGTGTCCCTAACCCTGTTCCCACAGCCCTCTCGCACACAGGGCCATGGCTCCACATTCCCTTTGCTGCATGGGGATCGGTGGCCCTGAATGGGAGCCGTGTCCAGACTCAACTCTCAGTTGGCCTTGCAGGCATTGGTTTTTGGAGAGTGCCTATGCAGTGAATCAGGAGGAATCTGGTGGGTCACTGAGCCCAGCAAGCTGCAAACTCACCCTAGGCTTTAATCCCAAATGGCTGATGGCCATCCTGCTCCACCTGCCTTTATACCCTCTCAGCCACAAAATATGTCCCAGTCCCCAAAATGCATCATCCCAATGTGAAAGTCAGGGCCTGCAGCCACCACAAGCCTCGAGCAAAGGGTGGAAAAGTTCAGCCATGAACATCCCTCCCCCATGTGAAGGTAATATGGCAAATGATCCCCACCAGGTGAGACTTGTCAGAAAAAGCCCCAGTTCCCAGGACTGTGCTGGGAATTGGGGGTCCTGTGGAGAAGTGCTGGTGGCCATGCTGATCCCTGCACCTTTCCCTCTCCAGGTGGGTGTTCCTCTATGAGAAGGGCTACCAGTCTCAGGACAGCATTGTCAGCTCAGTCTCAGTGAAGCTGAAAGGGCTGACACTGACCAATGAGAGTGTCATGGGCCCTCACATTTGGGATGTGGTGGACTATGTTTTCCCACCCCAGGTAAGGAGGCAGGGTGAGTGGGTTGGGGGGCTTGTTTTGGCCCCAATGGCTGCTTTTCCCTGTGTGCTGGGTGGAACTTGGGTTCTTAGTGTAGGCTTTCCATAGGGCTACCCATGATGTGGTGTCCCTGTGGTGGAAAGCAGCTTGCTCCTGCCACAAACCTCTGCCTATATATCACCCCTGGGGAGAATTCACTGCTTGGGACCCACCGTGGTGGATGGGGCATGTTTGAGGCTGCCTCTGAAAATACAAACACTCCTCCAGACCAGCATCTCAGGCAGTAAAGAGGGTCCTTCACTGTTCCTGGGGCTGGTGGCCTTGCAGGTCCCCAGGACCACCACCAGCTTCCTGAGCTGCAGCAGAGGAGGGTGCAGGACCTAAAGTCAGGGAGAAAGGTGCCACCTGCCTGGACGTGTCCTGGTTGGTTGGGTGCCCTACACATTGCCCCATGGACAGGCTCCTCACAGAGGAGACACTGTGCTGTGGTGCACCTTTGCTCACTGGCTATGTCTCCACAGGGGGACAACTCATTCGTGGTGATGACCAACTTCATTATCACCCCTGGACAGAAACAAGGAACCTGCCCAGAGGTAAACCAGCTTCCTTCAGTGGGCTCAGCTTCTGTAATTCAGGGGGGTTGTGATGGTGGCACTGGGGAAGGACTTCTCTTGACATTGGGAGGTTTAGTAAAAGCTTGAGCCTGGCCCCATCTTATTGTTGCTGATTCAGGTGTGCTACATGAAGGCTTTTATTCTGCTGAAAAACAGGCAGCATCCATTTAAGTTTTCTCCCCTCTGAGATGATCAAGAAGACTTAAGATTTAAATAAAAGCATCTGCCTGAAGTTGAAAAATGAAATCCCCCCCACCTGCCTTTTTCCTGTTTAATCTGAGCATCCTTGGTTGGGAAGAAGACAAGGCTCTGGCTGCAGCCAGAAGGAAGGGAGATGGTGCCTGGTGAGGCAGGGGGGACAGAGGGACCAAAGCTGCAGGGTGGGATGCTGAGAGGTGGCTGCTTTCTCCACACAGCTGCCAGATGCTGGGCTCTGCACGCGGGACAGCGACTGCAGCAAGGGGAAATACAGCCGGCAGGGACAAGGTACGGCACGGCCCGAGGCTGGGGCACCGCGGTGTGTGGGGACACACACCAAGCCAAGCTTGGCTGGCGTGTCTGGCAGGGGGACCTCATGGCTGGGGTGTCTGGTGGGAGGACCTGCTTTGGACCACCAGCTGACAGGGTTTGGGAAAAGCCTTTGACATGCTCGGTGAATGTCCCACCTGAGCTGGTCCTGCCTTCCCCTTTTGAAAGATACCTGAGCTGCAAAAAGCTCTGCCAACAAACGGCCAATCAAAACAAAACCACAGCCCCCAAACTGCTGTCCTCTACCTGCTTGGCATTTTCTGAGATGTGTTTTAGAGAGAAAAAGGCCCAGCTGCTCCCCTGTACAGCAGTGCAAGAGAAACCACTGCCCTGAGAGGCCACAGTTAATTACCCTTTTTATAAAGGTGCACCAAAGCCCTGAGCATTTAGTTCCTTGGATGCCTGTGGCAGAGCTGAAGCCCCAGCCAGATCCCATTCATCCCAGTCTGAGGCTGGAATTTCCCAGCATCCAGGGGTATGAGCAGCCTCTCTCTCCCACACAGGGCTCATGACAGGCAAGTGTGTGCCCTTCAACAGCTCGGTGAAGACCTGTGAGATCTTTGGCTGGTGCCCTGTTGAAGTTGATGACCATGTTCCCAGGTAAGGAATGCTGTTGTTGCCCTCTTCCCACCCCAGCTGCACAAGCAGTGCTTGGTGTGGGCAGAGCAAGCCTGGGCTCTGTGGGATGCAGCCAGGACAGCCTGGGTCATGGAAGACCAGAAAGGGAAGGGATGAGATCACCATTTTTCTGGGTCTGTTTGTCCCAGTTTGGATGAATCTGCACCGAATGGGGCTTTTCCTGGAGCCTGGAGCGATGGGCACATGTCAACACTTGTGTTTTTCAGCCCTGCCCTGTTGTCAGAAGCAGAGAGGTTTACCTTGTTCATCAAGAACAGCATCACCTTCCCCAGGTTCAAGGTGTCCAGGTAAGGGGAGCATTGGGGGAATGGCTTCTGGTTGGTTCATCCAGCTGTGTCCCTCAGGGGAAACCATGTGTGTGGCTGGATGCTTGATATAAAGGATGTTGTCCCTCATCAGTGAGCCCAGGACTATTCTACTTGCTGCACTGATCCCCAGATTAGCTCATGGGAACTGATACTTTTCCCTCCCAAATCTGTCCCACCTCACCTGTGGTTACAGGAAAGAAGGTTCCTGCAGTTCACATCTCCTGAGTTACCCTCACACGATGCACATGAAAATACAGTTTCTCTGATTCTTCATTTTTCTCCTCTCTTTTCCTCCCTAAAGAAAACATTAAAACAACTACATGGCACAGTGGGATGTGAGCAGCCAGGACAAGCTTAGTGCCAAAAAAGAGCAAAAGTATCTCTTAACAACACAGCTCTCATCTGTTTCTGCAACGGGTTGTGGGGTCAGCCCCTTCCAGGCAGTGCAGGGAACAGTGCTGCTGGCTGAAGGAGCATTTGTAAGAGGATTTGTGATGGTGCTGATTATATATCTGATTGGAACAAATGAACAGTAGCTATTTGTGCTGAAGGCAGTGGATTCCTCTCTCTAAGCTGATCGTGTCCCTGTTCTGCATACCCAAGGTTAATGTCCTGGCAGGCAGCACACTTGGAAAAGTCTTGGGCTGAGCTCACTCTGCACCCCGAGAGGTGTCTGGGAGAGGGGATCCCCCACCAGCAGCAAGGAGAGGTGCCCTGGGTGAGGACAGGCTGGAGGGACACAGTGAGGTCAGCTGCTCCTCGCAGAGAGGGTGACTGGACTGGCGGCAGTGGTCAGACCGGCTGGGTCATGGGGAAACTTCCTGCCTTTGATCACTGCTGGCAATGAATGTGGTTGAGCAAGACACAAGTCTTACATAACCATCTGGGGCTGGGAGGTTCACAGAAAGGCTATTTTTAGGCAAAAGAGCAGAGCAGGGTGGAAGGTAAGAGGTTGTCCTTTTCTTTTCACCCTTTACAGAGGAGATAGAAAAGTCAAGCTAAAGGTAAAAACTGTGGGGTACAATCACTGTCCATGAGCTGTCCCAGATAAGAACTGTTGGTGCATGGAGCATTGCCTGGCAGAGCTCATGGACAAGCTGCCATGTGAACAGTAGAGGACTGTTGGCTGGACAAGGGACCTTCAGAGGTCCTTTCCCACTCGAATTATTGGGTTATTCAGATTCTTTCTCTTTCTTTTCATTCACAGGCGCAACTTGGTTGAGAGTGTTACCAAACAGTACCTGAAGAAATGCACCTTCAACAAAGTCACCGACTCCTTATGCCCCGTGTTTGAACTGGGATACATCGTGAAGGAATCGGGTCAGAATTTTACCTTCCTGGCTGTCAAGGTACTTGAATTTCAAATGATGTTTCTTGCTGAAGTGGGGATGGGGACACTGACAGAGCAATCATTCCCAGCTGTTGAGATGATATTCTGTTTTCTCAAGAACTCTTGAGAAAACAGAAGCGTCAGAATTAGCTGTTAAAGATTATGAATCTCCTTGGACATGGCCTAATATTTATGAATTTCTTGGAAACTCTTGACAAGATTTGACCCGCTGGCAGTAAATCCAGGGTTCAGTTTGGTTTAATTTGTGCAATAAATAACAAGAGCTGTGTGGCCAAATCCCATCCGACTGAGCTTGGAAATCCCAGCTGAATGGTCAAATATTGGTCATTGCACAGTGCAAACTGCAGCCTCCAAAGGCTCCAAAGTGCAGCTTTGCCCAGCACTTCTCAGGGTGGTGGGCAAGAGTATCTGCTATTTCTGTGCTGCAGAGCCTTTTAGTAACTTTGCCAGGCACTGAATAAAACCAGATTTGCATATATAAATATATATTGCATATTTTGGAACATATATGCATATAGAGAAGCTGTGGCTGCCCCATCCCTGGAAGTGTCCAAGGCCAGGTTGGACGGGGCTTGGAGCAACCTGGGATAGTGGAAGGTGTCCCTGCCCATGGCAGGGGGTTGGAACCAGATGGTGTTTATGGTGCCTTCCTACACAAACCATTCCGTAATTCTATATACTAAAGATGAGCCTCTGGGACACAGTTACAAACTGGAACAAGCTCAGGACTGACTGCTTCATCTCCTGAGCAATCTCCTCGGCAGAATCAGGCAAGGAAAGGCTGTTCCTATAAGGACCATGAGGAATCTGCAGTGAGTAGCTTCTCAGGACCATGCTTTGGGCATAGGGTGCTGATTCTGGCATGAATCTACTTGTGTATGCAGCATCCAGGGCAGAAGCAAAAGCCTCCACAAAGGCTTATGTGCAGGGCACAAAGCCAAGGCTGTCCAGGAGGGCTGTGGCAGTGGTGGGGTCAGTATACCTGGAGAGCCAGGACATCTCATAGCAGTGAGGCAGGACACATATGAGGAGGGAAAGCACTTTTCTGAGGAGGGGCAACCTCATGACTCCCCTCTCTGCTGCAGGGTGGAGTGGTGGGCATCACCATAGACTGGAACTGCGACCTTGACTGGCCTGTGCGGTACTGCAAACCCATTTACCAGTTCCATGGCCTTTACAATGATGACAGTAACGTTTCACCAGGCTTTAACTTCAGGTAAGGAAACACCTGTTAATCCTTCAGGCATAATTCAGAGGTGACGGCCTTCAAGTTACCACAGCACTCAGGAGATGGGGAAAGATCAGGGACTGTTCTCCAAAATACTCTCTCCTTTTGCAATGCTCTTTTCAAAATGACATGAGAAAAGTGATAATGCACCCCTTGGCCTCAAAACTGCCCCATTTCCTTGCCCTGTACATCTCCTCCCCCCAGCAGACTCTCCTACTGAGCTGAGCACTTGGGAAGCCCCTGAGAGCCTGGAGATGGTGCAGGCTCATCTCCTGTGTTTCCACACTTCAAAAGACTCTCTGACCTCTGCTCTGTGTGACACTGTCACTAGTGATGCACCAATATCTGCTGTCACACAGCACTTGGGGACATCAGGTCAAACAGCACAGGCAGGAGCTGGAATTCCAACTTGCAGGTGGGGAAACTGAGGTACAGAGAGGAGAGGTGCCAACAGCACAGCTCCTTCAGGGGGTTCAAGGAGAAAGTCAGGAGCAGATCTGTGCTAGCACAGTCCCAGATCTTTGTCCCACCAAGATGCCGATGCTGTTGGGTTGCAGGGGGCTGTTAGACACCTTGTCAGGCCATTAACACTCAGCATCCAATTGGACAGATATGCCAAGTACTACAGAGAAGACGGGATGGAAAAAAGGACCCTCTACAAGGTGTTTGGGATCCGGTTTGACATTTTGGTGAATGGCAAGGTAAGGGTGGGCAGGCACCAGGACCAGCCCTGGATCCCCAGGGCAGCAGTGCCACATCCTTGGGAAGGTACCAGATCTGTAACACAGCACTGGGATCCTGTGGGGCAAGAAAAACCGGTGTGAGGGGTTTTCCTGCATGCTGGGCCACTCAGAGGAACCCTTGGGAAGTACTGGGGAAGGGAACATAAAAGGGGAAGCTCATTTTACAGGTCACATCTATCAGCTGCAGTTTGGTCAGTGGTTTTGTCCAAACAAAATCATGATGGGTGGGAAAGGGGAAACTGAAAAGTCAAAACCTTTTACTGATATTTCTAAAAGGTGGACATTTGCATTTTTCTATTTTGTTTCTTTCTTCCCAGTGGGAGAGAAGGCTTTCCTCATTGTTTTCCCACTGGGAATATTTAAGGGGAATATTTTTTTACCCTTTTTTTTTTTTAAGAAAAAAAAATTAAAAATACAGGAAACAAAGTAACTTCATTTTATTTCAGCCTAAAATCCATCTATGATATTTTTCTGTTTGACCAGCTCCTGCCCAGCTCCTGTTTCTCTCTGTGCTGTGGTTGTGGTTTGGGTTGCTGCAAGGCACTTTTGCTGAGCCCCACCTACAGCTAGAGCACCTTTTTTTTCCCTCCCAGGCTGTCTGTAACTTATCACCTATTTTCTCTGCCTTTACTCAGGCAGGCAAATTTGACATCATCCCAACCATGACCACAATTGGCTCTGGAATTGGTATTTTTGGAGTGGTAAGTTCAGATATTTCCAGCCTCTATATGGAGACTCTCAAATTATTCTTCTAGCCTGTGACATCCGTGGGAAGTGTCCCTGAGCTGCAGTGAAATACTGGCTCCTGCTCAGGGAACCAGGGGATGGGCAAAAGGGGGGAAGGAGGTGCTCTCCTACATCACTAGCTCAGGAATATAGATTCCTGCTGGCCACTGGCTGATGAGGGGAAGGCTGGCTCTCCTGGCAGGGCCATATCTTGGTATCCTGATAGTTTCAAGTTAGGACTGGTATTGAGGGAGTTTTGGAGGTGATGGGCAGTGTTTAGTGCAGGACAGAAAAGCAGCATCCTCTTTGGTTATGGTCTTTAAAGGTGTTGTGCCCTGCACTTATCCAAAGTGGAAGCAATTTCTGTTGACTTAAGTCACCCAGTACTGAACCCAGCACACTTCACTTCTGTCCTAAATGGACAGCTACGGGCTGTATGCTCTTCAACAACTGCCATGGTGTGGGCTGAAGCAGAAGTGACCCCAAATTGTGGGGTGAACTGGGATAAATTGGAAGTATGTGACAGTCCAGGTGAGCTTGGAGGGCAGCTCTAACCCTGTGCTTTGATTTAAGGCCTCTGTCCTCTGCGACCTGCTCCTGCTGCATTTTCTCCAAGGACGGGACTACTACAAGCAGAAGAAATTCAAATACGCGGAACCGGAGCCTGTAAGTAACAGCGAGTCCCTGCCCGCGGAGGCTCTTGCGGGGGGTGTGGATGTGTGCATGAGTAATGATGCTGTAACACAAACATCCATGTTGAGGAGCAACCAGGCGCCTTCCTGAGCCCTTGGGACTGTCGGAGACTGGGATCCATGAATCTCCTCTCCAGAATCCCTGAGATCTTGTGTGACTCACTGTTAACAGCTTTATTCTCTCCCTTTAACCCCAGATGCTCTGATATCTGGTAACACTTGCATTGCTTTAAGGGAAGCAGGGGCAGACCAGTGCTTTAGAGGACTGGAACATGTCCCCTTTTCTGCTCTCTGAGAACATCTCCATGACCATGGAATGTTTTATAGTCTTTCATAAGACACAGAAATAGTTCTGCTCAAATTCATCTCAAAATATGCTTAAACATTGGGGGTTAGATGTTGCTGCGAGATCACATTTTCCCCGGCATTAGAAAGGAGCAGGTCTGTAAAAGAATCCTTGTTTTTTCTCATTTAACCCCCAGTCGAAGTCACATAAGAAGGAAAATGAGATGGACAACACTCAGTGAGAGGTGAGTGATGTTTCCCCAGCCCTGTTGGCATAGGGCTGGCAGGAGTGAGGGCTATGGGTCTCAGGGCTATGCCAAGGCCCCCGGGAAGGCATGGAGGAGATTTGAGCTGGGGACAGTAATGTCAAACCTGGGGTCAGCGTTTCCCAGCATAAGCAGTTGCACAGGACAGCACTGGGTGTGGGGTGTGGGACTGACATGGCATTTTGGATGGCATCATTGCTTGAAGAGGGGCAGTGGGGGCAAGGCACCAGAAATCACTTTGTACCTCTCTCTTGGCAGAATCCACACTGACTGACAAACCTGCACCCTCTTCCTCCTCCTCCTCTCCTAAAACATGGTTGCCATCCCCTGTCACCACCCTGTGCCAGCCCCAAGGCCAGCAGGAGCAGCATCCAACACCAGCCCATGGGAATGTGGTGCCCTGCAACCCGGGCAGGGGCCGGCCGGCCCGGCACCCGGCCTCTGGTGGGACACAGTGGGGCTGTGGGTGGGCAAACTAAGGCACAGAGAGGGCCCTCTGCCAGCCCCACTGCAGGGCACCGGGGTCTGCTGCCACCTCAGACCCTTCCAAAGGGCTCCCACAGCACCCTGCCCAGTGTGCAGGGCCATGCCAAGGTACCCCCCACCTGAAGCCCCTGGGGAGAGCACCACTGCCTCTCCCTCCCCAGCAGCACCCTTGGACAGCTTCAAATTGAGGAGAAGGGGAGGGAAATAGAGCTGGCAGGAACCATGCCCAGTCCCTCAGCATGGGAGAAAAATGGTTATTTTGTAAGGATGTATTTTATTAAAAAAAAAAAAAATAAACCTTTAGTTTTTCTACTACATCCCTTGGCGTTGCCCATGCTTGCCCCAGGGTGTGGGGTTTGCAGTGCCTTTCATCACTGGGGGCTTTGTGCATGCAAGGCAATCCAATAAATCAGGCTGAAGCATGGGGATTTCTGCCGTGGGCTCAGTGCTGGCTCCTCCAGACTCTGCCTTCCCATGCAGGGCCCCTGGGCCTCTGGCCATGAGCAGGGGCTGTTATCAGTGTTGTCACTTCTGTTTCCTCCTCAGACAGCCTGGCTGGGGGGAGCATTGGTGCACTGCCAGACATGGAGATCTGCTGCCCTGTGCCAGCTCTGCCTCAGCTGCCCATGCTGGTCAGTGTTAGCCTGTCAGAACTGACCTCAGCAGTAGCCTCACAAACCAGCTCTTTGCACCCAGGAACTAAACCTTCCCCCTCTGCTGGGAGGTTTGTCAGCATGTGCACTGGACATCACAGTCTGTGCCCAGACTCCACGTCCCTGTGAGCAGATCCTGCCCTGTGCTGCTTGCTCTGTTCTGTTTTCCAGGAGCCACCAGCACAGTCTCTCTCTGATGGTCATTTTGCACCTCCCAGGGGAAATTTTGCCTTGGCTGCTTCAAAAGCTGCCCTGTGACAATCAGTGAAGAAGCTGCAGGGATTGGTGTGCCGGGGCCTGCAATGCTGCTGACAGCAGTGAGCCACAGCCTGCAGGGTGGGCACACCACGGCAGGTTTGTAGGGACACACGGGCACGTGCCATGGTAAAGAGATGCATATTTGGTCATGAGCTCAACAGAAGCTTCAAGCCATACATTCCCCATGGGGAGATCACTTGCTCTCAGCAGGATGCCTCAGTTTTCCCATGCAGGGTGTGTTTTTGTAAGGTTATATCCATGGTTAACTTTCCCACTCTTTCCCATGCTGCTGTCCCATGTAAGAGGTGCCAGGTGCTTATCCTAAAGATGCAGACAGAGCGAGATAGAGCTCCCTGGTCTCTGGAGGAGCTGGTGCCTGTTCAGAGGGCACTGGGGCCATCCCCACGCCACGGGGGCTCTCCTGCTTCACCCATCGAGGCCAAGCACTGCACCGTCCGGCTGGTGCGGCGGTGCCGCTCCCCAGCAAGCTGCCACCAGCAGAGGGGACTGCGAGACCATTTCACAGAGACGTGCCTGCGGGAAAATCCTGCAGCCAGAGTGGAGAGAGTGTTCAGGTAACCTTTCACACCCACTTTAAACTGGGTCAGTCTCCGGTCAAAACTTAAAATAACCGGCGCAGGGCTGCAGGTAGAGAAGAGGATGTTTGTGCCTGCTTAATCTTTCAAGCTGCTTATAATGCAAAGTGCCTATTCTTCCCTAGGAAGAATTAAAAGGCAGAATAGGAAATTAGGAAAAATACTACTTGTAAATTATCCCCTGTAGCTGCTATTCAAAACTTCTGAGCTGGGATCCCTAAAAGTCCCAAGACTGCTTTAAAAATCACATCAGGGCTTATTTTCATCTCCACACCTGTTTTTAAAACTGCACAACCTTTGAGGATTGTTTTCTTTGCTTTTCATTCACCATTTCTGCAACGAGCAGAATGAGATATTGTAATTTTTTTTTTTTTTAATTATTTCTCCCAAACAAGCTCTTCCTCTAAGCCTGGGCCCCCAAGCCTTGTGGGTCCCAAGTGGGACCAACAGAGTGATGGCTGTCTGGAGGAAACTGAGAAGTGTCCAATTTTAACATAACTGGTCCCCTCTGCTGTATGAAGTCTGAAAAGGCAGGGAAAACCCATGGCAATTGTTTAGGTCCTTCTTTTTGCCAGAGGGCTGGAGCTGGTGCTCAGGGATAGGAGAGCAAGGAAGAAGGGCTGGTCTACTCAGCTCTGTGGTGTAGGTGCTCTATTTCAGCATTGCAGCTCCTGGTTCCTTCTCCCAGCACCCTCCAGTTTGCCAAAAGTCATGTCAAATTACTGAATGAGGGATAGGACACAAGAGTTAAAAGTCTGTACAGATACAGCCTTACAATTGCTGACAGGTTAAGACACCCTTCAGGGTCCTGGCATTGCTACTGAGCTGCTTTCAGCACAAGTCCCAGGGGGGGAGGTGTGGGTGATCAGCAGAACCATATTCCTGTCCTCTTGGTTTGACCTGAACTTGCTCTTAGGGTCAGGGGAGAATTTCCTGTGCTTGGGCAGAAGAATTTCCTTGTGTTGTGTCCAGAAAACGATTGTATTTGAAGCTGTAAAGATGCAGCCAGTGTATCCTACTGCTCTCTGTCCTCTGAGCAACAAGATGAGGTGTCACAGAGTCCCAAAGGGATTTGGTCATTGTGTGAAGACCCCTCAATGACAGATTGTTGTGCTACTTCCTATTTATGCTATGGCCAGTTGAGGATTGGGTTGTTTGTGCAGGGTTTTCTCACTCCTTGTTTAATTGCATTTGGGTTTTACACGGTTAATAACTAATAGAAAAGGATACTTCAGTAATTCAAACACTGCCCCAGAAAACACACAGGAAAGGATATATATTCCCCAGCTAATTGCTGATCTTTACAATCAGCACTAACAAGCCCTTGTATCTGATGGTGTCAGTGCTCTAAGGACTCTTAGACTGATCAGGGGTGTTAGATGGCGAGAGTGAGCTGTGAGTGCAGTGTGACTATTCCCAATTTGTAGAAAGGAAAACCAGGATACAAGCAAATAATTTCTGAATGTGGATTTAAATGTAGTGAGAAATTTCTGCCTTTGACCAATTATTGTTATCTGTGAAGGTTACCAGGTTGGATCTTGTACAAATACATCTTTTCACTCCCCTCGGGCATGGTTATTTTGAAAGAAACCAAGTAGCACAGATATGCCAGGAGAGCAAGTGCAGAAAACTTATTTGGCAATAATTATGCTGGTTAGTGATGCTGCAAAGACAAGGAATTCTATTTCAACCTCTGCAGAGCTGGCAACATTTAATCATTATGTTTGCGCCCAATTCCCAGCACAATGAGGCCCTGATTTCCACCTGGTGCTTCCAGACACTGTAGCAAGGCAAATTAAAATGAATAACACTCAAGGAGATAGCTCCTTCCCTGTGCAACCTCTCCTATCTCTAGGCCCACTCATTCTTTCCCTGGCACGGCAGACTTCCCTGTTATTTTTAACCCAACCCTCCACTTAGGACATTCTTGGGTTTTTCCCTAAAAAAGAACCTGCTTTCCTAGTTACACTGATTTCCTTTCTTTTCTTTTTTATTTTGATGTGCGAGTATGTTTTCAGTTGGATAAATCCCCTGGCTGACACACAGCAAAGGAACATGCGGTCCTCCCAGCTCTGAAGGATGCTTTTATTTCCTTCTGTCCCAAAGTTAGGCATTCTTGGGGCAGACTGTGCTGGGTGGCTCAAGGAGCTTTTCAGCCATTTGAGCACTAGCCATTTGGAGCTCAGTCTGCAGCCACCTCCCGGGGACAGTGTGGTTGTTATGGCTCATTTGCACTGCTGCCAGCTCTGTATTAATTATGCCACACTATATTCTTTTGCTTTCTTGGGTGAAGTGCTCTGTCCTTCTGTTAGCTATTTCTAATTGCTTTATTGCCCTATTTTAGAAAGCATAAGGTCTAAAGTGTCCAAATGGGTTCTGAATACAGCAACAACTCAGTCAACTGATGGGCTCTTGAGCAGGAGTGAATCAGGATCACTCCATTTAACAGGGCTCTGCCTACCAGTACCAAGCACAGACCCTGCTCAGCTTTATGGCACCACAAAGAGATTTCTTAAAAGAAATGATGGTTTCAACCCTAAAATGCAGCAGGCTCTGCCATCCTCTCACTGCTTATCACACTGCTGTTCACCTGCTCTAAGAGCTCTTCTCTGCCTCAGTGTTTCCTCTTCATGGAAAATCTCTGCTGCGTTTTCTCTGTGATGAGCTGAAAGAACAACCCTTTGTACCTTTCTAACAGGGATCGTTTTACTGAATGTAGCAACTCATTAGTAGTCAAGCTTAGAACCACACAATATTTCAGTTCTGAGTATTTTTGACTGAAAATTGGCAAAGGGAATGGCCAAATATTTTAGGTAGAAGTGAAAGGGCATTAGCCCTGAATAAACCTGTTCATCCACAGAGAGCTGCTCAGTTGCCTGTGACCAGCCAGGGTGACAAAGCACATTTCTGCAGGAAATGTAAGATTTGGATGCACACAGCAAGTTGCACAAGGATATGTCTGAGTATAATAAACATACCCACTGAATGAGTAAATGAAAAAATTCACAGTCTTCACTAGGCTTACAAGACAACTTTGCTGTTTTAATGATTAGTGTCTCAATTACATTTTGATACTTCAGCCTAGGGAAGGTTATGGTTTACAGAGCTGGTAGTAAACTACAGGCTGCATTATTAATATGTTGAGTTATTTCGAGTTATGAAACCCATGGTAAGAAATTAATTTGTTTCCAAAGCAGAGGATTATTTGAGGCCCACTGGAGGCAGGCACAGGCATTTCTATCTGCCTGTTGTCACAGCAGGAAGAAGCAGGAGTTTGCAGTGGGTTGAGTCAGGATGTGGATTTAATCCAACTCTTGCTCTCTGGCTAAATCCAAGATTCCTGGTGGGGACCCTGACCACAAGTGGAGACAGAGCACAGCTCAGCAAGCCCAGCCACAAGTCACTTGTCACCAAATCAACATCTTCATGAATCCCACAGGAAACACACTTCACTGCTGGGTGCAAAGGGAACCCCTTGACCCAGGAGTACGGTCAACTCTGAGCCAAGAAGGTAAAAGAGAGTGGGAGGGAAAAATAAAACCAAAGCATGAGTCATAAACCGTAAAGGGCATCTGCTTGTAGGAATTCCTTGAGTGAGGGCAGTGGAATTAGTTGATGTGCATTTGTCACCATTGCCGTAAGAGTTCAGAAAATGTGTATGGTCAGGGCTGGGTGAGGGGACACTCCTGTGCCAGGATTCCAGAGAGCCAGGCCACCCTCCCCAACTGTACTAGGGAATATTTGGGGATAATTTCTTCACAGAAAGGGCCATTAGACAGTTGTGGTGGAGTCACCATCCCTGGAGATGTGTAAGGAAAGACTGGATGTGGCACTGTGGTCTGGTTGACAATAGGTTGGGCATGACCTCAGAGGTCTTTTCCAACCTAATTCTGTGATTAGCAAAAAGCCCCGTGTTTTCACCCACCACAGCTTGCTTCTGGCTGGACACCACATAGTCACACGCTGCCGTAAAAAGGTTTTTTCTTTGCCTCAAAACCCACCCGAGGGCTGAGGCGGGGAGTGAGAACCCGGTGCCTCTCTCTGTCCTGCTCTCTCATGGGCACACACCGCTGAAAAAACGGGTTTTTGCCTCAAAACTCATCCAGGGCTGGGATGGGAGGGGAGATCTCCGTGCCTCTCCCTCTCCCTTATGGCCACACACCGCCGAAAAAAGGTTTTTTTGCCTCAAAACTGCCGCGGGGCTGAGGTGGGTAGGGAGGACCCGGCCCCTCTCCCCTCATGGCCACACATCGCCCAAAAAAAGTGGGTTTTTGCCTCAAAACCGCCGCGGGGCTGAGGCGGGCGGGGAGGACCCGGATCTTCTCCCCTCAGGGCCACACATCGCCCCCAAAAAAGTGGGGTTTTGCCTCAAAACCGCCGCGGGGCTGAGGCCAGCAGGGAAACCATGGTGTCTCTCCCTCACGGCCACACATGGCCCAAAAAAGAGGTTTTTTTGCCTCATAACCCACCCGGGGCTGAGGTGAGAGGAAGATCCCACTGCCTCTCCCTCATGGCCCCAAAGAAAGGGGGTTTTTGCCTCAAAACCTACGCGAGGCTGAGGCCAGTGGGGAAAACATGATGTCTCTCCCCTCAAGACTCCGCACCATCCAAAAATGTTTTTTTTGCCTCAAAACCCACGTGGGGCTGAGGCGGGTGGGGAATACACGGTGTCTCCACTCAGGACCACAGACCGTCCAAAAAAAGTGAGTATTTTGCCTCAGAACCCACCCGGGGCTGAGGCGAGAAGGGAATACATGGTATCTCTCCCCTCAGGGCCACACACCGCCCCTCAAGAAGATTTTTTTGCCTCAAAACGCCCGCAGGACTGAGGTGAGAGGGAGATCCCACTGCCTCTCCCTCACGTCCCCAAAGAAAGGGGGTTTTTGCCTCAAAATCCACGCGGGGCTGAGGCCAGCGGGGAAAACACGGTGTCTCTCCCTCACGGCCACACATGGCCCAAAAAAGAGGGTTTTTTGCCTCAAAACGCCCGCGGGGCTGAGGCGAGAGAGGAATACAAGGTGTCTCTCCCCTCAGGGCCATACACCGCCACCAAAAAAGTGGGGGTTTTTCCTCAAAACGCCCGCGGGGCTGAGGCGAGAGAGGAATACAAGGTGTCTCTCCCCTCAGGGCCATACACCGCCACCAAAAAAGTGGGGGTTTTTCCTCAAAACGCCCGCGGGGCTGAGGCGAGAGAGGAATACAAGGTGTCTCTCCCCTCAGGGCCATACACCGCCACCAA
>JAWWEW010000048.1:7646168-7681304 GCA_035583185.1 Anabacerthia variegaticeps | reverse complement strand
CCCCCGGGGAGGAACCCGCGCACAGACCCGCACTCCGGGGAGGAACATCCCCCACACACCGCGGGGCTCCCCTGACACTGCCAGGCCGCGGGGAGTGACCCCACAGGGCAGTCCGCGGGGATAACCCGTGTCCCCGTGGGCAGCGGCCCCGCGGTGACGGGGGGGATGCGGGGGGTGCGGGCACAGGTAGGGGATGCGGGCACAGGTGGGAGATGCCGGGGGATGCGGGAGGATGCGGACACAGGTGGGGGATGCCGGGGGGTGCGGCGGGATGTAGACACATGTAGGGGATGCGGGAGGATGCAGGCACATATAGGGGAATACGGGCACAGGTAGGGGATGCCGGGGGATGCGGGGGGATGCGGGCACAGGTGGGGGATGCGGGGCTGAGCTGGGGCAGCGCCGCATCCCGCGGGCTGCGGGAGCCGCCGGTGCTGCAGCGGGGTCAGGGATGTGGGGATGTGCCCGGCAGCCCCGGCACCGGAGGAGCTGCTGTTAGCAGGCTCAAAGATAAACTGAGGGGGAAAAAAATCCCTCTGAAAATTGGGAGTTTGAACAGCTTACCCATCGCACGAGCTGCCTTCTGGCTGCTTTCTAGAGGGGGCAGAGCAGAAGGTAAGAAGTGCGGTGAGCTCTGTGCGGGTTTGTCAGTGCTTCCTAAGGCTCCTGGCTGCCCTTGGGATGAGCCCGAGCTCCTCAGAGTTTGGGTTTGCTCAGGGGTCAGTGCCTTGGTCTGAGCCTCCTGCTCGGAGCACACACCTGGCAGCCAGGCTGGCGTGAGAGGGGCTTATCTTGCTCTCTGCTTACCTTGGCTCTGAGCGACCATAACCTGCAGCTCCCAAAGGCCTGTGTGCTGTGAGCGAGGAGAACTGCTGATCTTGCAGAGATAGCACTTTCTTCAGCTGCTCTGATAAAGGTAAAATTACTGTTCTGTTGTAGTTGTAACTTAAGGGAAAAGGGTTTGCTCAATAGGAAACTGTTGCTTGTCTATTTACAATAGTCTTGAGGATCCATATTAAGCTTACACGTGTTAACTTCCTCCCTGTGAGGCATCTCCGGCAGCTTCAATTTATCCTGGTGGTTGACATAGGATGGCTTTGAATGCAGCTTTAGAACCTGGATAAGGCAAGCACAGAGCCCTTATCTCAGTTGCTTGAAGAGAAAACCCAAAGCCAGCGGGCCAGGGCTGTGCTCCAGCATGTCCCTGTGCATGGCTTGCTGTGCTGTGCCCGGGGTGAATGGGATTAAACTCCAGGCAGAGCAATAAATTGCTTCCCTTGGCTTTCTCCCTTGGCTTTTTCCTGGAGAAGGCCAGATCTTAGCAACCAGGAGCATAATCACCAGCCTCTTACCATTCCAGTGAGGAGTTCAGGCATGTTATGGTTTGACATGGTATGAAGGCTGGGCTATAAGTCACAGCAGTTGCTGGGCCACTCGGTCCTGATAGTTTTCTATCTTTTTTTCTTTTTTGAGGAAGCTGTGTTCACTGGCTTGAAGTGCCTTCAATCTGAAACTGTCTCCAGCTATTTCTTCTTGCTTTTGAGATATGTCTTGTGGGTTGGGGTGGGTTATGTGTGGGTGATCTCAGAACAGCTCCTGGCTCAGAGAGGGTGGCAGGGCTGCTCATCCAGCTGCTTCTGGAGTGGAGCTGCAAGGGGACCTCACCTGTCCCAGCGTTGCCCCAGAGAGCAGAGAGGTGCCCCATCACGCCACACAGCCTGTTGGTGCTGTACTTCTGCCATGGCTTTCAAAGCCTCTACTGCTGCCCTGTGCTCCTTCATTAACCTGTTCATTAAGTTCTAAATGTCTTTGCCTGATATAATTAATTGTCCTTACACTAATCAGATGTTCAAGGCCCGGCTCTTCTTTGCTAGGAAGGGGTTGTGGGATTTTTTTTCCCTTATGTGCTCTTATGGGGTGGCTGCAGTGGGAATGCCCTCAGCCTGCAGCAGAGGGAAGGACAGTGTGGCAGTGTTCTGTTTGCTGGAGGAGGAAGCACAGTTTAGGCAGTGGTCACCACAAGCATTTCTGTGGTTTAAACCTTGGCTGGGCATGAAGAGGTGCCACAATACAGAGTGTGTCACTCTGCTTCAGCCAAGGGTCTGCTTGCCAGAGTACTGCCTCTCTTTTTGCTGATACCTGTTCCCTGAAGTTACTGAAGGATGTATTAACCCTGTCTTTGTGCCAGCTGACAAGCACTGGGTGTAGGGGAGGCAGGTTTTGCATATGTGGGAGATCTCCTCTGGCTCCAGAGCCCTGTGGGTGCTGAGCACACAATGTTAAGCAAATCAAGTATGAGAAAGGTAGGAGGGAATGTGGTTTGTGCGAGGTCAGCAGCAGAACCCAGCTTTGGGCAGCATCAGGCTGAAGCAGGAGCTCTCCTGACACCTGAGTGTGAAGGAGTGTGGGCAAACAGGGGTTCTGGGTGGGTTTCTACCTTTAACCTAGGATGGGGGAGACTTCTGCAAAGCCTCTGGCAGATGCTGCTACTCAGCCCTGTCCCTGCTGCAGTTTGGCAGGTGGAGAGGGAGGGAAGCTGAGAAACCCTCTGAGGAGAAACAGCGAGGGGGCAACTTACCCCTTCATCTTTGGGATGAAAGCAGTCAGTGGAAAAGCCCAGTATAAAGTTGGCATGAGACAACATGTTATTGGCTTGTGTCTTAAAAGGTAGCAAAGCAGACACCTCTGGGGACAGCTAGGTATACAGTAACCCTCATCAAAATTCTTCCTCTTATGTCTTTCTCTTCATGGTTTCTTCTCTGATTTCCAGTCTTTTTTTCTTATTATTTTTTGGCATGGGGTGTCACTTGCTTTGAGAAACAAACATCCAACATGCAGGGAGGTGACCCAGTCACCAGAAAATATGTGGTTGGAAAAGGAATGTGCGTGGCTGGCTGTAAAAGCGGTGGGGATGACTGAAGTGTACAAAGCAGTTGTTGACATAACGCAGTCACCGTGGCAGATCTGCAGGTGGGTTAGTGATGTTTATAGTGGATGGAGCAGCAAAGTATCAGGTACAGCAGGTGAATGAGTGATACCAAATAATGGCATGTGGTCAAGCGTGTTGTTTTAATTAAGACAGTGGTTAAGCTTAGCATGGTTGGGCTAAAATGTCTGAAAGCTTCTAAAGAGAGGAAATCCTCATAACTGCTAAATTGGAGTAGGATGCTAATCTGAACAATAATGGTGGGAAGATGCTGCAGTGGCTTTCATGGAGGTGTGGGGAGGTGGCTGCAGGTTGGTGGTGGTGGGTGAGGTATGAATACACATGTTCCAGCTCTTCAGAAACTCAGATGTTTCTCAGGCTTGTGTAGTTGGCCACAGGTAGTGACTTTGAGGATTGAGTCCTTGATCACAGAAAAACACCTTATAGACTTCATCATTAATGCTGAGGTGCAGTCAAGGACTGCAGAACTTGCAGCTCTGTAGTGCTTAGGAATTTGCAGACTGGATTTGTGGGTCAGTTTTTCTACCGGTTTAAGTCTTGAGAAACATTTTCCTGTTTCATTGCAGTCTTCAGTTTTATTACATGTTCTATATATCCAGACATATTTTATATATTAGATATTCAGTTTACTTTGTATTTTTGGCATAAATGATATGGATAGAAACAGAGGGAGAAGCACATATGTTACTTGTGTCAAGTACATGACAGTGGGAAAATTTTGGTTTTTGCTTTTATGTGCTGGTGTCCCTGGATAGGGAAGTTCTCCTGGAGAACAGATCTTTCGGAGGACACATCCCCTCGGTGGGCTGAGGCTTGCAGCTGGGGGGAAGGCTGTCCCATGGCAGCTGTGAGCTTCATATCCCACAAACCTGCTGGTTTAGGGAGGGAACCTGGCTGAGTATGAACCCCTGTATTTTCTTTCTTGATGTCACCCAGTGCATGAGCTGAGTCATGCCTTGGATAAGGTGTGGTTTGTTGAGGACTTGTTTCTTTTGGGTTGCTGCCCTGGGTAGGCATTATTTTAGGGTGAGTGTTGCTGAAATAGTTG
This sequence comes from Anabacerthia variegaticeps, assembly GCA_035583185.1. Classification (NCBI taxonomy): domain Eukaryota; kingdom Metazoa; phylum Chordata; class Aves; order Passeriformes; family Furnariidae; genus Anabacerthia; species Anabacerthia variegaticeps. The sequence continues at coordinate 7,677,309 of JAWWEW010000048.1, read as the reverse complement.
CAGTTCTTTTTAGTAGAATCCATGTGGGATTAATTTAGGCTGCTTGCCTCTGGGGTGGGTTCAGTGTTTCTACAGAGTGGTGCCTGTGTTTGGGGAAGGCTGTGAAATGTTGTGATTAATTCTTCAGTATTGTTCAGAGAGTCGATGGTGAAGTTGTTAGCTAGTTACCAGTGAGTGCTCTAATTATTCTGGTGTGAGTGTAAACAGCAAGGCTGTGTGATGTGCCACTGTCTGCTGGAGCAGCTCTCGACTATGTGTCTTTCTGAGATAAAGACATCTTTCCCCTTCTTGCTGTTCTGTGCTGTGCTCTCTGCAGAGCAGCCATGTGTATGCCTTGGACAAGCAGGAAAGTCCAGCTTTAATTTCTGCTGGTACTGCTGCTGAGTGGCAACTGCTCCCCTGAGGTCAGTGTAGCCAAATTCACTGCCTTGCTTGTTTTGCTACCTTCTGCATTTCCCTGTCTCCAGTGGTTTCTGCTCATTCACACCAGTATTAGTGAGGAGGACTGTGTCCCATCCTTTTCAGCTGGCAGCAGAGCCTGGGATTCTGGTGGGAGTCCTTGCTGCAGAGCAGAGATGGGGCAGAGGAGTCTGAGTTACAGAGCCATGAGCACAGAGCTGTGTGCCAGGGAGGGAGGAGGACAGTGGCTCCCTGAAGGCTGCAGTTCCTGTGCAATATCCCTTGAATGTTTCTGGGGTGTGCTGGTTGTTTTTCTCAGCCAAGTGACACTGTGATTTTGTGACCTTGTGAGGACAGAGCATTAATGGCACATTTTGGAGGGATGTTAGGTCCCTGTTCCCATGAGGAAACTTCAGGGCAAGACTCCTGACTTTGCACAGCTGTGCAGATAACATTTTCTTCAGCTTCAGAGGAAAAAGAAGTCTAACTCTGGCATTCTCACTTTACACAGATTTCTGGTATGGCTGTTGAACTCTGTGTTGTGTAGAAGGAAGTCCTGTAGACCCATGAAGCTTTCAGTTGGAGAAGGAATTTGATAAGTAGGATGTTAAATTAAGACTCATTCACTTGTTTCCTCTGGCTACAGATTTCCTTGCTAAGCTGAAGCTCCAATTCACAGATAGACCCAAAAATTGAGTGCTTAGCATGGGTGTTAAACTAGGGGCTCAGCTGGGGTGGGAAAAGGAGGAATAGAGAAGTGCTGAGGAAGCCCAGGCTAAATAACACCTTCTGAGGACGTGTTAGTGTTGGATTTGTGACTGATGGGAGCTGTGGTGAGAGTGTGAATCAGTCCTACCAAGGGATGTGAGATCATCCTACCCTGGTGACCTGCACTGTGGTGCCAGTGCTTGACACTTTGGTCCTGTATTGGAGCAACGCTCTGAGTCAGGTGTTCTCCTGCTGGTGCCTTGTGTTCCTCAGCTGTCCCTCTGCTGCAGAGATTATTCACAACTTCATCTTGCAGTCCTGTGAGTGCAGCAAAGCTTGGACCATCCACCCTGCAGTTTGCCTTGGTTTTGCTCTGCTTTCGTATAGTGTACTTGTTAACTCAAAGAATATTTTGCTCTCATGAGAGACTTTATCATGTGTGTCTGTCTCTCCTTCCCCCTCCTGCTCTAAACAGTTGTTCATGTTTCTATTCTGTAGGACAGAAGTGAGTCCTAAAACCACAAAGGAGCTGGTGAGGATAGGATTTTTTGTACACAGATAGCATGGGCACAGCCCCCTGCACCCTGCAGTTGCAGGCTGGCACATCTACAGTAGATAAAGCTGAAGGAATCAGGCAGCAGTAGTTAAACCCCAAGCCAGCACAGCTTTGCAGAGTACATTCATGTACCTTCCTGAGGCTGGCTCTAATTACCAGCTCCCATCTGTCCTGCTGCTGCACCAGCTCTGTGGAGCTACTCTAAGGTACCTCCTGCCTTTGTGCATCCTCCCCATGGTATAGGCAACACACAGGCTTTGCTGGAGCTTTTCTCCTGCCTCTGGACCTCATGTGCTAAGTGCAGCTGGTGGTCTTAGTCTGCTCTGATGCTCTCATGTGGTCTCCTGGAGAGCATTTGGGATGCTCAAAGGGACCCCTGGCTAGAAGAGGATCTGTAGGTGTTTCTTCATGCTGGGTGTCTGCTGCCAGCCCCTCCCTTCTCCTCATTTCAGCCCAGCACATGGGGCTTTGCCTGTTGTGGACAAGAAGCTGGAAGGTGTGTGAGCTGCCTCCTCGTTAGGAGCCCAGGATGGATGTGATCTGAGGATGAATCACAGCCCCACTGTGGAAGGAGGCTCCCTTTCTGCAGCGTGTGAAAAGTGATTGATGGTAATATGAAAGAAAATAGATGGATTTTCCCCACAAGGGAGTTGAGTGCTGCCTTGGAAAAGTGTATTCTGCTGCTTCAGAGCTTCCTTCCAGGTCTTTTATCAATGGTTACAGATCAGTATGGAAAAACTGGGAGGGAAGGAGAGAGAACTGGGTTAGGATACTGGTCATACATAGAAGGTGGTAGCCCTATGCCAAAGAAATCAAGGTACTTGAAAGGCAGAAGGACCTAGTGCAGTGTTTCTGTGATGAGTTAGTACAGTACCCATGCATAAGGCAAACACTTACATGAGTCAAGTCTTAATTTTGACACTTCCTAACACCTGATTTTGGTAATTCTCTCTGGGTGTTGCTGTTCTGGGATATTATTTGTGCTGGAATCAAGGCATTGGGTCTGCTTGTACTAACAGTGTGCCTGCTTCAAGTGGCAGTATGAGGACAGGAGATGCTTCTGCTGACCTCTTACTGATGAGGGGCTTTGATGCTGAAGTCTGGATTGACCTTTCTGTAGCTGTCAGGTAGCTTGACTGACAAAGGTTAATGATATCTGAGGCTGCCAGCTCGGCGAGGCAGAGTGTAAAACAGACCTGAGGTGAGTCTTTTTCTCTTTCTGTGTCAGCACCTTGTCCCCAGGCTAAGAGTGGAGCCTGGAATAGTGGAAGATGTCCCAGTGCAGCTCGTCAGGCCAACCTTTGCTGAGTGCCCAGGGAACAGAGACATGTGCCTCTGTCTCAGGCCTGGGGTATGGGAATACTGTGTGAGCAGGGTGTGATTTATTGGAATGGTGGGAACAAGATCCTCTGGCTCAGCTTGCCTTTGTCCCATGGCTGTGGTCATGAACTTCAGTGTTCTCAGCTGGCAAATCAGGCTGTGTTACCAATGTGCATTTCCATGTTAGAGACCAGGTATCCCTTCCAGTGTGCTTCCACACTCTAATCAGGCTTCTGCTTTGTCCTTTTTCATGCAGTTTGATGTGAGCAGTGCTTGTAATTTGCCTTGAAGCAATAGAAAAAAGGCATGTTTTATTCATAGCAATTGCTGGGAGTCCATTCCTTAATGCCAGATAGATTGATTTAAGTCAAATTGCAGAATGGAACAGGCATTTTTGGTTAATTTTCAGAGTTTGCTGTTTCCAAGGAGCTGGTAGAAGTGGCTGTGCTCCACCTGAATGCCACGGTATCTGTCTGCCATCCAGAATGAATATCACAATGCATAAGGGCAATATGAGATTGTCCCACCCTAGGAAGTCGATTGTTCTATGGCACATCCTCCAGCCACCAAAGGAGTGAAGGAGCAAAACCAGTACAGCTTCCCTGGTGCTGCTCCAAACATCTGCCTGCTTTCCTCATTGTTTCTGGTGTTAAGAGCATAAACTTCACAGCAGGGAACACCGTTTTCTCTGTGCAGCATCAGGCCCAGGTGATATCAGTGTCTGAATGGCCTCAGCAATGGAAAACAAACCTCCAGATCTGAGTGAAAAAATGGCAGATGTTCTGGGGGTGCAAAGAGCAGTTTGTTAGCTAAAGTAGTGTCTGATTTGACTCCAGAGCAGCATGTTGCTGGGCTGCCTTCTGTGCCTGCCCAGCATTCCTGGGGAAGCCCCCTCCCTGCATCCCCACAGAGGTCCCTGCTCACCCTTGTTTGCTCTTGCAGTGGGTGCACCAGCCTCCTGCTAATGCCATGGCTGCAATGCCAAGGTATTTTTGAGTTTTTGCTGTGAGCTGGATAAAACCACCTGGGTTTATTTGAGGGTGTTTTGTGGTTACTGCAAAGTGCTGAGAGTCTCATTCCACTAAGGTCTTGTGGAGGAAAGGAAACCCAGAGTCTTTAATATTCCATGCTCTTTAGGTATGAATAAATTTTTCCTTGCCTTGAAACCTTCTCCTGCTGTGAAATCTATTCCAATCTCTTTGTCTAAGACAATCAGTCTCCTTCCTTCCCTCTCTCCTCCCATGCCCCAGCTTTCATTAACCTAGAAATGTGCTGACACTTCACCATCAAACTGGTTTCTAGCATGTGAAGGAGCAGTGTCTTTGCAAGTTGTCAGTGTAGCTGCATGCAAAAGAAGAGGGAAATGGCTCAGAGTTCTTCATCTCCTGGGGAATTTGCTTTTCCTAACTGATGGCTTTCTGCAAAAATGTCTGACTGCCCTGTCCATGTCTATCCATTCCCCTCTAAAGGAAGGGCATGGGACTGGGAAGTCAGTGAAGAAAGAGCATCATTGTGCTTTAGTGCATTTATTTTGGCAGTGCTCCCTCCTGTACAGAATCCCTGTCCCACCATGCAAGTGTACTGAACTGAGCATTCCTGAAGCTGTCCCTTCCACTGTCACGTCCTGGGGATCACTCAGAGCCTCTGCACTTCTGGTTCTTTCTTGGCAAGAAGCCTGTGACTCAGAATGAGCCCCGTCCTGCTCCACTCCCCAGGAGTCTGAGCTGTCCAACACTGTCATAAAAGTTTAGTTCATGTGTGGAATTTCTGCAGTAACCTGATTTCCTGACAGATGTGGCTCCTGAGGGGCTTGAGTGAAGCCCCCGTGTTTTTTGGGAGCAGGTACAGGTTCAGGATGGACTGAGCTCCTGCTGGCAGCTGAAGGCAGCTTGGACAGTTAATACTTGAAGCAAAGTCATCCCAGCCACTCCTTACTTGCTGACATTGAGAAGCACTGTTTCCAGCAGCAATTTGGCTATTGCAAAGACCCTGACCTCCTCTGAACCTCTCTATGGCCCTGGTAGCTCCCAAGCTGATCAAGGTTGGCAGTTGGGAAGTCTGAATCAAATAACACATCAGCTTTCCTGATGTCTTCCAGGCTTATAGTGCCTGGCTCTTCCTGCCCTGCACAGCCCCATCCCATTTTGGGCAGTCCTATGAAGATTCACCAGAGCCAAAGGCTTTGTGGGGATCAGCTGAGCAGCTCCTGGAGGCAGGCAGGAGGCCAAGGGCTGGAGCACAGGCTGGGAGCAGGAGGGACTCTGAAGATCTCAAGGTCACCATTGAGTCTGAACAGCCACAGCATCACTCATTTGGGAACCTGACCTAAAAAACCTGGAGCCTCAAAGGATGTAGGCAGGAAAGGAGGGGAACACCCCTCTGTCATGGAGAAGACCTGGGTTATATGGCCTTGGGAATCCACATCCTCCTTGCCTTGTTCCTGTGCACAGCTGGGGCTGTTGGGAGCACAGTGCAGCAGCTGCAGGTGGATGTCACTGTGACCAGCTGGAGCTGGTCAAGGAGTAAGGATGACACTAGCAAACTCTCAGGAGCAAACCAGTCCCTTTAGTCTGGCCTCCTCTGGAAGCTGCAGTGGGGACAGCTCCCAGGCTTTGGGGAGGGTGATGCTGGTGAGAGGAGGTTCCTCCCTTTAAAACCAGATGAACTGCAGCTGCTCCTTCATGTGTGAAGCTGGAAGCCTTTGGGCTTGCCCTACCTCTCACAGGTGCTAGGAAGCAGCTGCTCCTTCCTTGGTGCCAGGGAGGTCCTATGTTTGTCTCTGCAGTGTGTTAACCCAAACCTGCTCTGGGGATTGGGGTGGTAGAGTCTCCCTCCTGTCAAGCTGTTTGTTCTGGCTGCAATTTTGTCTGCTTGGAAACTTGTCATTTTCTAGCCTTTCAAGCCCACCTCCCAGTGAGCATGGGAATTGTAAGTATTCAGACATAAAATAAGAATGATGTAATTAAAATCCTTAATTTTATTTTTCTTGCTTGAGTTCAGTTCCTTTGATTTAAAGGGTGGTAGTAGCTAATTGGATTCTGGGCCAGACTTGCATAGGCAGCCAGGGGGAAGGGACTGCAAATGAGTCTAGCCAGGAAATTGCACATTTAAATATAGTTCTTGGTAGGGTCAGCAAAGCACCCAAGGGACAAATTAAGAATAAAATTTCTTCTCCAATGTGTTCATTTAGCTACAGACATTATCTTAAGGGAAACAGAAAGGAAGTTTGGGAGTGAGAGGAGCAAATTTCAGGGTAGGTGTCCCTTCTGCAGGGTGTTTGTGTACTGCTGCAGGTCTCTCCCAGACAGTAGCATCCTTCTCTTGGCTCTGTGTTGTCTGGTGCATTGGCTGATTCCAAGAAGAAACCACTGAAAGGATTTAGGAGTTTGAGGGTGTTGGTGGCTTCACTGGAGGTTGTAAATTCATAGTTCACATAATGCTGTAGGGCTGCTACTGCTGTTACCAGCTTTGGCACAGACTGCCTGGGTCACATTGTGCATCAGGTAGTGGAGAGATGGGACCAACCACCACCTTGTTGCACTGTTGGATTATTGGGGGATATTCCCTGTGAGGCTGCTGCTTTCTTCCCAAATGTGTGGATGGGATGGTGCTTCCCACTCCCATGGCTACTGACCAGTTTCTCTGAACTGGTATTAGGAAGGTGACTGGAGTCTGTGGCTGGCGGTGGATTCAGCCTGAATAAAGGGAATTTAGGGAGTTGAAGCACTGGATTTGTCCCTTTGGAAATCTGCAGCTGTGTGTTTTTCCTGCTGGGACCCATGGCCCTTTCAGCAGAGGTCCCCTGCTGGGGACAGGAGTGAGGAAAGCAGTGTGTGAAGCAGCCAAAGCCTGAGATGGAAGACTTGGAGCACATCTGGAGTGACCCCTGGCTGAAAGCCAGCACTGCTCTCGAGTTTGACTGATGGCATTAATTTCCCAGCCCTGCTTGTCCCTTGATTTGGGCACAGCTGGTAGCATGCACAGCAGAGCTCACCTCCTGCTTGGTGGCACTTTGGGAACAGCCTGAGTTAGTCTGTGGCAGTTTGAATTTCCCCTTGAGGTCAAGATAAAGAAAAGCTGCTGGTGATGGAAGATGCAGAAGAGCAGCTTGTTTTGTGTTTCGCAGTACCTCAGACCCAGCCCTTGGTGCCCTCCCTTTTGCTGTGACTGTTACGCCAGGAGAAGGCCATGTGCTCATGGAGGCAGAGCTGGTCAGGAATGAGGCCTGACCCCCCATCCCTCCCCACTCTGGAGGGCTGCAGAGCTGTTGACTCGTCACTCTAGCTGGAATAAGATTTCACAAAAGCTGGGGGGCTCATCATCCCACTTCACCTGTAATATATCCCCTGGAGGGAAAGCTGGCTGGCCATCAGTCATTGGGTCTGAGCAATAGCACTGTGCATCACTAGTTTTGTATATTCTAATTATTTTAATAATTATTAATTATTTTATAATCTTTTTTCTGTCCTGTTAAACTGCTTTTATCTCAGCCCACAACTTTCACTTTTTTTCTCTGGTCCCCAAAGAGGGGGTTGAGTGAACAGCTGTGTGGTGTTTACCTGCCTGCCAGGTTAAACTACAACATTTAAGCTCTCTAATTTTTAAAGCCTGCTTTGATTCTAAGCTCTTTGAGCCAAGGCTTGCCTTTCAGTGTGCCTCACAGCACAGTGGGGCAGTGAGTTCCTCTATTAATTGGTGCTGTTGCCAGGCTATTGAAAAGTTGAAATAACCTGGCCAAATTTTCAAGTGTGGTCTAGGCTTTCTGCCTGGATGTCAAAAAGGGAAGGATAATTACATTGTAAACCAAGGAGAACAGGCTGGCCTGAAGGAAACGTCATTAAGGTTCTCCTCGGGCCCCAGGTCAGCCCATGTCAAATCACAGCTTCATCAACCCCTAAATTTCTTCCTTCTTCAGTTAAATCATTACCAAGTGACTTCTTGCAAACGTAACCATATTTTATAGCAAGACAAGGAATACTGGCTGTTCTCTCTAAATCCAAATAATAGAGGCTGGGCTGGGATTGCAGAAACAAGTAGAAGAGGGCAGTTCTTCCCTTGCCCTTCCTTCTTGCCCTGTGGCACTGTGCAGAGTATCAGTGTTGGCTTCCTGCTGACCTTGGGGTCTGCCCTGGGGCAGGGGATGTGTGTGTGGGGTCTGTCCTCTCTGACACCACATGGGATGGGTGCTGGGGTAGCCTGTGCACCCAGCAGGTGTGGCACAAACAGTGCTTTCTGCACAGTGCTTGTGTTGTAGAACTCAATTCCCTACAGTGTTGTGGAGACTGAAAAAATATCCTAAAAATGGCAGTACACAAATTCAGAGATGGCCAAGTGGAGGGGGAAGATGTTACAGTGAGGGAAAAGTGAGGGTTCCAGTCAGTTCTGCTCATGCCAGGATGAGGTGACTTAATGCTGCTTCCCTCATTTTCAATCTCTTTCTTGCCATCCTTCTAGTGCTGTTCTTTGCCTGCCCACAGTGCTTGGTCCTGGAGGATCCCTGTCCTGTGAACATTTAGGAGGCTGAGAAGGGATTGCTCTGATTCAGGGCTGGGCTTCTGGGAGAGCAGTGCTGGTCAAAACTTGGGGTTTTTTTGGGAGAAGCAATGGAGCAGTGGTGCTGGGATGGGTGACAGATAAATAATGCTGTATCTGGACACAGAATTTGTGGTGCTCCCTTTAACACTTCATCATCCTCCTGTGGTGCCCGGACAGGCAGTGTTGAATCCTCCTGCACAGAGGAAGGAAGATTCTGTATTTTGAGGTCAGGGTGAGCTGAAGTGTCAGATCAAGGCACAAATTTATCTTCATGTCCTGGATCACAAACCATTGAAGGAGTTGGTGGGATGTTTTTTATATGGGTAAGGAGTGGGGAAATGCACTGACTTGAGTGCTGGCTAATAAAGAGTGTAGTACAGAAAATAAAATCCTCAGAGGAGATTTAATAACTGGGGAGAATAATTGTAAAGTACTTCAGAATATTAACCAATGGCTGAACGCATCTAATTAGCCTAATGAAGCTGGGTGGTTGGGTTCTTTTTTAATCAAACAGATGGGCAAAACATTATGCGCAAAAAATGAGATCAGAATACAATGAACACATTTAATTAGAAAATAAAAGACAGAGAAAGGGTTTGTTTTTCAACTTGAGAACTTCTTCTTCACCAAATACTCAAAAAAGAGCTTTAAATGTCATGGTTTCTCGTGAGTCTCAGGTTGTTACAATTATTTTGGAATGGCTTGTGTGTTTGAGGTGGAGGTCAGCTTGGGGCTGGCTGCACCTGTGGGCAGGTGAGAGGGTGATGGAGGCAGAGATGCCTTGGCAGGGAGCAATCTATGGGTGCCTGTTGTGGGCTGGATTCCCCAAGGGCAGACTCAGAAGCAGTGATAGTGCTTAACCCTCTGCTCCAAACCCTTTTGCCTACGTATTGATAAGGGACCACCTCTGTTCTGCACAAGGAGAAAGCCAGTAGCCCGAGTTTGAGCAGGGTGGAAGGTCCGTGTGGAACACATGGTGCTGGTCAAGGTACCCTCAGTATTCAGGACACCTGTGGAGTGTTTCCCTGATGTCCTGTGCCTGTGCTGTTGGTGCCTGGAGTTCCTTCAGCCATCCATTAATGCTGCTGGCCCCAGTCAAGGAGGCATCCTCAGTATTCAGGACACCTGTGCAGTGTTTCCCTGATGTCCTGTGCCTGTGCTGTCGGTGCCTGGAGTTCCTTCAGCCACCCATTAATGCTGCTGGCTCCAGTCAAGGAGACCTGTCCCACCACTGGTTTAACTGGCCTTGCTGCAGTGCAGGCTGCCCTCCCTGTTGGTGCCCATTCCAGCACACTCACTCTTCTGTCATCTGTTTTCCTGGGCCATGGAAACCTGGTGCAAATCAAAGCCTCTCCAGATGGGAGACTCCCCTCCATACAAACCTTGAGTACTTATGTAGGTGTGTAATGCAGAGCTGTAATACCTGAGCCTTGCCAAGGCTGGGAGCGTTTGCTTCAGTCTAATAAGCTGAACAAGCCATTTTGATATTAAGCCTATAATAATAACACCTTGTAGCTAAAGAGTGTGTTTCCCCCCACTGGTGGATTACTCAGCCCTGTTCTTTTTGAGGCAGTGTTTAACAAAAGCAGAGACTTTCCCAGGCTATATTTAATTAAACAGAGCTCGGAGATCTCTTCGGCTTCATTTCAGTGCTTTGATTATGTTGCTCTGCAGCCTCATCTCCAGGGCAGTTGGAAATGGAGCTTGTGCTCTGCCAGTGCCACAGGCTGGGCTGGTCTCTGTCCCCTGCCCAGATGTGCCTGTCCAGATGTGCCCAGCAGTGTGCAGGTCCCAGAGGAGCCCATGTACATAGGGACCCACAGGCACCAGCTGCTCTTGAGTATGATGAGGAATGGGGCGCTTGGGCAGCCCCCAAGGCTGACTGAGGGCTTGGGCTGAGCCACGTGGCCCATGCAAGTGACAGCTCAGTTAACATGCTTTACATTACAACTAAGATTTGGGGTCCTAATCTCTGCCTTCTTCCGTTTTTGTTTCTAATGTAGCTATAGGAGCACTTTGAGGAGGATGGCTGGGTTATCAGCAAAGGGTTTAATTTGAAGGCTCCTCACTTCTGCCTTAGGAGATATCAGTGAGCAGATGGTGATATGCTCTGGTTTTGCTTATTCTTGCAGATTATTTGCCAGATAATTTTTCTGACTAATCCTTTGGCCTGTGTTCTGTTTATAAACCTGGAGTCAGGTTTCTGGTAAAAACACTTGTGTTTGCAAATTTTAAAATCTGTTCCTGTGCTGGCTTGCTGATGTCACTGTGAGCAGGAGACTGTTCTCTGGGTGGCAGATGCCCTCTGCTCCATGAGAGAGGGGCAGCTCCTAAAGCAGATCCTCCTTCCCAGTGACAGGATGGGAAGTAGCACCTTCATGCCTGGTTTTGTGTGTATTTTGTTTTAAAGCACGATATGGCTGAAGTCCTAACTCCAGCATCAGTACTATCATAGTGACCTGCCCTGAGGTGTCACTGCTGTTCCAGGTGTCGTGGTGAGGAGCCAGTTCTGCTGCCACAGAGCTTGTGTCTTGTGCAGGTGATGCTGCATAACTTGACCTGTGCAGAGCAGATTCTGGGGGATTTGCCTGTAAATAGCTGGGCAGGACACTGGTAGCAGTGGGGACACTGCAGCCACTGGCACAGCATTCCCTCTGCTGAAAGGCTGCTGTGATTTTATTGTTATTATTAATAATAGTAGTATTAATATTATTGTTTTCCCCTCATCTCCTGCCAATTCTCCCTTCTATAAAAGAATAGTTCTCTTGGATGTCTCTGGAGAGCTGGCTATGGTAACTGCCTGACTGATTTATCCTAATGTTTTAACATTTACTGGATTTACATAACAGCCAAACAATCTGTTTCAGGAGTTTAATATAAACCCAACTCTAGTGACTCACATCCATGTCAGCAGTAATGCAAAGAGAGGCAGCTGTGGGAGTGAGGAGGTGACTTTTTCTGGATTTCTGCATGGGAATATCTGGCTGCCTGAAATATCTCTGACACCTCATAGCCGAGTGATGCTGCCAGTTCTGCTCTGCCACTGGGGATTTGTTCTGAAACTTTGAAAGAGTGGTGGTTGAGTCACATCAGTGCTCCCATCGCTGCTCCTGGACGAGCTTGGGGCCCTCTCCAGAGCTGCCCAGGTATTGCTGTGTGTCCCTGGGGCTCCACAGCCCCGTGCTGTGTTAGATACCTTTACGTGTATGTATGTGCTTGAAAAGAGGGAGTGTAAGTAGGAGAGTTGCAAGATGAAGCCTGTAGTGAATTGCTGCTTGCTTTTTGAATTAAAAACCATGTAGCCTTTTTTTGTGCCAGACCTTTGTGAGCCAGGTCCTCACAACATGCAAATCAGCACAGCTGAGATGAGCTCAGTTGGTTAGAGCACAGTGCTAATAACACCAAGGTTGTGGGTTCAATCCCTGTATGGGCCATTCCCTTAAGAGCTGGACTTTATGATCCTCGTGGGTCCCTTCCAACTCAGAATAGTCTGTGAAAGTAGGGTGCTGGTGTGTACCAGTATGGCCTCCTGGGGTTTGGTGACCCATGTGTGGGTTTTGGGGACAGGGTTTGAGCCCAGCTGGTGGAGAGCTGGCTCTGGGCAGTCACAGGAAAATGCTGGAGCTGTTGGGGACTCCGTGCCCAGGCACAAGCCAGGTGAACAGGGCTTGTTCCCCTGGGACAGCAGGAGTGGGAGCCATCAGAAAAAGGAACAGCAGGAGTTGTCCATGGCATAGTGTGTAACCTGTGGCCTCAAGTCCTGTCTAGGCAGAGTAACTTTGGGATTCCCTCAGTTGTCTCCTGGTTACATGAACAGAGCAAACCCCTGGAGCAGCTCTGCCATGGGCAGCCTGGCCCCTCCTGCTCTGGAGGCTCCATCACCTCTGTAATGCTGGGATTGTAATGTGGTCAAACAAAACAGGTCCCCAGCTTGAGCTGTCACTTATAAAAGCCCTGAGCAAGATCCAGCAGGAATGGAGCAGCCAGGTTTGTGTTGCTGCCTGAGGTAGAGCTTGGCTGTTCAGCTAAGCAAGTGCTTCTCTTGCTGCAGCTTATTTGAATTCTTGTCTTTAGAATGGAAAATAAATGCTGGCTGATGAGATCTATTACGGCACTAATTTTAGAGCATGCCAAACACTAGGAAATTGTTTTCAATCTTCAGTCTCATTTCTCCTTTATTTCCCTCCTCTATTTGGGAAAATGGCCTTTGTCATTCTTCTAAGTGCCTGGTGATGTCCTGCTCACTAATATCTTCAGGCATTCTCCTTCCAGTTCTCTTTTCTGATATTTCTTGTTCAGCCACTTAACACTGGTATTAGAAAAGCTCTGTCCAGGGCACGGGCAGCCTTGTTGGCATGATGCAGGCAGTGAGTGCTCTGCCAGCTGGTGTGAGATACCAGCAGAGCCCCTGCGAGGCTGGGGGAGCAGGGAAGGCAGAATCAGAGTGGAATTTCTTATCCTTGGGTGCCCAGGGCTTTGTAAGTGTTTCCAGCCCCACCCCAGCCTGCTTTCTCGATAAGCAAGAGGGAAAATATGAATTCCCCTCTAGTCTGCTGAAGAGTTTAGGAAGCAGTCCCAAAGCTTCAGTGTTTGTCCTTGGCACTAATGTGAACCTGAGTTGTTGCTCAAGAGGTTGGAGCAGGCAGTGAGTTAGGAATTGAAATGTGTGATCAATGCCAGAGGGAAGCAGTGGTGCACAAGCCCTAGATTTTTAGGACATGATTCCTCTCCATCATCTGGAAGGTCTCACTGGCTTGAGGAGATCCTGGATGCCTGAGTGGAGGTCTGCTGTGAACCCCTCAGGGTGGCTGCAGACACCAGTGCCTCCTTTAGCCCTGCGCTGGCTCGCAGTGCCTGCCTGAGCTCCAGATTAAAGTGAGTGGCACAAGTCCAATGGTTTCACCCAGTGCAATTTTCAGAGGTTCTCTGGAATACATTCCATGGGTTTGGCAACCATGTGTCCCTGTTGGCAGTTGCTGTGACCGTGGGCACAGACTGATGAGAGATTTGGTGCCTGCCCTGGGGGGCCTTTGAAAATCCTGCCTCTCCTGCCCCTGGCTCCCTCACCCTCCTCTCATCCCTTGGCTGGCAGCTGGTAGTGGCTGTATTCCTCAAAAACAGCTGTCTCTTGCCCTGGCTTCTTGTGCTGGAGACAGTGAAAAACTCCCAGCTCTTACCAATTACCATTCCATGCCTTTCCCGGGTGTGCTCCGAGCTCTGTGGCTGCTCGAGGTGTCAGTCTCTGGGAATTCGGCTGGCAAATGTCTTCATAGTCAGCCTTTGTGAACATGACTGAGATAAACCCTTTACTGGACTAAATGTGGTAACAGCTAATCCCTTGGAAACAGTCACCTGGGCCCTGCACGATGAAAAGAGGCTTTGCTGCTCTGATTTACAGCACTGGCAAGAACATTAACTCGCTTTTCTTTGGAAATGAAAAGCACCTCTCCACGAGAGTTTAAGGGATTAGGTGCCAGCTGGAATATTAAGGTAGGTTTTTTTGCACCTCCCTCCTAAATATGTAGTTTAAAAGGGTGTTCAGCCCTGGTGGGATGGGGGATTATGGCTGAGTGTCCCTGGGCTGTAGTAGAGGAGACCTGATATGGTGCAGAGCTAGTGTGGGACCGGGGTCATCTGAGGAGCTACCCTGGTAGGATGGCAGTGGTGACCAGCTTTTGGCACCAACTGCCCATGCTGGGGTGTCTTGCAGGGCTCTGGGGCTCAGGTTTGCAAATTAGCCCCTGTCAGGCTGGCCATCCCCCTTCTAAAAAGGCTGAAGCTCATTTAAGCCTTGCTAAGAGCCAAATGACACTGACCTTTTCCAGCCCCTTTAAGCAAATGCTGAAGGCTGTGGAGAGCATTCCAGCTGTTCTGACAACTCCAGCTTCCTTTTCTGGGGGAGATTTGCACTGATTTCTCTATTATAATTTTTTAACACAACACTTTGTTTCAAAAGCCTGAACTAGAAATTCCATCTACATTAAAAGCAAAGCTCCTGTACTGCAGTGAAGGCTGCTTGGGCTGTGCTTTTGAGGCCAGGCTTTTACCTTGGTGCTGATTTCCATGAGGCTGCATTCTTGAGCCCTGCCCTGGCAGGAGTACAGCCTCATCAGTGAGCATCACATGTGATGGTTGCTGATGAAGGCTGCAGACCAGCAGCCTGATTGACTAAAGGGATCAAAACAGGTGTCTGAACTTTGTCCATAAAAAAAGGTAAGATTGAGGAAAGTTGAAACACTTAAATTATTTGTTGTTCAGAGCACATTTGAGTGCTCAAACTACTTCCAAAATTCTGTTACCTTTCAACCTGTCTTTCTCCCACAGAATTTTCTATTTTAAGTAAATGGCACAGTGTTGGAAGGGAAAAGATATAAGTGCCACTGTTCAAAGTGTGCTTTCCTGGTTACATATTTATGGGAGACATTCAGGAAGTGAGCAAACACTTGGAAATATATGTATTATTTATTATTGTAGCTGATGAATTACCACTCGAAACCTTTTGGTTGGTGTTATGGCTCTGTACACTCCTCACCAAGCAGTGTTCCAGCAGAGTATACAGTGGCATTTGTCCCAGTTAAACATTGCAGGAGATGCAATGCATTTATGGACATTGGGAGTTTGAGCAGTGGAAGATGACAGCGTGGCACTTGGTGCAAACACCCGTGGAAGTGAGTGAGATCTGCAAGGACCTGTGAGTAATAGCTCAGTCCTCCCAGTCCCAGCATGAGAATTTGCTGGCCCTCATTTGTGGAGAAGCAGCAAGGTGAGGTTAACATGTTTGACTCTGTCTGACAAAGTGATGACAGCATTGGGCTGCCAGCAGGGACTTCTGCCCTGCTTCTTCACTGCTTCTGCAGCAGCCATTCCTCCTCTGGGCTGGAACAGAGGAATACAGAGTAATTGCTTGAAAAAAGAAAGCACATAAGGCATGTGTTGAGATACTTATTTAGGTCTAATCTGCACATCTTAAAGAATGATATGATGAAATCACACTGGAAGGGGTGGCGGGACTCCCTCTGCCTTCAGCAAAGTAGGTGTGATGCTTGGTTGCAATGGGAAGAATCCCCTTTCCCTCGCTGCCACCACTGGAACTGGAGGTTTGCCCTTCCTCTGGCATCAGCCATTGCTGCAGGGATATACTCATTTAACCCTTCTCCAAAAAAACCCAACTTTGCAGAATGCATCAAGTGACTCCTCTGCGGGAGAGGAGTGAGGGGGCCTGGAGAGGAATGGAAGAGTCATGAGAGAGCTGTAGGAAAATGCTTTTTATGGAATGAATAATTTTTGGTGCAGAGGCGGCAACGTCGTATTTCATTCTAATTTGGGGGCTTTCAGGGGGCGCGTGACTGACGCCCAACAAGGGGTGCAGGATGCTGTTTCTCAGCAGGATGTCATTCCCAAGCTCCATTTACCTGCCAGTGCTCCTGCAGAGGTTTCTCCCTGGGGATGCCATTAACTCATTTCCCACAGCACATCCTTGCAGCCTCTCCCGGGAGCTGGTGGCACACGAGGGGCCCGTCCAGTCCCTGGAGCTGCAGGGAACCACTCTGGGGTTGTGGGTGGCTTGTTCTCCTTGGCTGTGCCTCTGCTGCACTGGTGAGCAGGAGCCTTCCTGCCCTAATTCCATCTGTGGCTTGTGCTGCTGGGCCAGGCACAACCTGGGCTGCCCAGCCCTGAGCTGGTTGATGCCCCATCAGCTCCAGGTTTACTCCACTGCAATGTGGTTTTCCTCACTTTGCATATGGGCATCCCAAGCTCCCTTCTCTCCCTGGCCTGGCTGTCATCTCCCTGGCTCTTGCTGTCCATGGGCTGGGTCCCTGCACAGCATTGTGTCCAGACTCTGCTGGGTTGGGAAGAGCAATGGGTTTCTGTTCTCTCCCATACTGGTAGTCCTACCCTTATAAAAAAGGGCCATTAAGAATTTGTTTTGCTGCAGTATAAATTTCAGCCAAATCCTTCGTCTTGTCCCTGTCCTCTTAATTAAGAGTGTGTGTGTTAAGTGCTGTGAGCCCAAGCAGAGTCTCATTGCAAAGTAAATGGAGAGCGTGGGACTTAGGCGAGTCTTTTGTTACTGCTGTACAGGGCTTATGCTTATAACAGCAGCAGAGATTGAGCCCAATCCCTGATGAGCTTTCCAGGAGTCTGATTAATCTGTTTAACAATGGATCTGGGTTTTTGTTTTGATCTTTTTTCATAGGAGTTAAATTTTTGTCCCTTTCAGAGGAGCTGTGGATCGTGTAAGCACAGCAGTGTTGCTTTCCTGATTGGCTTCAGGTTTATCTGTGTCTATTATGTGAAGGGTTTGCAAGAAGCACCCGTCACCATGGCATCAAAGTGCTTCCTATGCCAAAAATGCTTGATGAAAACATACATATACGTGTGCACACACTTTTTTGGGTCTGTTAGAAAGTGAAAAGACATTCTGCTGGAAGACCATGCTTCTGCATGATTGTATTCCCCAAATAGTCAGCTATGCAATTTGTGCTTTTCTGCTCATTGTCATGGCCCTGTTCCACGTGGCATTGAAGGGAGAGATATCTTTCTGATGAGCCTTGGATCGGCCTCTGTACAAGCAGAATTTTGCATTTCTGTTGGTGGTGGTTCATACTGGGGAATGGAGTTGGTGCTGTACAAAGACAGTCAGTAAGAGGCCCTGGCTGAAACTTCTTGTCTGCAAGTCAAGGTGTAGCAAGAAGAGGAGAGAAGGGTGGAGAAGCAGGGGAGAGAGTACACATTTTTAGCCAGACTAGTGTCTCCCTGGGCAGACCACAAATGCCTCAGCTGGCTTTGACTTTCTGAAAAATTACAGCAGCAGTATGGGGCAGCAAGGTATTTAAGGTGAAGATGCAAATGTTGACGTTAACAGGATTTAAAGGCTATGTGGCACAAAATACAAGAAATGTTCCACTACTTATAGCAGAAGGCTCTTCCTCTCTTGATTTCACCTTTTCTTGAATGCCCCCAGTGATTGCTTTTCATGTGTGAATGTTTGTAAAAATGGAGCTCCCTAAACAAACACGAAATGTTTATATGAGTTAATGACTTCAGAGAGCTCTGGTTGTTGATAAATGGAGTGGCATTGAAGTTGCCTTGGCCACAGTCAGTGCTCCTCCATGGAACAGATCCACGGAACAAATCCATGGGGCAGATCCAGTGGTAAAGTTTTGCTGCCCTGTCAGTGCTTGGGAGAGTGGCTTGGACAGAGACAGATGCACAGAGTGGTTATCCCAGCAGGGAGCAGACAGATCTCATGACCTTATAAGCATAGCAGAAGAGCTGGTAATTTTATTTTGAAGGATGCCTTTAGTGTGAGAGAGAGGGGACGTGTTTGCCTCAGTGTGAAGTGGGTTTGTGGTGGAGCTGCTGTGCACTCTTCTTGAAGGCTGTCAGGTTTTCCTCCCTCCTGCAAACTTTGTCGGTGCATCGATGCGGTCACCATGGAGAGCAGCAGATGATGATGTGCTGGTAGGATTGGAGCTGGTGGGTTAATTTTGTGTACACACATATCTGAAGGTGTGTGCCAGTGCCTGTGCCATCCTGGGAGCAGCTGGGCTGTGGTCACAGCTGAGCTGTCAGTCTGAGGAGCTCCAGCCAAACCCTTAGGGGGCGAGTGTCAACCCACCTGCAGCTCTAGCAGTGTTTGCTGTAATGATGCTGAAAAACATCTTATCCTTTGCTAATCTGGGACCTGCACCTGCAAGCAGCTGTAAGGAGCCTTTGTGGAGGTTTTCAGTCTTTTCATCCTTCTTTATCAATGCTGGCAGCTGCTGCTTCTGCTTCTTGGTAACATGCAGGTTTTTCTGGGCTGTTTCTTTGTGTATAAGTCTCTTCATCCTCAGGCCAGCCTGTTGTGTGGGCTTTCTTCCATTTTGCTTCCAGAGGCAGGTTGTTTTCCACATTAGTAGATTATTTCAGTGATGAATTTGAAGTTCTTAGAGGGAAGAGGGATGTAGGGAGGTGGTCAGGAGGCATGGGCAGACATGGTCTAACATTTCAGCCAAGGAAGATCACTGCCACACTGCAGCACAGCTGTGGAGCCAAGGCTGACTGTGTTTATGGGATTAAGTCCTGTTCTTTGACCTCAGTTTGCATGAGGTTGAGTTGTGGTCACTGGACTTAGTGCAAAGGGATGCAAAGTTTTCCTCAGTGCCAAGGGGAATGATGAAGGCAGAGCTGCCTCAGCTCCAGGGAGGAAAGCAGGTGGGTGTTGGCCACTGTTAACACCTTTAGTCCAGCATAGGCAAATTGCAAATTCTTTTAGATTTATGTAAAGGCAGATGCCAACAGGGCTGGCCAGTCAGATGAAAACCCTGGCTGTGTTCTCCTGGGAGTCTGTTGAAAGATTCAGAAAACTTAAAACCTTTGGAAGTGCAATACCAAGAGACTGGTTGCAGTGTGATGCCAGTGGTTTGGTGGGGAACAACTTAAATTAGTTCTTTGAAGTTATTCCACTTATGAGTGTATTTTTTGTCCTGTGCTGATTGAACACAGAGAAATCAGCAGCCCCTCAGAAAGGCTGTAAAACACTGAGCTGTAAAACAGACTGAACAGACTCATCATTTTGGAGGGGGAGTGCCCAGGCTGTTTGCTGGGTGCATTTCTGCTTCTGTGCTCCCTGATGGAGGGGCCTTTGGAGGAGGGACCTGCTCACTGTGCTGGGATTTTAGGAAGAGGGCAGAGGGACATCTGCCACAGATCTCCTGTTGGATCTTAAGCTAACATTTCAAAGGTTTCATAGTATTTGTTGAGGTCTGTTAAGAAGTATTTATAGGAATTACATCTGCTCCCCAGTGCTGTTTCCCTGCCTGTGAATGTATCCCACAGGTTGTTTGTGAAGATGTCTTGCGAGGTGCTCCCATTCCTCCAGAATGGAGACATATTTAAGTGCCATAAGTGATTTAACCTTAATGCTTTTGCAGCTTCATGTAAGAGCTTCTGCAAGAGTAACAGGAGGATGCTGAAGGCGTTTGGCTGCGGTCCTGGCACCTGCCTGTGCTCTGGCATCCTGCTGCCAGGAGCAGGGCTTGTGTTTGCCTCTGCAGGGCTGCTGAGCTGCAGGGGCAGCTGGTGCCAGCAGCTGGTACACACTTACCTCAAGTGTTGGCTGAGCTTGGAGGTGTCTCCAAAGTTGACTTCCAGAGCGCTGTAAATGCAGACCTGCTTTTGCTCTGCTGTTTCAGCACAAGGTGTCCTGGTGGTGCTCTGCGTGACAAGATCAGCAGCAATTACGCTGGTGTTGGAAACAAGAGCCCCTTCCTGGCCCTGGAGTGCTGCTGCATTAATGTATAAAATGGATAAATTATTTAGGTAATGAAATGACTTGGATATGGTCATGGATTGAGTGAGGCTTCCAGAGCCAATGTGCTTACTCATCAAATGAGTCATCTCTTAGTCACTTTTAGAACAAGTGCTTCTCTTTTGGGTGCCTCCAGAATGGGATGGGTGGAGAGGAGCTTAAAATTTCCATCTCTGCTTTTGGTAACTATTTTAGTAGCATCTAGATCGTGATGGGATGGTTTATCAGACAGAAGAGGAAACAGCTCTATCTTGCAAATAAGGTGCATCCCAGGAGCTTTGCCTGAATTCTACAGCACTGCCAGACTTTCATTTTTCTGTTTGCTTCGTGGTCAGGCAGAGTGATCTCAGACTTCAGATCAGACTTGCCAAGATTTGTTCTCAGCTTACTGTACTGAGTCCCTGTTGTGGGCACCTGCAAGTCTGAGCTTGCTCTCAAGCTCTGCCACCAACAATGGAAGCTGCCCCCTGGAACACTCACCATTGCCAGGCAAATAAAATCCTGCTATTCTCCGCTTTAATTAATATATAGTTATATTTTTTCATTGCCAAGATATTGATAGAGTTGATTTATGATTGGTTGGAAAAATGAACATGTGTGAGCAACTGAATAGCAGAAGAGAGAGCCTGGGGAAACAATGAAAAATTCCTTTGTAATCCGCTGTAAGCTTTAGACAGCAAGTAAACCTTTGGGTTTGTTTTTTTCTTTCTAATCTTTCACCTTTCTGATCTCACAGTCATCCAGCAGCGTGCAGTGGGCAATTCCTGATCTAACCAGGGTCCTGATGGTTTGAGCTCAGTGGCACAGTGTGATCTCTGTGTCTCACTTGAGCTGCAGCCAAAGAGGGAGAGCTGTGCAGGGTGTGATGTGGGGCTTTGCTGCTGGCTCAGGCATAGGCTTTGCTAAGCTGGTTGTGGTTAAACTCTTATCACTGCTCCAAATGTCAGAAATGGGGATGCACTGACTGTCAGAAACAGGTCTGAAAGCATGACTCCAGTG
Organism: Anabacerthia variegaticeps; assembly: GCA_035583185.1. Taxonomy (NCBI): domain Eukaryota; kingdom Metazoa; phylum Chordata; class Aves; order Passeriformes; family Furnariidae; genus Anabacerthia; species Anabacerthia variegaticeps. Next base: position 7,656,496 of record JAWWEW010000048.1, on the reverse strand, counting down.
CAGACCTTCTAGTTTGTGTCAGAAATGATGTAGTATTGTTATAAAAACTTATGCTGGTGTTAGATCTACTCTTGCAAAGGTGTGTTCCACTACAGGAAGAGTGAAATAGCGAGAGGTCAGGAATCTGAAATTTGGGATTCTCTTACTGGCCATAGAGGTGCTGTCTGGGTGACCCTGAACAAGAGTGTTTCTTTCCAGCTCTGTGTAAGTGTGTTTTTAGCCCTTGGTGTTGGGCACCATCTGTAAAAGGCAGGTAGGTCATGGCAGGTGACAGGTACTGTGTAAATGAGAATTTCCCATTGAAATGTGTTAGGTTACAACTTCAAAACCAGGAAGCTGTAGAATTGGGGTTTATTGTTAAACAGAACTGGTGAAAGGAAAGCCAAAAATAGTTTTCTTAGAGATAGTAGAGAATAATTCACAGGCTTGTAGGTTTTCAGGTCTCTGTAATTGTCTATGGTAGATCTCCAGGGTCACAGCAGTGAGTTACCAGCACTTCCTCTCAGAGAATTCAAGTCAGGAGGAACGTGCCACTTCCTCGAGAAGTTTTCTAGTTTGCTTTGCCTCTTTTAATTGCAGAAAAGGTTTGGGTTTTTCTCTGTTTTAAAATCTAACTGATTTAAAGGCAAAAAATTGATACTAATACATTTGGATAATATAATAATAATTAAGGCAAATGTTAGTGATTTGGTGTTGTCACTGCCCAGAAAACCTTCCAGATGAGGTTAGTTCACATGCAGACAGAGCTGCCTCCAAGTGAGTTTATTTGTGCCTGTGCTCCTTGTCTGGTTGATAGTTTTAGGTGCTTTTGGCATCCCTTTCCAAATGAGTGTGTGTGTATGTGAGCCTCCCAGACTCCAACAAGCACTGAGGAAAGCATGGGAGATCCCAGTCGCCCTCCTTCCCTCCTGGGAAAGGAGCCCTGGGATGGCTCCAGTGTAACTGTGCAGCTCTGGCATTTAGACACACATGAAACACATTCACCCAGACACTCACAGGAGCATTTCCACATTGCTGAGGCTGAGATTTTCAGAGCTGTTCATGCTTCAGCACCTGAATCCTTGCTGATGTCCTGAGACTCTAGGTAAAGTTCAAGTATGTGCTTAAGTGTTTAGCTGGAGCAGAGCCGACATCCCCATCGCGGAGAGGAGCAGCGTGTTGGGAAACTCAGTGGCTGCACACAGACTGATTGTTCTGAGATGCAGCCTGCAGGGTGCTGAGCACCCTGGCTGGCAGCCAGCAAGGCTTTTAAACACATGCTTTGCTTAGGTTTTTTCACGCTGTTACCAGTCTTGTTCTTTGATTTCTTTCCCCGTGGCAACTGGAGAAGGATATCTGAGTAGCCAGTGCATTCCTTTGCCAGCGATACCCCGACCTGTCCCACAGGGATGTGTCACAGGACATGGGACAGCTGTTGGGAACAGGTATTGCTACCAGTGCCCAAGTCAATTGGCTTCAGAGTTTCTCTCCTGCATTCTCCTGCTGGGCACAGAGCAGGCCAGGCTGCAGGAGCTATGCTCAAACTACACTTGTAAACCTCACCTCATCTTTTACTTTTTTTAAAGTAAAACTGCACCTTGAAATTTATCTTTTTTTGGTCCTTTGGTGCTGCAAAGCCCTTTCCATGCTGTGACAAACGCTGAGATTGTCATGAGCCTAAATTTCAGGGATAGCATTGCAGAGACTCAAAAGAACATCTTTTTCCCCAGCAGCCTTTGCCTGGATAATCTCCAGTCGTTGACCTTGGGGCTTTGAAAGTGCATTTTGGCTTAAAGAGCTAAAGCTTAAGGCTTCAAAGGAAGTGGAAAACCTGCTACCCTTTGCATTTCCAAGCGACGGGGGTTGTGTGTGCCCGGCCAAGGGTAATTGTAGGGGCGGTGTGCCTGGCTCTGACTCCGGTGGGATCTGTTGCTCATCCCCCGGAGCTGCTCCCTCTGGACAGAGCCTCTCTGCTGCCGCCTTTGATATCGTGCAGGTTAACTGAGGACATGTTTTCAAGTCCCGGGGTTTCTAAGGATGTGAGAATTATCAGAAGATGGGAGTTATCCATGTGAAAATAGAGCAAATACTCTGAGCTCTGAATTTGAAGACCGTTTGTCTTGTCTTAGAGAGCTCACTGCTTTTTGCCTTGCCCTGTGTAGTTCTGTGCTCTGCCTTTTGGGTTGCAGATTGGCAGGGCTCATGAAGACCTTCAGCCCATGGACACTCAGAGGTGGGTGCTGGGGTCATTTCGCAGTTAAAATTCTGCAGAGATCACCTTGAATAGAAATCTCTACCCATATTTGAGCTGCCGGGAAGAAGAAAGCCTGCTGTGTTCTGTGCTGTGCACTTTTATTGTAGGTTGGCAATCCTGGAACAGGTGGGAATGAATGTTTTTTAAATGTGGAAGAGACTTTTCAGTGCAGCTGGCTTACAGAACTAAGCAACTTGATATATCCCCTGAAATGCCTGCAGATCTCTCAAAGGCAGCTGAAAGCTTTCTCCTTATCTGGGAGAAAGATAAACCTCAAAGACTGATATGTCTAAATGTGAACCTGTTCTGCCTGGTGGCTTGTTTGGTTTGTTGTGGATGCTCTTTAATCAACGCTGACTTCAGTACTGGTCTGTGCTGTGAGATGTGAGCCTGGCAAAGGTATTTGATGCTGAACTCTTTTGCTGTGCTGGTGATCAATAAATGTCCTTTCCCAGATCCCACTTTGCTGCTCCCAAACTGTACCAGCGTTTTTCTGCAGTGATTTGCTTTCTGTCATTGAATTCTTCTATATTGTGCAGCACCAGGAAATGTGTGAGCACCTGTAAAGCAGGGTTAACCATGGCAGCCTGTATGAAAGGTGCTAATGGGTGCAGAGGAGGAGGCAGGCAGGACTGAGAAACACACTGGTGAAGTAAATAAATTGGAGAGGAGGAAAGAGATGGTCTGGAAGCGTGCTGATGTGCAGCTTGGGCTGAGGCTCTGCTGTTGAAACAGCAGCCTGTCTGCACAGTTCCAGGTGGCTTCTTCCCTCCTCCTTAATTTATTTAATTACTAGTGTATATTATGGGCTCTGCTGTGGAGGCAGGATGCAGTCCCACTAGATCAGCTGTTGTGTACACTTGGTTTCTGTTCTTCAGGGTGACAGATTGGTGTGTGAGAGCTGCTTTGCCTGGCTGGGAGGCTCCCCCGCTGTTCTGGAGCCTTTGCTGCAGGCTGGGCTTTACCGGGCTGTAAAACCAGACCTTACACTAAAACCAGAGGGCAGGTGCCTTGTGCTGTGCCTGTTCACACAGATCTCTGCATTCTGGTTTTGGTTTTGCTTCTCTTACATTCCCTTTGCAGACATGCTTTCCACAGGCTGTGTGCTGCTGCCCTGGTCCTCTTTGGATGAGATGTGCCCTGTCCTGCAGTCCCCCAAAGGTGCTGGGACAACTGCAGTGCCTTAGACACAAGTGTGAGTTGTGCCCAATTCTGCTCCTGTGAGATCAGAGCAGATCTGGACATTGTGGAATATTAAGCTTCACCCTTGCAGACTGATAGGCTGTTCAGGTCCTCTTGATTTCTTCATTTTTGGTTTGTTCATCACCATATCATCTTCTGTGGCAATTTTGAGCTATCATTATAGCTTGCAGCAGAAGATGGCTCACCTGAGATGAATCCCTTTCTCTTAGCACAACTTTTTTTTTTCCCTTTAACATGCCATTTACCTTGTCATGGTACAGGCATTTGGAAAGTCATTATTGCTATGAAGACCCTAAATGTTAAAGCCCCCCTAATTCTGAATCTTTCTCATTAATCAGCAGGGTCTGGCCTTACTTATTGATATTTTTACATTATATTTTAATCTAAGCCTTTCAACTTTGTTATAATTTGACATTCTCAGTTATTTTTTTGAAGCACCCCCTCGCTGGCTGTTTAAATCCACCTCCAGCAAGCTGTGTTCCCTGCCACTGCTGCCCCCTCTCCTGGGAATCACGCTGCCTCTCAGCTCAGCAAGTGACAGCAACTATGACACTTTTCCCTCCTCCTCCTCTTCCCTGCTCAGCTTCAGCCTCAGGATTCTGCTCCCTCCACTGCACAGATTCTGACCCTACACGAGACCTTTCTGTGAGCTGATGTTGTCCATGCCTGCCCAGCTGTGCAACCTCAAGCTAGAGCACCATGTACTCTTCCAGGTGGTGGCCAAAGGGCTGCTTTTTCATTGGATTTAGGGGCTTTGTGCAAGTTGTATTTGGGGTGTTTCCTGCACTCTTGATGGGTACTGGAAGAGGAGGTTGGGGTGGGCAGGCTCGGAGGTCGGAGTCTCTCTGCTGAGAGCAGCTTTGGAAACAGGGTCTCCTGAATTGTTGCTCTCTGACAACAGAGTTCAGTTTAGAGATTGTCCAGGCTGTGTGTGCATATTAACATGCCCAGTTCCCTCATCCTGCTTTCCCTGGGGTCACTGGGAGGTGAGGCAAACCATCCAGTGAGACTGGGCTCTGTGCTCTCTGCCCACACCAACCTCCTCCATCCTCCCACCCCTCACTGCTGCGGTGTCAGGAGGGGACATCAGGCTGACACAGTGGCCAGGGGCCTTCCCCTGCAAGGCTTTGGTGTCCCTTGTCACAAGGGCAAGTGGGATTTGCTATAATTCAAGCTCAGGTTGTCTGCAGAGTCTGTGTGGAGCTGGGTGTTGGGATGTGCTGGTTTGTGGTCCCTTCTGGGCTGTTGCAGAGAGGGTGAGTCACAGCCCTTGTGCAAGCAAAGCCTGTGGGGTATGTGGGCTGAATGCCTCTCCTTGACCATCCCCTGTGCTTTCCCAGCTGTAATCTGCAAAATTAAACCACCTCCAATGTTCATACACTGATAAACAGCTTTAAAAGATTAAAGCAGGAGAAATGTAGTCCAGCATCAGGGTCTCATGCCCAGAAATCTTGCTGAACCTCTGCTATAAAACACGGCAGCCAAACCTGTTGTACCACAGTTGTTTGTAGCAAGGGCTTGAATGCAAAGGAGCACAACTCCTCTTCCATTCTTTGGTGTTGTGCCCACTTAAGATATAGTTAAAATGTGCCAGCAGAGCTTTCCCCAGTCAGATAATGCTCTGTCAGGGCTCCTGTTTCACTGGCAGTATCTGCTCTAATGTTAATATTGCTCTCACTTAAATAGACTTGACACTCCTCAGTGTTTTCTTGTTACAGGAATTTCCTTAAGTGGAAACTTTTTTCTTCAGAGTAATTTTTGGTTGATTATTGCTTATATATGCAATTAGTGTAATTGCATCTGATTATGCAGATGTATTTAAGCATATAACTAGAACATGGAGGGCTGAAATATAATGCAGTTGGGAAATCTTTTGTGAAACTTTAAACTTGAGACTGTGTGCAAGGTGGTTGTTATCTTTTGCGCTGTAGGCTGGTAGATGGAGATTTTGGTTCAGCATTCTGCCTAGTTTCAAAACATGTTTCAAATATGCTGTTAATTGCTCTTAGAACTGGTTACATGGCCTTTGTGGTGTGAAGGAATGTAACTTCTCTTTTTAAAATGAGAATATCGGGAGCTTGCAGCTGAGTTCAGCCCCTGTGTCTCACATCTGCATCCACACCTGACACCCAGGGGCGTGAAAGCATCAGTCATTTGTCAGATCCAAACCTCAGATTCTGCCTTCTGACAGGGTCTCTCAGGGGGAAGAGGGAGAGCAGGACTAGCAGTTGTGCACTTGGGGTTGCTTGTTGTCTGTAGCTCTGGGGCTGAGCTGACCCCAAAATCCCTTTGGAAAGCACCCTGTCTTGCTAAGATCTAAGGAGGAGGAGGTAGAATGATGCATTTTCCAGATCTGGAGATGTTTGTTGTCATTCAAACCATCTGGCAGGAGCAGGGGCCTGAACCTGCTTTTCAAATTTCTCACGCAGTGCTTGAATTGCAAAAGCTGCTGTTCTTTGTCGTTCAGTGGTTACTGTTGAAGCTGTGCAAGGAGCCTCGCATAAGGCATCAAAGCAGCTCGCTTTTAGATCTGATTTTCAGCTGTGGCACAACAGCCAGGCTCACTGCCAGGAGCTGTGGAGAGAAGGGGGAAAGGGACTGCGGTGATTCCAGCAGGATCCAGTAATTTCTCAGCAAGACGTGTTTGTTGGTGCTCTGAAACAAGAGCCTCATGAGCTGCAGGACAAAGCAAATGTATGGGGGGTGTGCACAAAGCACCAACAGTATATTCGTATTTATTATTTGGGTTGTGTTAATGAGTTCTAGTCAGGAATCTGTACTAAAAGTGGTTACTGCCCAGAGAGAGCACAGTCTAAATGGCCAGTCTGGTGTACACCTGCCTGGATTATCTCTGCAAGGGCTGCAGGGATTTGCCTCTTTGCAGCTTCACAGAGCCACAACTTCTTCTTGTCCTTTGCCTCTTGGTTTGGGCTGCCTTTTGGTCAGTGATGTCTGAAAGTGGTGCTTTTCACAGATGCCAAGACACTCGTGCTTCTCCAAGGTCTGATTCCTTGTAGCAGCTGTGTGAGTGGAGATGGGCAGGAGGCAATCTCATCCTCATTTGTCCTCCTTGCTGTCCCAGCGGCTGGCAGGGGTGAAATGAAGGCCAACGAAAAATCATAGACTCAGAATGTTAAGGGGTTGGAATGGCCTCAAAGACCACCCTGGACAGGGACACCTCTTACTGGACCAGGTTGTTCAAGGCCTTATCCAGCCTGGCTTTGGACACTGCCAGGATTGGTGGATCCACAATCTCCCTGGGCAACCTGTTCCCGTGTCTAACCATGCTCTGAATTGAATTGCTGCAGGAAAAATGAACCCTCTGGCTGCTGTCCCACCACAATGAGACCCATGAGTGACTCTTGCCTCAGATCTGAAGAGCCACGTGTTGCAAACCACTTGTGGGGTTTGTGGCAGCTCAGGTGTTGCTCAGATGGTCCATGGCTGTGGGACCAAGTCCTCCCTTAACCTTCTTCAGATCAGAATGTTGGAGGGAGCTGGCTGGGCTTTGAGCAAGTGCCTCCTCCACGTATAGAGAGTTGATGGGGTCAGGACGGGGTGTGTGGAATTACTTCTTTCATGCTGGGGTAGCAGAGTAATGCAAAGAGCTTGGGGAAGTCCTGCAGACCCCACTGCAGAACAGGGAGCATGGGAGAGACTTCAGGATGGAAATATTCCTAGGCTGTATTGCTTGGTGTGAGGAGACAGCTCAGGCTCTGGAAGGGACTTGCTGACCTAATATTTCTGAAATGTCCTTTGAGGAGCTGTCCAGGACTTGGCAGCCCAGCCAGGACGTGCTGCTTCTCTCCTTAAAGGGAGTTTCTGCTGCTGCTTGACAGCAGTCAGAGCAGATTCTTCATCGTGGTTCTGCTGCTTGGGGGCAGCCTCTGAAGCAAACACATGCAAGCACTGGGTGATACAAGACAGGGCTGGGTGTGCTGCCAGCTCTGCCTCAGGCAGGAGGGAGTTCCTGGTGGGGGGGTCTCACCTGAGCTGATGAGTGATGGAAGTGACATCCCCTCTGCAGGCAGCCCGTCCTGGTACATGGATCACTGCACTGTTCAGGAAACTTGGCCTGGTTCCTGACCTTGGTGGTGTACAGTGAAGCACAGACTCAATCCTGCTGTGATCTTTGGGAGCTCTCTTTGTGAGAGTGCCCGTGGGTCTTGTGTGGTCAAGAGGCACCTAATGGCTGTGCCTGCAGGCAGGGTTTCAGTGTGACATCCCTGCCAGTCCCCAGGCTGGCATGGAGGATGCCAACCATGAGCATTTGGAGTCTCTCACTCTGAGCAGCAGCAGAATTGCTGCCTGAACGCTTTCCGTGCAAATTAGAGTTATTATTCACTGTGATTATTTTACTGCAATGGCCCTTGGTGCCTCAGATATGTTCTCAGGAGCACAAAGGAGGAGCAGGATGAGGTGGGCTGCAGCATCCTTCCTCTTCACCTGGGAACTGTGACAGATGAAGCTATAAAGTCACTTTTCTGGGTAGACTGTAGCCAAACTGGGAAATGAAGCTGGATTTGCCGAGACCCAGGGCCTTTTAACCTCTCCGTCTGTTCTCATAGGAGCACTTCTAGTTAGCCAAAAGGATGGACCAGGCAGTAAACTAAATTTACAGTTTTTATTTTTCAAACAATGCTTTGAAACACTTTATTGAGCAGCAAAACTAATTGCATTCGCTCATCTCCCACTCCCACGTACAACACAGAGAGATTTTCTCCAGGATCATATTCCTTTCAAAGGATTTTTTGTACCATGCTCTGCTCAAAGCCTTTCTGGGAAACGTGCAGCCATTTGATAAATATATTGTGAAAAACACGGTTGAAGTGGCAGTCTGCCTGCAGCAGAGGAGTAGCTACAGGGAAAAATGGTAAATAAGATATATGTAAGTAAATTAATTTTGCTCATATAAACTTGTTTGCAGTTTTGGTTCGTGTCTGCAGCATAATCCTCTGATCCTACAGGAGGTGTTTGCTGTGGTGGGGGATCAGAGTGGAGAACATCAGACCCAAAGCTGTGCAGGAGCTGGGAAAAGGTGGTGGTGGAGTCTCTGTTTCACTGGGATTTCCTATCACAGCGAGCTGTGGTGCTGTCCCAGCCTGACAAACTGCAAATCCACCCTTGATTTGGCCTCACAGAAATTGATAATTGCCTTTTGTAGTGAGTTTATGCACAGTGAGACTGGTCTGTGCGTAACCAATTTGCTTATTCAGAGATCTTTGCTTTCCAGTATGGTTTTAGAGGGTTTATCAGTGAAAAGGAATCCTTCAAAACAACAGAACCTGAAAAAAAGCCCAGCTCTACAGATGAGCAATTATTTTCCTCTAAGTCTTGCTGGATTTTTTAGCCTGCTTTTAGCAGCACTGCATTATTTGTCGTGACGCTGTTTGTTTTGATCGGATGAACTGATTTATGGGGTTTATCTTCAGTTTATCTATTTAAGTTGTCAATTAGCTGAAGATTTATTTTGCAGCCTGTGCTGTGGGTTAGAGCTGTGCTTCATCTTTGGAGGGGGGTGACAGCCTGGGGTGCCTGGTGTGGATGGTGAGGAGCTGTGCAGGTGGCTGACACAGGCACTGCTGTTTGCTGGGATCTGGCTGCTCTTCCCGCTGCTTCTGGCCTTTTTTTCCAGTTGGCTGGGCAGCGTGAGACACCAAAGTGTTTAATCCAGGTGGGGGATTTGTGGGCTTTCATGTCCTGCCACACAGCAGCACGGGCAGATTCTTCCTTCCCCTTCACTCACACATGGGGGGAAACCTCGTGGCAGGAGGAGGGAAGAAGGTGGGGGAGCTGCAGACTTCAGTTGCCTCTTGATTTTCCTCTTGATGCTGCCTGGGGATGAGGTGAGCTGTGACTGCCCAGAAGCTAAAGCTGCTGCAAGGAAACACCTTGGGTTTGTTTCTCTGTAGGCAGAAGAGCAAAGCCAGGAGAAGGAGGTGAATAATGGGATGTGAGGAGGAACATCTAAGGTTTGGATATTTCCTTGCTGTGCCATGGAGTGCCCAGGGTGTATCCCTGTGAGTGGCACATGATCTAGGGTGAAGCCTCCCATCCAGGTCTTAGTCTAGTTTCTTTATTGATATACAAGGCTGCTTAAGCTTGGCTGCTGTGGGGGCTCAGGAGGTCATCCCTGTGCAGCAGAGTTCACTGTAGTGTGTTTAACTGAGCATTGCTGGGCAGCTTTGAGCCCAGCTTAACCTGTGCTCCTTGGCAAGAGTGTTGTGTGTTCCCAGGCTGATTCTGGATGGGGCTTTTTGGACTTGGTAGCCCTCATCCTTTCCTCGTCTAAATGAAATGTAGATGCAGGTGTCACCTGGCTTGCAGGGGTTTTATGCACAATCTGCTTTGCATACAGAGGACCAAAGGCTGCAACATTTCAGGGTTAAGGCTCTGGAATTTGCTGGATGCAGGCCAGGATACTGTGGGTAAGGCTGAGCTCTTCCCCAGTATCCCCAGAAACTGGGCAGAGGGATGAGGTGATGCAGCGCTGCATCTTGAGGGGTGATTAGGGCTTGAGAGCCATGTGCTGCAGAGGATCATTTCCTGCTCTGGACCGTGCTGGGAAGACTGAGATCTGTTTTAGATTGAGACTGAAATTAGCATCCAGGAAACAGCGATTTTATGCAGCAGTTTTAGCTTTGTGTAGCATTTTTGTGTTCTGTAGGTATTTTCCCAGGGAAAAGCGGATTCCCACATGCTGTAATCATGAAGTGTTGTTGATTTGCATCTCAATATAGCTTTTATACCTGGTGGGCAGCAAGATTAACCTGTGTTTGCACACAGGCTGCAACTGTGGGGGGCCAGAAGAGACCCTGGAACCGGGTTAGCTTTTAAATTCTGCCTTTGCTGTTGACTACATTGCAAATTACAGTGTGGAAGTCACCAGGCG
>JAWWEW010000048.1:7588045-7640788 GCA_035583185.1 Anabacerthia variegaticeps | reverse complement strand
GTGTGCTCCAGCAGCAGTGGAGAGGATGAGTCAGGCTAGTGTGTTCTCCCTCCTCGGAGATGCTCCTGGCCTGAGGAGGATGAGCTGACAAAGGGAATTTTCCTATGCTTGATGGCCGTGGCTTACCCCAGAGGCATGGAAAATAAATCACTACTTAGTCCTTTCTTTCCTTGGCTTTCCATATGTTTATCACAGCCCCCTGCTTACTTGGCCAGCTGGTTTGATGCAACCAGTGCCAGAGCTGAGGGGCAGTGCTGTGGTGCTGGGCTGATCCAGGTCTCACACTCCTCCAGTCTCAGGGAGCTGCCCAGTTTTCTTCAGGGAGTGAGTTCCTTGCTGTGCACAAAGCAAAACTCGTGTGGGACCAGGGCAGAGGTGGGGACTGAGCTCCTGCTCAGCATGGACTGAGAGCTTCCCCTTCCAGCCCCACAAGTGCCCCAAAGGCATTTCTTCTAAAGGTCTTCCTGTGGTGCTCAAACCTGAGCTCTCTTGAAAAGATCAAAGAGACCCATTTCTTCAAAGATTATTCCCACGCAGGCATTGCTAATTTCTTTTCCTTGGGTTAATTAACCTTTCTTTAAAGTTACATTTCCAAGTTGAGTAAGGTTTGAGAGAAGGAGGAAGCCCAAAGCTACAGGTGGAGAGGGGCTGCCTTGGTCCCACTGGTCCTAGCCCCCTTTTTTAGCCACTCTCTCAGGGATATCCCAGGGACCTGGTGGGTGCTGAGCCCTGGTGCTGTGCTTTGTGCCCGGCCATGGGCAGTGCTCCTGCAGCACTGCTGGGCTTTCTGTTTGGCACTTCTTTTTGGATGTTGTTTAAAAATCTGTTTATTTTTCTTACCTCCACGAGATCTGCCCTTCTCTGTCCTTGAACAACTTTCTAATTTGTATTCATTGCTGCCCTTAATGCCCATTTTCTGGCTTTTATTTTCCTTTTGTCTGCTTTTAGAATCACTTTCACTTCCCGTCCAGGAAGGATGAGTTTAAACCAGTGTTTCTTCATTATTGGCTTTTAGTTCCCACTTTTTTTTTTTTCTCCTATCCTTCTCTTTAATGTGTATCTCTGAATTGCTGAAACTTACAATTCTTTTCAGATTGATGAATTTAGCTTCTTTTAGTGGGCAGAATTCTCCACTATCTATTTATGTATGTGGCAGTCTTAATTGTTTTCAGAAATGTCTGATTTTGGAAATCAGTGCTGGTTCTTCCTTCCAAACCCTGCATCTCCCCCTGGACAGCAAAGCTCAGTTCTCAATTTGTGTCACCCAGTGGTGCTCTGAACTGAACCGTGCTTTATGATTTTTGACCATTTTTCTGTTTTCTGGGGCACTGATTGTTCCCCATCCTCTCTTGACTATTACCTTGGACATGTTAACAAATGGGGCATCTTGTTTTTTAAGGCAAAATAATTATTTCCCACTGGGATGGGCTCAATCTGATTTGCTGACAGCCTTTCATTAGAGGATCTCGTTAGGGTTCTTTCTCTGTTTGTATTTATCAGCAGTTGCAAATACACTGGCTTGATGAAATCAAGAGAATTGTACAATGTTATCTTAAAGGAACACTTGGCCCAGAGATAGGTGTTTCTCTCCGATAAAGGAATAGTACAATTATCCCACTTCCTGCAGGAGAACCAAGTAATATAATAACAACCCTGCCAGTCTGCAGCAACACGTGGCAGGAGCCACTTGAGCTGTGAATTATGGTCTTCAGCAAGGGAAAAAAAAGGTAGAAGGCACCTACGATGTGGTTTGATTTTGCTGTGTTCAGCTCAAGTGCTGGAAGCAGGGCAGAAGCTGAGGAGATGGTGCTTCTCAGCAGGAATTCCCAGAGTGGAGAGGGATGGGGGTGTGGAGCAGGGAGGGATGTGCTGACAGGGAGCCTCTGCTGCAGCCCCTGGCATTGCCTTTCCCTTGGAGCCTCTCTGGGTGTTCCCCTCCTGGTATTTATCCACCCCTTCCAAAAAACTGTCGCCTGAAGTTGGGGGGGCAGGTGTTGCTCACAAGCTCCTTTCAGCAGCAGTGAAACACCAGAGAGATGCTTCAGGCAGTCAGTCTGGTGTGGGATAAGAATGGTAATTTCTGGCCAGAGGGAAGAGGGGTGATGGGAATGTGATTGTCAGAGTGAAAGGAACTGGTACCTTGGACAGAGGGACAGGGCACATAATTATATTGTCCTGGACTGTCAAAAATAAAAAAAAATAAGGCACTCCTTATAGTGTAACATACACCAGTTTAAGTAAGATTAAATCTTTCATTATTTAGCACTCTGCCTCTACTTGAACCCGATTCAAACTCGGTCATTTCCTTTACCAATACTCTAATTATGTTCTCCTTTTGATCCACAGGACTGCGTGCAATTAAACCAGTACAAGCTGCAGAGTGAAATAGGCAAGGTATGTACTGGAGCTCGTGTTGGTCACAGGCAACCTCTGTGTGCACACAAGGGTGGAAAGGTTGTGCCAGCCCAAGGGACCTCACTGGCCAAGAATCCTTTCAAATTGTGTTTGTTTGGGGGGGTTGTTTGTTGGTGGTTTTTTTCCTTATTGGTTTGAGCAAGTTTTGTTCAAGGTCGAAGTGAAGCTACTTCCTCTGCAATCTAAATTTATTTTTCCTCCCTCAGAAGGTGGTTAAGCTGGCTCCCTTCCAGGGCACTTGCTTGCCAAATGTAACACTAAGAGCCTTGGATGCATTAATACAACACAACGAAGAAAGAAAAAAAAAAAAAGAGCAACAGAAATAAGATCAGGGCAGGTGTTTGGTCCCCATCAGGACTAGTTAAAGTTTGTATGTCACATGAAATGCTTGTTTAATTCTAGTCCATGTTTAAAAGCTGCAGAATGATTAAGAGATTCCTCCAAAGTTATTTAGAGGTCTGGGCTGGTGAGCAGCTCAGACACCTGCACTTCTGGACGTGTGCCACCATTGCAGATGGGTCCAGGAGTGGTGGTGCTGCCTGGAAGCTGTGCCTGCCTTTGCACTTGGAATGTTGCAGTCAGGAGGGACTGCACCCTTTGCTGCAGAGACCTTCACCAAAAGCTTCATTAGCCCAAACTCCTCTGCAGGACGAGAGGCAGTGGGAGGAGACACCCTTCCCATCTGTGCCGTGGGCTGTGCTGGCAGATACCACTGCTGGGGGTACAGCAGATGCCATCCCACACTCAGCTTCAGACCCACTTAGGGCCTTTGTCATTGGCTTCAGCATGAAGGAGAGTGTGAGACCTTCTCTCGGGTGGGTTCACCCCTGCCTCCCTGCCTGTGGGTCCCAGGGAGCAGGTGGGCACTGTGAGGTTGGTAGAGGAGCTCCTCCTCCTCCTGGATCAGCCAGATGGCTTATTGGTCTCCTCTGAGACCAGGACCTTAGTCAGCTCACAGTGAAGTCAAGAGAAATGTTTTGAAGGCTCTAATGTTCATCCCACTCATTTATTCAACAGGCATCTGTCAGGGATGATAACTAGCCACACTTGCTTGCGTAAAATGTCTTGTGTTAACACAGAAGTACAAAAAACCCCAGTGATTTGGGTGGAGTTTGGCTTCAGGCAATCACTGGGGATGCAGCAGCAGTTCGGGTGTGCATCTGCCTGGGCAGCATGTGGTTGGTGGGAGGCAGGCAGGCAGCTGGGCATCACTGAAGTCCATTTGTGCTCAAGAGATGGAGAGCTTTTGTGCTGGGATGATTTTGTGCAGCAGTACAAGAAAGGTGTTCATGCAGAATTTCCAAACTTGCACAAAAAAATCTTCTTGAAAATTATGTTCCCCACCCATGTTTGAGTTCAGACAGACACAATGCCTTTGGCTTGGGGCAGGAGGTGATGGGCTAATACTCAGCTCCTCTACACATTGATAATCCTCCAATGCCCTGTGGCTCCAAAATGTACAACCTCGCTGTGGGGTCACATCACCTGCACACTTTGCTCAGGGTCAGTGTGGCCTTGGAGTCTTGGAGTTGTTTTTTACCATGTGTAAAGCTGTGCTCTACCAGCCTTGAGCAGCAAGAAGATGAGGTGAAGCTGCTGAACTGACTGTGCAATTGGTGTTTATTTTTAGGGTTCCTACGGCGTTGTGAAACTGGCCTACAACGAGAATGATGACAAGTATTACGTAAGTGCGTCCCTCCTCTGCTCCTCTTTGCTGTTGCTGCTCCTCATTCCCCTTCACCCTCTGAGAGCTGGGTCACCTCTACCTTGCTGCTTTTAGCATGTGCCCTCCTGATTTGGGTGGCATGCAAGGAGCTGAACGTCCTGCTGGGCACGGGCCTGCTGTGTGCGTGCAGTGCCGGGCGGGAGGGGATCGGGTGGGCTGCCTTATGTAACAGGAGGGATCTCAGAGGCAGAAGCGTGTCACTGATTTGTCTTGACATTTTCTAGCTATGAAGCAGGTCACCTGAAATTAGAGGCGTGTGGGTGGTGGTATTCAGCACCTGCTGTGCATTGGTGGATTGGCCTGGAATGAGCAGGCGTGTTTTGTAAGGGAACGGGGGTGTTTATGAGAGGGATGCTGAACAGCGTGGTCTGGCTGGGCAGAGCCTGGCTCCCCGGCATCTTGCCTGCTTTGGGGATGCCTGGAGGGCACTGAACGGGGCCTCACTGTCAGGGCAGGAGGTGTAGAGTGCAAGGCAGAAGGCAACCCATGGCTCTTGACTCCCTTGCTGAGCTGAAGGCAGAGTTGGAGAGTTTGCAAATTCAAAAAGGCTGCTTATGCTGAAGGCTCCTGCTCCGTCCCCTCCCTTTCAGAGGCAGGTGAATCTCAACCATCCCAGCTGGGATTCCTGCAAAATCTGCCTGCAGATGTGCTCATGTTCCTGGGCTTGCCCTGTGGCTTGCTTTGCTCAGGCTGAGAGCAGGAGCTGGAAGGAAGGAAGACTGCCTTGCTGCATGTGGCTGTGCCTGAAGGCTTCTGGAAAGAGCTTCCAGCAGTTTCCAGTGGATGCCAGGGCAGGAATTGGCTGAGCAGAGCTGGGTGGTTGCAGTGCTGTTGAACCTGAGCCCTGCTGCTCCCAGCAAAGCCCTGCCAGAGCTGCTGCTCCACACTGTGTTTGCTGAGAGGGTCCTGCTGTCACTCCCAAAGTGAGTTGGCCTCATGTGGGTAAATTTTCCAGTGTGGTCCATCAGAGCACCCAGGCAGACTCGTGTGCTGCTCCCTGTCCCTCTTGGTCTTGGTACAAAGGGGAATAAGAAGATGCTGTGAGATGTAAAGTGTGCTCGTTCCCCGCTGCTCTCCAGTGAGTTTTTCCTCCCTGACTCTTGGATTTACAAGTTACATCCCAGGTTGAAGGATCAGGTGGGAATTGGATGCCTGTGGGTATTCATCAGCCCTTCTGTGCTCTCAGCAGGCATGAAATTGCAGGAGGAATGTCCTGAAATTAAGGATGGAATTGATGAGACAAAAATCTGGATGAGGTGCCCTGGAGCTGGCCAAGCAAAGGAACCACAATTCTTTCCATCTCCAGTCCTTTCCAAGCTGACTCACCACTGCACCAGAGCAGTTGGTGTTTCTAAAGGCTCTCTGTCTCTGCTGGCCTCCAAATCCTCCTTCCCCTGCCCTGCAGCAGCATGGTTTGTTCTGCAGAGAGGGATGGTGCCAGCCGTGGCTTCCCTGATCCATCTGTCCCACCAGCACAGACAGTGCCAGGACCAGCAGCACAGAGGGGGAATGCATCGCATCAATAAATCGCATTTATTTTTGCTTCCAGAATTGTAATCCTTACAGTTTGGCACTGCCCTTTCGGTCTGGGAATCCCTTTGCTGTCCCTGTGGACTGCTCAGGGTGGGCAGGGCAGCTGGCACAGCTCAGCAGGGGAGAGCTGGGGTTGGGTTAGCATTGCCTGCTGTGCTCCTGTCTGTGTTTTGGATGCAGATTAATGCCATGAACGTAGATTTAGCTGGTCAAATCCAAGCCAAAAGTGAAAGCCTGTGTCCAGGTTAGCCTGGTGTGTGTTAGTTAATCCCCACTTAATCTCTGTTTCTAATCCAAGTGAACACTTTAAAGGTACTGCACCCCAGCAGGGGGTATTGCAGACTCCCTTTCTGCTTGGTTTGCCCTGGTTTTCCCTTTGGGGTGTCGAGGCAGGGTCTGAACCAGATCCGAGCTGGCTGTGCAGGTGATCCTGGGAGGTGTATGGAATTCTGCAGCAGATGGAGAGATGGGACAGTGTCTGATTGCAGTGTGTGTCAGCGTATGGGAGAGGGGCTGCACTGCTGCCAAAAGGCTGAAGTTTGTGTCTCGTACTTGCTGCCCTTCTGGCTGGGGCAGTGGGACCTTCCCCCTTCCCCAGCTGCAGCGACATGCAGACAGCCTGGCACCCCTCATCCTCCCAGGTGCCCATGCTTGTGTTTTCTGGGAGTGTGAGCTGTGATGGAGACACCTCCGCTTTTCCCAGACATTAGAACAGCTCAGGAGCTGGCAGACTTTTCAGAGCTTCAGAGAAATCGTGCCAATTGCATAACTGGGTAATGGTTGCTTAGCTCCCCATGCTGCCCAGTGTGCCTGACCCTCATGTTCTCCCAGAGCTCAGGCAGTTTCCACCCTGCTCTGCTTATCCTTCCCACCCAGGGCTGCTCCCCAGCAGTGCACCCCAATCTCCCTGGGGGTACCTCATGCAACTGCCTGGTGCCAGCAGTTAGGAGAAGCAATTGTGATTCTAAGAGTTGGAGAGGGCATTTTCTGTGTGTTGGGTTTTTTTCCCCTCCTAAATTTACCTCTGGAATGGTGTTTTGTGTCTCAGTGGTGAAAAGCAATAACAGATCACTGGAAGAAATCAGCCCTTGCTTGGCCTTTAGTGAGCAAGGTCAGGTTGGATGGGGGTTGGAGCACCCTGGTCTAGTGGAAGGTGTCCCTACCCATGGTTGGGGGGGGACAAGATGATCTTTAAGGTCCCTTTAGGGTCTCAAGCCATTCTATGATATGCTGATTCTAAACTGATTTATGTTTGCAGTGATTTAGCATCAGGCCAGGGTGTTGCTGCCTTCTTTATTTTCTTTAAATTAGTGTGCTGCAATAAAAAGGAGCAATACGGCAAAGAAAGCAGAAAAAATTTATTTTGGAGTATAATTCAGAGTGTGGCTCCTTATTCTTGATGAGGTGTGGGGCCCTTTGCTAGCTCTCTTCAAAAAGGCAGAGTTTACATGAACCAGGGACTAAATCTGGCTCCTGTTGAAGCAAAAGGAAAGATTGCTGCTGCTTTAATGAGTTTTGGATCTGGCCTAGAATTAGGAAAAACTCTCAAGAAAAAAATCCAATCACTACATTTGGGAAAAATGTAGATGGGTCATGTTTACTTTGTGGGTTTTTCACCTTCCATTAAAAATGAGAGAGTGCTTCTAAGAGCTTTACCCTTTGTTGCTGTGAACAGCCTCAGTGCTGTGGAGGGCTGTAAAAGTGTGCTGGCTCACATCAACAGGGAATGTGTCAGACCAAGGAAATGGAACTTTGAGCACCAAGTATGTGACCCAGTGCTCCCTCCAAGGAGGAGACCCCGCTGGAATGCTGAGCTGGCTCCCAGAGCAGAGGACCCTGCTGCTCCTGGGGCACATGAAGCTGTTACAGCAGCACTTGTGGGGCTCTGCCAAGGAACCCTTTACACTGGAAAGGTTTCAGTGTCTCACTTTGCAGGAGATGCTTTGATGGTGACTAAGGGAAAAGAAGAAAGGCCAAGCTCTGTGAAAAAGCAGCAAACAAAAAGCAAAGGCAGATGTGTCCAGGCAGAGATCTAGTTTGGAGTCACTGTGCTGATGGAATTTGATTCTGTGATGCCTCGGGTCATGTCTTCCTCCTATTTTCAATCTCTAAATCAGCTTGCAAAGAAAAGTGGTTATGATGGACATTTGTTATGTTACTGCTGGAATAAGGAAATAGTGTTGTAGGTTGTCAGCGGGTTTCTCTCTTTTTTAATCCTTTTTTAATCTGGTTTCCTAAGAGACAAGATTTGTGTGACTGTGCTCTCTGCCTGTTTGTGCCTAACAACCTTTGCATGGAGGGCTGTTCTCTACCAAGTCTCAATGATGGGGAGAAATTCCTTCCAAGTTTGGGAAAGCAGTGGCTGAACAAAGTGTTGCTGCTGAAAAGGTGGCCAGCAGCAAACCTTGAACTTTCCAGCCCCTGGAGAGTCCACTCTGGTTGCCATCCAGGCAGGAAGGGAAGGCACAGCTCCTGTGTTTCCCATCCTCTTGCTCACATAACAGCTGCTGAACCACTGCCAGCTGTGCTCTGGAGCAGTGAGGACCAGGAAAGGGATCTCTGGCTTTCTGTAACAGCCCACGTTGTTCAGCTGAGGGGTTGTGAGGGGCTGGGTCTCCCGGGGTAAGAGCAGGATCCTCTGGGAGACAGCTGGAAGCAGATGAGCTTGGCTGCTCCAGGAGGACATCCCTGCTGTGGTGGCACAGCATGGATGGGGCACAGCCTGCCAAGGGAATTCTGCTGCCCATGGGACAAAAGGTGACAAATGCAGGAGCAGGATTTTAGGGCTATGGCAACTAAGCCTGTGTGATTTAGGATTTTCTTTCAGTTCATAATGCTTCTCTCCCCCAGCAGAACTTCCCTCTCAGCCACTTCATCTGAGGGACGTCATTGTGAGGCAGGACAGGTGAGGCGGGGCTGGGAACGCTCTCTGGTCTGGTCAGCATTCCCAGAGCGTGCTCTCATGCTCTAGCAGGGGATTTAGGTGGTTATAGCAACCTTGGAGTAGCATCCCACTCCCCAGGGAGCTGCAGGTAGGGACTGTGCACTGGACTCCTGCCTCTGCAATGCAGGTCCCTCTCTTAGCAAATAGAATGACGTCCTAAGTGCTGTGAGAGGATCACACAGTACAGGTGATAAGTTCCCTTGGCTCAATCATTTTGTCACCCTTCCCTCCCAAAAATAATGGCCATTTTGTGGTTGATCATTACCAGCAGCCTGTAGTCCCAGTGTTGTGAAAGCAGCTGTGCCCCAGTCATCCCTTCTCTCTGTAGACCCGGGATCTCCTTTCCCTCAGGCAGCTTCCCTGTGGTTTCCAGCTCTAAGGTTGACAGGAGGAGAGCAGTAAACTTTAAGATAATAAACATACATCAAAGAAAAGTACACAGTTCCTGCTGCCTCTCAAAGGGAAATGTCAAGCCCCCTGTCCACATGTGAATAGTCGGAAGGAAGATGTTTGCAAGGGCATGTGTAGAGGAAATCTCCAGGCTCCCTCTTTTCCTGAGGAGGCTGAAGTCTATGCAAAGGGAAAATCCCTCAGCTTGGCTCTGAGCTGGTTCTTTATCAGAAAGGCATTATCTGGGTAATTAGCTCTGCCTGTGAGTACAAATGTCTTTGGCTCTGTCATGCGTGTGAGCCCGGAAGGAGAGGTTTGCTGAAGCATCCCTGAGTTGCTCCCATTACAGAGAGCCACAATTCAGGAGGAAGCCTGGTCCTGCCAGCTCCCTGTAATTAAAGGGAGGCTTCACAGCCTCGTGCTCTCCTCTCTGCTCTTGTGATAATTAAGTGGCTCTGTTGCATGAGGAACTTTTTTTACATTTGTAAGCACAGTGGGACAGGTCCTCTCTTGTGCTGCAGCCCTGCCTGTGCAGCAGCAGGGACTGGTGCTTTGTCCTGGTGCTTCTCCTCCAGCAGTCATGGTGGTTTACACTCAGCTCACTTACAATACAGTAACCCTCCTCGTAGCATCCTTCAAGGAGTTTGGGTGATGGCAGTAGCTCTTCTTCCCTCCATTTCTGTCCCTGAGAGCAATTCTTTCTTTGCTGTTGCTCCTCTCTGCACCTTCCTGCTCCCTCCAGCCCCTCCCAGAGCCTGTCCTGGGAAGGACTAACCTGATGTGGGCATGGCTGGTGGCAACACTTCGGCTCCTCAGGCTGAGTCCCCCAAGCACTGATGCAACTTAGGAGCTTTCAGAAGCAAATTGCATCTTCTAGTTTTTCTTTTTCCTAAAGCTTCTTGCCAGAAGGCAGGGAGGACTCAAGATGGAATTGGAGCAAGGAGAGACTTCTCCTTCTGGGTTGGCAGTGGTTGAAAGAGAAGTGGATGTAGCAATTCCTTTGATTTTTCTCATAAATTTTCATTATGGAGAGATAAAAGTAGGGAGAGTAGGAAGTCCTCCGGGCTTGGGCCTGGCCGTATTTGGAGGTGGATGAGCACATCTTGGATCCTCTTTCAGCAGACCATGAATCATCTGGCTCAATGTTGGACACAGTGCTAAGCAAAAGATAAGCACTTCTGAGTCTGTCTCTCAACACCATCATTTCCAACAGTTGGCTTGGAGCTGTCAGGCAGGATTGAGAACTGCACAGTGTCTCTTCTCAATTACACGGGTGCAAATCCAGAGGATTTCACTGGATCAGTACCAAAACCAACAATCCTTTCAGTGAGCCATGATCCTGGCTGCAGCAGGAGCACTGATGGGATGTGGGGATCCCAGGGCATGTGGTGGCATCACTGCCAGGAAAAACTGCTCAGGAAGATGCTCCCCGAAATGGTTTCGGTGACCTGTCCCCAGTATATGTGTTAAAAACAGGTAGTGTGCAGAGAGTCTGCCTCTGTGGCATTAGTGCAAAATTCCTTGGCATTTGACTGTGTCCTGCAGGAGTCCTTGGTTAATTATATTTAGCTAGGTTCACTCCAATGTGAATTACAGTTCTGGAAGTTTAATTAATAGAAGTAACTGCTCGTTCTAGGGGAAGGAGCGAGTGACCATCCCAGCTTCTGCAAGCATAGGCTGTTTTCCTAAGCAAATTATACCATGAGCTGCTTTCTCATGAAATATTTATCTGCTGGGCCACTCAGGGCTGTTGGAGTGGCCCTCCAAAAAGGTTATTAACGCACAGAGCAGATGGAGGCACAGAGCCTGTTTATTAAATTCAGATTGCCTTTTGCCACTATGCTAATGCCAACTGGATGGCAGAAGATTACCCTGACCCCCTCCCACACCTCAGCTTCCCAGGTTCACAGCAGTGCCAGCATCTGAGAGGGTATGAGAAGGGAGGGAAGCCTTTGGCAAAATCCTCTTTCCCTCCCTGTGCCTTGGTTGTGCTCCTGCCCAGAGCTGTCCTCGCTGTGTCTGGTGGTGCAGGGATGGATGCCCACCAAGTACCTTGTCCATGGTCTTGGGTGTGGTGCTGGATCACACTGCACTGCTCTGTATCACTCTGGCAGCATGGAAGGGGTTTGTGGGGCAAAAAATAGTCACTGGCAGTGCAAAGGGAGTTCCCAGGCTGTGTCCTCACCCTGTTCCAGGTCTGAGATGGAGATTATAAGGGTGTTGGCTTTGTGGCTGTGACACTCCAGCTCTTTTGCTTCCTAAGCCGCCTGGCAAAGCAAAACATAAAGTGGAGCAGCCTTGAGGTTGCTCCGTCCTGCAGCATGGCCATAACACCATCCAAAACAGCAGGTACATGAAGTTCGGCTAAAGGAACCCACATCTTTCCTCAAGCTCCTGTCCCAAATGCAGACATTTGGCTTGTTTTATTTTGTCTCATTGAAAATCAATCAAAATCATCTAATTTTTCATGGGGAAAAATGAATTAAGCAAATGGTTAGCAGTGCCTTTAGGAAAGCCTGGGTCATTGTCTGTCTGTTGTGGCCACATCTCCTCTAGGCTGAGGAGCCTGAGCCAGTCCCTGGTGCCCTGCAGACTTCCAGGTCACAGCAATGTGCACTTTGGCTCTTGTTCAGTTTTAACACTGCTTTTTCTTCTTCCTTAGGCTATGAAAGTCCTCTCCAAAAAGAAGCTCTTGAAGCAGTATGGATTTCCACGTGGGTATCTCACATCTAGAGGTCTGCCTGTTGTCCTCAGCCAGACAAATCACTGTAGAAACATTGTCTGCAAGGACTGCAGATCTTGGCCTCATCTGAAAGCTGTCCATGTAGTCTGGGCTAGTTAAAATGCACTGGCAGTGAAGGGGCAGGTACAACCACAGGGAGATTCAATGCACTCAGTAATTAGAGTCCTGGCTCTGGTTTTTGTGAGTCTCTTTCAAGTGGTGGTTCTTCCCATGTTCTCCATCTATGAAGTCTAATTAAGGGCTGGAACTTAGACAGGGTAGTCCCCCACCTTCCAGAGGCTCTTCTACCCCCTGGGATAGACCTGACTGGGCCATGGGACCCCCCAGAAAAGGCTGGGAAGGTGGGAGGACCTGGTCTGAATCAGGCTTGGAAGTCTCAGTTCCAGGTGGGAGACTGTAATGCTTTGGGATGAGAGCAAGGTGATGAGATCTTCCAGAATAGCTGGAGGTATCTGCAGAGGGGACAGTGGCTGCTCATCCTGCTGACAAATGAGTTCTTCACTGTGTTGTCACACTTGCAGGTCGGCCTCCTCCCAGAGGGTCGAAAGCATCCTCTGGAGAGCAGCCCAAGCCCATGGCACCTCTGGACAGAGTCTACCAGGAAATAGCCATCCTAAAGAAGCTGGACCATGTCAACATTGTTAAGCTGATAGAGGTGAGTGGCTGCTCCACCCTAAGCTATGCTGAAACAAGTCTGGTTTGTATTGCAACAAGAGGATCTTTCTTCAACTGCTCCTACTTCAGCCAAAATTGGTTTAAAATAGTTCCTCAGAAATTTAGGCTGGTGATTCCACGCAGGATCATACCAGTCATATAGGACAAACTGACACACTTACCCTGGGCTGTGGGCTGGTGCCCAGGAGAAGGCAGCTCGCTGTGCTGGTAGAAACAGCAGCAAGTTTTGGTCACTGAAACTGGTGTGCAGACAAGCCTGAGAAGGTGCACAAGTGCAAGACTTTGGTGCCTTTTTCATTATTGACTGAGGTCAGGTTAGGACAAGCAGTGCCTTTATTGGTAGGCTGTTTCTCCAGGCAGAAGCCCAGATTTTTCTGGAGACAGGAAAATCTGTGTCCTTCAATGCCCCTCTCTCTGCAGGACTCTCTAAATATTAGTCTGATTGTTCTCAGTGCTCTGCAGCACAGCACAGTGTACAGGGAGCAGTAAAATGTTACTCGATTAAAAATCTCTTATTTTTCCTGCTGTTTTTCTCTTTCCCTTCCCCTTATTTCTCTGTTATCAATCACAGGTCCTTGATGATCCTGCAGAGGACAACTTGTACATGGGTATGTGAGTCTCATATACTAACAGTGCCATCTGGGATATGCAATATGGGAGGAAACTTGTACCAACTTCAGCAGACTTATTTTTTATTGCACAGTTTAAATGCCTGTAAGTGGAGCTGGGATGGACAGGCCCTGTGCAGGAGGGTGAGGCAGCCTTGTATGAGCACTGCTGTGCACATGTCCTTGCCTTGGGGACACTGGAAGGACCTGGCAGCTGCTCTGCCCTCCCCTGTCTGTATGTTGGTTCCAGTCCTAGAGCCAGGGAAGAAGAGGAGGGGCAGGATGGTTTCTCATCTTCCTGCTGTGAGGTTGCTCTCTCCACACTCCTGTAGGCTGTGGGTGGTGACAGTGACTCTGGAGAGCAGTGTTGTCTCGGGGTGTCCCCTGTGACCCCTGCAGAGACACTGACCACCCTCCTGAGCCTTGGGACCTCCTAAAAGAGCAGCACTCCTGCCTTGGGCCTCTGAACCCAGGCCCTACTGTGGGGTGCTCACATGGGCTGACTGGGCATTTGTGCAGAGGGTAAGGGATTTCCACCCATTTTCTCTTCCTTTCCCCAGACTCTGGAAGTGGCAGTCACAGCCTAACCCCCATTTGGGCAAAACATGGAGGGACAGCCCCAGGAGGCACTGAGGTGCCCTCTGAGAAGGGCCAGAGGAGGGGATGGTCGACTCTTTTACCTCTCTGCCTCCCTGTAACATTTCTGGATGACGCAAATTCAAAGGCTGCTCCTCATGAAATAATTATGGGACACTTTTGAAGCTGCTGTGAAGGAGGACTCTGCCTAGCAAATGAGGCAGTTGGCCTTTGAAAGGCCACTTTTCCCTGTGGGCTGAAGCTGCAGTAGCATCTGGCAGCATCACAAAGGGCTGGCAAGGCAGAGGCAGGTGTGCTGGGGACATGGCTGAGACTGGAGTTTAAAGGCCTGTGCTCCTGGGGATGGAGGGAAGGGCAGAGATGAGGCAGCAAACGTCTTTGTTGAATGAATATAAATGCATGAGGAGGCTGAGAAAGCTGCAGAGGGAAAAAAACCCCAAAGCTAACCCAAGCTCTCCCTGAGGAGCAAGAGAACAGTCCCAGCAACAGCAGCAGGACAGGTGGGGAGTCTCTCAGTCCCAGCCAGCCCTGGGAAGGCTGTGCTGGTCCCTGGGTGGTGAGCCCTAGCCATGTCCCTGTTGTCCACCCCTTTGCTCTGCCTGGGATCCCATAAGTGGTTCAGGCAAACCAAGCTCCTGCCTCTGCAGTTCCCTCAGCAGAAGGGGAAGCTGTGGGTGCTCAGCACTGCTCAGGATTGAGCCTTCTGCAAGAGGGTTCCTCCCTCCTGCTGCTGACTCAGCTGATGAGAACTGCTCCTTCCTCCTTCCAGAAATGCCCCCCACTGTGAAGCAGATCTAGAGGAAGTGGTTTTTGCTCTTTGCTAAATGATTGTTGGCATCAAACACTCCTGTGAGCACTCGGCTGCCTGGGCATTGGGAGGGAACCTGGGATGGAGGTGCCCGTAGGCACGGAGCAGCCTGCAAAGATACAGGATGGTTGAGTAATGAAATGCTGCCACAGGCTGCAGCTTCTTCTGCAGCCTGGAGGGCAACATGAGCCAGTGCAGGCTGCCCTGTTGTGTGTGTGTCTTCAGAGGTCCTAACACCCCACTGCTTTGGGAAGGAAATCTGGTTCTTGGAAGGTGCAAGAAATCCCTTAGTAATTCCTGAGTAAGGAGCTCTCCCACTCTTGGTAAAGGCAGATCCTTCTCCTGTTTGTGCAACAGGTCAGAGCAGGGTCAGGAAACCACATTGCCACTAACCCCCTAAACAGACACATGAACTCAAGTGCTCTGCAAACCTCAGCTCACACCAACAAATCTCTCTCCGGTTGCTCCAGCCAGGGAGTGTTTGCCTCTGCCAGACCTGTAGCTGTGCTGCTGATTGACACAGCAGAAATGGAGCAACATGTTCTTACAGCATCTTATTTGGTATCAGCAATATAGCATCCTTCCTGAAGGTACTGAATGCAACAGGGCTCAAATCAGCAAGGGCTGACACCAGGAGCAGCAGCAGCAGCAGCGAGGCTGATAAATTAGCACCCGCTGTCTCCCTGTGCAGAGCTGGCAGGAAGTGGGATATTTGTCTGTGCCCAGGAGATGAATGTTTTCATTTTGCATCCTCTGGTGTCCTTGTCACAGCTGAGGGAAGAGAAATGCGTGGAGGGAAATTGATTTCGTAGGTATAGGAATGGATGAGTTTTTGTAGGTGATGAATAACGAATAGGCCCAGTCCACTCTTCTCATTCATTCATGGTTTGTTCCTTTTTCTTGCAGTGTTTGACCTCCTGAGGAAAGGGTAAGTAGCCCTTCTGGGATGCTTTGTTGAAATTATTGGTGTTCATCATTAGCTTCCCAGGTGAAATGGAGGTTTGGTATGTCCAGTGGGACAAACCTCTGTCTGCGGGGGAGGCAAACCCAGGTGTAGTTGCCTTTGCACTGCTACAGCCTGCAATGATGTGCTGAATAGTAATGGGCTGGGAGGACATGTCCTGGTGTCTGATCCACAAAACAAGTTTGATGCCAATTCCCCATCAGGTGCCTGGAAGAAAAGGGTTTAATAGGAATACTCTGCTGGGGTACCAGCCATGCCATGGCTTCCCCTGGCACAAGGGTGTTTGGTTGCATCAAGATTTACTTGCCACCCACTGCCTCATTTTGCCCCCAGCACTGACTTTGTGGGAGGCTGTTCTGTGGACACATTTTTCCATAGCAGGAGGAGTGATGAGGTGGTGGGAGGTTCCTCACTGCCTTTTTTGCTACACCTGCACTGATTCTGCAGCTCTGCAGAGTCTCAGCAAAGTCAGGAGAGCTATGCCTGGGATAGGGGGAGATTCCCAAAGGGCTTGTTTTTCTCTCATGAGGAAAGCACGACTGAGGTTGCAGGCTGCCAGCTCCAGTGGGTTTGCTGCTGAGAGGCTCCCCAGTCTCCCTGGTGACCAGGCTGATGCCCATCCTGTAGGAGAGGGAGCTTCTGTAAACAGTGGTGTCCAGGGAACGTGCCACTCAGCTGAGAGCAGCCTGGCTGCCTCCAGCAGAAGGCAATTAGACTCCATTAGTGGCTCTGCCAGTCCTGTACTCACATCATTTCTCCCTGGTTTCAGCAACAGAAAAATGTGTGTGAACAGAGGGGGAAGGCAGTGGCAGGAGAATGCAAATGGGAGATGAAGGTCATCAATCAAATGGGCAGTGAGGGAGAACTGCTGCAGGAAGGATTTGCTGAGGAAAGAGCTCAGAGCCTGGTTTGGGTAACAGGCCATTCCCTGCCAGGGATTGGCTTGCCAGGACAATGTCTCAGGAGCACTCACTCAGATGCAGCTCAAGTCAGTGGGCACACATCCAAATGCAAGGTCAAGCTGCCCAGCACAAGCAGGATTAACCCCCAGTGCAGTGAAGTCCTTAGCTCCTGCTCTTCATCCTCTGGGGAACAGAAGATTCTGCTTAGCTCTTGCAGCCTCTTTGCCCTCAGCTTTCAGCAGGCACAGGCAGAAAAGGGGCTTTTAGAAGATTCTCTGCATCCCTCTAGCAGTGGTGGCACACAAAGGGAAAGAGAGGAGAAGCTGACCAGGTAACCTTGGCTGTTCAGGGCTGAATGGCTCAGTTCTGGTGGTGGCTGAACCCTGAACAGCTAAATAGG
The DNA here is from genome assembly GCA_035583185.1 of Anabacerthia variegaticeps. Lineage (NCBI taxonomy): Eukaryota > Metazoa > Chordata > Aves > Passeriformes > Furnariidae > Anabacerthia > Anabacerthia variegaticeps. The sequence continues at coordinate 7,624,083 of JAWWEW010000048.1, read as the reverse complement.
TTTTCAAAGCAGTTTAGCACAATGCACTGAAAATATTCCCACTTAACCTTTGAGCCAGTGTTTCCTGTCTAGATTCTGCCTTGGTGTAGAGTAGCTGCACAATGATGTTGCTCCAGGGCTGAGCCCCAGCAGGTGTGACATGGAGTACACACCATGGACACTGTCCCCACTGCTGCCTGAGACCTCCTGGTGATGCTGGTGCTCACAGCCAGGAGCAGCTTTAGCAGGAGTCTGAAGGCCAGGTCCAATTTTGGCTTATTTTGTGCTGACATCAGCAGTTAATCCTGATGATGATGATGATGAGGGCCTTGTGGCTCATGCTGGCTCAGGGACTATGCAAAGCTCCCCATGACTGCTATCCAAGCTCATTTACCAAGGCATCACCACTTCCAGAAAGGGTGGCCACGTCTCTGTCCTGTGTCACAGCACTCATAACCTCCTGGGAGCCTGGCCCTCAGTGCTGGGACATGGTGATGGAGAACATACTCCTCCAGCAAGGATTGACACTGCCACTCTGCAGAGTACTTAGCTGCTCTCCCTCTTCCCACCAGGCCTGTCATGGAGGTGCCCAGTGAGCAGCCCTTCAGCGAGGAGCAGGCTCGGCTCTACTTCCGAGACATCGTCCTGGGCATCGAGTACTGTGAGTACCCAGCACTGACAGGGCTTTGCAGAGCTCATGCCTTGACTCCTGTGCAGCTGGGGAGGAGCATCTCGACTCTGGTGGGCTCTCAGATGAGCCAGCAAGGTTCTCTCTTGTAGCATGTGTGGGGTTTGCAGCTCCTAAATCTCTTTGGTTGGATGGGCCCTTGTGGGTTAATAACTGGACAATCAGGAAAGCTGTAATACAGCTTTCACGGTGGAAAAAAGTCACATATGCAGTTAAATAGAAATCCATAATGGGGGCTGAGTTGTTCAATATATTCCTAATAGCAGAAAATGGGTAGAGGACAATAAGAGATTGATGATGACACGGAGTTATTCAGGGTAGTTGTTGTTAGAACTGACTGCAAAGACTGGCAGGAAAATACCATTATAGCAAGTGATGGCATGATAAAATGACAGATAAAAATTCATGTTACTGACTGCAGGGTAATGCATGAGGGGGAGAAACAACACTAAAAATACATACAACGTGATGGGCTCTAAATTATCTGTTCTCACTCAGGCTTTATTCTGGATAGGTCTCTTGAAAATGCCAGCCCATTACTTAGTGACATTCAACAAAGATAACAAGATTTGGGGAATTACTGGGAATGAAATAGAGAAGAAAAGAGAAATTGTCATTATACAATTATTTGGTCCTCTAAGAGCTCTTAGGTACAGGCAAGGAGTGTCCTGGATATTTTGTGCAACTCGGCACAGCCTGTCTTAGAAACAGCTCTCTAGAACTGAAAAATGCCCAAGAAAGGTGATTTGGGATGGTCTTGGAACATCTTATCTACAGTGATAAGACCAAAGCTCTTCAGAATGAAAAACTATCATGGGGAGGGGTGATATTACAGAGGCTTATATAAAATCCTAAATGTCAGAGAAGCAATGAACAGGGAATGAATCTTCTCTGTCTAAAACCACAACAGCTAATGGGTAGCAAACAAAATAATCAGGCAGGCAGTTTAAACCAGGAGGAATTGCTGCCCTGGCTTCCACCACCCAGAGAGAACAAGTCTCTGAGCACGAGAGGTGGTTTGCAGTGCCCCAGTCCATCCCCACACTGAAATGCAACACCACCTCATCTTCAGTCTGAAACCAGTGGGTGGCAATAAAATCAGTGTTTGCAAGTCTGACAGTCCAGGAGCTTCCAGGTGGTGCCAAAATCAGGCAGATCCCCCCAGAAAGTTGGTGCAAGTTTATATGTGAATGTGAAGCTGAAGTCACATTCACTCAAGTAGTGTCTTTGAGTAGAGTTTGAAGGGCAAAGAGGCAGCTTTTTATATTGTCATCAGCATTCATATTGTAGCAGAGCCTGTGTGCCTCAGGTGGGAGATCCAGGCTCTGCTGTGCTGGATGCTGCTGGAACAGTTCCTCCTCAGAGGAAACTTTGAGTTTAGAAGATGAAGGGGGGGAAGTAAAGTGTAGGTAGGCTTAGAGACAGTGAAACTCAGCAATAAATTGCAAGATGCCCAAGCAGTGTGAGCAACAGGAACAATAGAATGCTTTATTTTGCTTCATTGAGTAACCAAATTTTATTAGTGAATTAAAGTTAAAAATGGTGTTCTCTCTGAACTGCTGGGTAAATGCATGGCAATTATTATACAATTAAGAGGAAAAGTGCACCGTTTGTGCGTGCTGAAGGAAAAGTGTTGCCAGGCAATCCAGAGATTGCAAAGTAATTTTAATGTAAGCATACATAATGGTTATGTAATTTGGGAGGCTCAATAACCATGCAGCTGCTTGAAGCTCACAGTCATCACAGCAGCAAATGCACCATTGCTGGTTGGGTTTTATTAGATTAGGAGCTGCAAACTGGATTCCTGTTGGAGCCTTCAAGGCATCACTCCAGGCCAGTGCTAATGGTGAGCAGAAGGGGCTGCAGGAGCTGAGCTGATGAGAGGTGTGGGCTGAGCTTTTAAATTACCAGTGGTGGCCCTTGGTCCATGGCTGCTGTTTGTCCTTGGGGACCAAACTCACTGGTTATTCATGCTGTTTGCCTGGGGTGGAGGCCTCCTGCCAGAGGGCTGGCTGTGGGGGGAGGTTTGGAGAGGGGCAGTGGTGCAGGTGAGGAGAGCAGGAGCATCCCATGCTGGGTGGGAGGCCTGGCTTAGGGGTGGTGGGAGGCAGGGACAGTGCCCTGGGGAGAGCCAGGAGCTCCCTCATCCAATGGCTTAGGGCTGCCTCACTTTGCCAACTGATTTTGACTGGATTTCTGGGTGCAGTACCTTTGTTACCAGGAGTGCACCTTGATACTCACAGTCCAAGCCTTGTCCACGAAGCAGGGAAGAAAGAGAGGACAAAGAAGAAACAGAGACAAGGTCTGAGAGCTGGGGAGATCTCCCATGGTAGAGTGTCCCTTCCTCTGGCCCCTGAACTGCTGGGAGTGTGTTTTGAGCTTAAGTGTGGTAATATCACTGATTCACAGGTTCTGTTTTAGTACAGCTGTCTTAGTCCTGGGCTCTGTGGTGGGGACTGTGTCAGGAATTGTTTAAGCACATGAAAACTTTTATTGGGTTCCTGGTGAACTGGGCCATGCAAAGGGAAGTGTTTTTCGCTCCTGTTTCCAGGAGTTCCCCAGTGCTGCTGGCACTGCACACCCTGCAGAGGAGCTGGGGCAGCCTCTGCATGTGTAAGTACCACTGAAGAGGTAATTCCAGAGTGTGCTCAAGTGCTTTGGATGGGAAAGTTCTGCTGGATTATTTGTGTCATTAACTACAGTGTGTTCTTAAGTGTCTCTGTGAATTAGAGATATGTGCAATTACCTCCCTTTCCACTTGTAACTCCCTTCTCGTAGTGCTTGGCTGGGGTTATTTAAGCTTCAGTCTCCTTTTTAGTAAGGCAAACATTGCTTTGCCAGTGATACTGAGCAGAAATAAATGTGCTGGATAGCAAAATGTCTCCTAGGGAGAAACATACTCCCAACAAAAGACATGAGAGAGATGGCAGGCTTGTATTCCATTTTGATTTTAGGACTGAGACATGAGTATCTTCATTTAGTAAGAGCCTGAGTAAGTAATTCCTGAGTAAGGAATAAGAGTAAGCAAATGGAAGGGCTGTCTGAGCAGGTGGCCTGGCTGTGACACTGGCCAGGAGCAGCCACTTAGCACAGAACATGCACGCAAGTGTGACCCTGGGGAAAACCCTGCTGACTGGCACAGTCAGGATGAAGCACAGCCACTGTCCCTGCTGCTGTGGAGCTGCTGCCTCAGTGTTCAGGTCATGAGAAGCTAAAACAGTTGCTCTCAGTGTGGCTGAGGAAGAAAAACCATTATTTCCTTTGTTCTCTGTAGAAAGCCCACAATTTCCCTCCTGTGACTGCATCTGGGGGATCTAAGGGTGGTGGCTCTGGCCCCCTCTGCAGAGGAATGTTTGTCTCATCGGAGTTATTGGGTTGAAGGGAGGGTCATGGCCTGCAGCTAAAGCCACTGGAACATGACCCTTGCAGCAGCAGTTCCCTGCAGGGCACCTCTGGGAATGCCTGCAGTGCCCAGCAGGACGTCCTGCCCGCTGAGCCTGGAGCCAGAACCAAGTGCCTGATGTGCAGATCAAAGCTGGTTTTTCTGAGATAAGACTTAATCTACTTGGTCATCAATATGTGAGTATAGTTTCCTTTATCTGAAAAGGAAATTTAAGCAAATAAATCAACAGCTGAGTCAACGCAGGCTTGTCTCTTCTGAAAATCTACAGCGATGTAAGCCCAGGGTGGGTGTGCTGAAGCATCAGTGGTGTGGAAGGGTTTGGTCTGGTTTGACCCTTGGCAGGGGTGAGTTCCTCAGGTTGGTGTGGGTCAGCAGAGCTGGGACATCAGTCTGTGGTGGAGCTGCTGCTTGCCCTACTGTGATTCCCAGCAAGCTGCTTGGTCCATCTGTGCCTTCATTCCCATGTGGGAAATAGGGAACTGCCTCTTCTCTGCTCCTGCCTCTTGCCTCTGTGAGTTCAGAGCTCCTCAAGCAAAGCATGCTGAGGTGAGGGCTACAGCTGCAAGGTGCTGGGTGTTCTAAATGACACCACCAGGCTGGTTTGTGTTTTATCATGTGCAGACAAGCTCTTTTTTAGATGATAAAAACCAAACAAAAAACCCTTTCATGAGCAGGAAGTGTTTCTGATACTGATCGATAAGGACTTTGTACAAGAGTGAGAGTAATTAGCTGATGGAGCAGATCAGGGAGATGTGCTGGAGCCTCTTCAGAAAGATCAGGCACTTTGATTTTTGTAGTTGTTGTTTGATGTTGTGATGTGATTGTGCTCGGGGTTAGAGGATGCCCATGGCATGGACTGTGCAGGTTGTGTAGGCAGTATGTACTGCACATGCCCTGCTCCCCACTTTCCTATGGGCCCTTGGACACTGGCACGTGTGGAGCCGTGGCAGCAAGCTCTGCTGGTCCCCTGTGACTGGTGATAAATGCTGTGCTCATGTGCTGGGGCACAAGTGCAGAAGGACAGCCTTTGGCCAGGTTTCCTCTCCTCCCTGTTCTCCCTCCTGGCAGCATCCCACACCTACCCCTTCTGCCAGGAGCATGATGCCCAGCTGGGTGCTGAAGATGGAGCACAAAGGGGAGCTTAAACAACACATCCCTGTGGCAGAGGCTTGGAGGGTGCAGCAAAGCAGTGAGCAGAGCTGGGATCCTCACACAGCCCCTGCAGTGAGCTGAGCGTGCCAGGGAACGTGTCCCCTTGCACAGCCACCACCTCCCTGTCCCCAGCTCTTGCTCAGGGGGCACTGCAGATGAGTCCAGAGACTTTCCTTCAAAGAGCAGCCCTCTGTTTTGAGCTCTGGCTGGTGGTGCAGCAGTTTCCTTGGGAGGGTGTTAAATCATAGCCTTGCTACAGGGGTGATGTGAGAGTAATACCAAGCAGGCTCTGCAGTAGCACCATATGGATTGCTTTTGCCCTTGAATGGGAATGGGATTCTGGTTTTAATCAAGTACAATTCTGCATCAGCCTCAGTAAACAGCAGAGTGTGTCAGTGCATTGCAAAGGTTTATATGCATAATTCTTAAATGAGCTTTTAGCAAGTTGGTATTAACCTGCTGGAGCTCCAAGGTTTCCAGAGGGGATTTTATGAAAAGCACAGGGGAACGTGGTCCTTTCCCAGGTGTTGCTCACACCTTGAGTGCTCTGAATCCTCTTCTGAGGTCATATCTCTCCACCACACCATCAGCCTGCAGCAGGCTATTCTTAGGTGGTACTGCTCCGTGCCCTAAATCAGGAGACAGACTAGACTTTTGGGCATGATTCCCTTGTTTCTGAACACCCTGGGGCTTTAAGGATTGACTAAATCCAACTTCAGATATCCCTGCTCAGGCTTTCTAACACAACTTGTGATAAAATTTAGTACACAGGCCCTCACCTGCCCTGCCTGCTTTGTTCATGGGATGGCTGGGAGGTTTAAAAAACCAAGTATTTCTAATGCATTTTGGGATCTTTGCCTGGGTGATGCTCCAGGAATCCATGAGATTGTAATCCAGATGCAGATAAGCCTGAAATACTGTTACCTTTCCACTGAAGTGAAGAATGGGTCTAATAAAACCAAATTTAATGGAGTGCTGCATAATCAGACTTTGTCCTAAGGGCTCTGTGATATCTTGTGGGATTTCATTTTCATTATGAAGAAGGTATTGATCTGTGCTTTGCATTGGGTCTGTCAGCACACCAAGTACAGAGCACCTTGGAGCCCAGGGAGGACACTGCAGCGAGCTGCTCAGCTCTGCTCTGAGAGCAAAACCCTGTGCAGGTAAAACCAACGTGTGGAGCCATTTTGTCAGTTTTCTAAAGCAGCTTCAGTGAAGGGCTCTGTTTGGCCAGCTCAGCATCAATTCTAACCTTGACAGGGATGCAGACAGGTGCGTTTGCACAGGAGTGAGTGGATTTCAGCTGCTGGTGTCCCCTTTGTGTGTGGCCTGGGAGGGGACACCGATGGGGTCTGGGGGCAGTCTGGGCAGGGCTGAGGTCTGCTTGCTGTGTGACTTCCTGTACTGTCACAAGCCAAAACCCCAATGCCTTGCTTTGTCCAGTCTCTCTGAGCAGGACACAGAAGGGCTGGGAGTTCCCTCGAAGGCATGGATTCAGCTTAGGGGTCCCAGTTCCTCATGAAGGGAACTAAGGAAAGGTGTTGTGTTGCTCTAAAAGAAGAATAATCCTTAAACTCTCCTGGAGCAAGTTTGGCTGCAGTGGTACAGATCATTCCTTTGGCTATGTGTCTTTAAAGCACATTGAGGGGTTTTATTCTGAAAGTGCTTTCCCTTCTCTGCTGTGTCTGGAGCCCTGCTCCTGTTTGGGAGTGGCTGTATCACAATGTGTCCTTAATTCCAAGCACAGCACAAGCATTTTGTTTCTGGGACCTCTGGTCCTGGCTTCTAGTGAAGCAGTTCTAGCAAAGATACCTTTTCTACTTGCTACTCTTACATCTCCAGAAGATGAAACTTGCTCCCAGATGCTTCAGGCTGGTGAAATTAGTGGGTTAATTTATGCTGTTGATTGTGTTAGAGTGACTGTGGCTGTCACCTGCTCCCCGTGGGGTGTCTCTGTGGGCTGTGTGCTCCTCCTGTGCCCTTGTCCCTTCTGTGCAGTCATTAGCAGTCTGGAGGGTGTCATTAGTGGCAGGCTTTTACTTCCCAGCTGCTTAGCTCTCCCTCTGGAGTTCTGCAGGGATAACGCCATCTTTTCCTCTGTGTCTCGTGCTGGAAATGCAGTTCATGCTGGTTTAACAAGTACCTTTCCCACAAGGCAGCTCTGCCCCCAGGCTCCTTCCACAGCGTGTGGCACTGGTGTGTGGCACTGTGGGCACATCCTGCTGCTTGCCCAGGCAGCCTTTGCCCAGCCCTGCTGAATTAATTGATCCCTGCTCTTCTCCCTGCAATGTCTACCTGGCAAGAGGTTGGATGGCAGCAGAAGCTGGCAGGCTGGAAAGCTTTTCAAGCTTGGTTGTGTTGGTGTCCTGCAGGTGAGCAGTCCTTCCTGCTTCCTTCCTGCAGCTCACAAACAGGCCAGGCTTTCCCTCTTGTCTTCAGGTGGACCTGGGCATGATTTTGAGGGAATATTGTGCTCTGTGTTATACTGAATGGTACCACTGGCAGGGCACAGCACAGGAGAGGGGAAAGCTGTGCATTCTGAAGCCTGTTTTGGAAAGCTGTGCAGGGGAGGATGCCCATGGCAGCTGGCAGGCTGGGACTTTGAGAATTCTGTTTCTTCAGAGCAGAAAAGGGATTTCACGTTGCCTTCATCAGGTTAGCAGCTCCACACCAAATCATTTCTTGGCAAATATGAGCACTTGCTCTTAGAGTTTTTATAGCTGTGCTGTTCATTTACTCCAGCTGGTGCTCAGTGCACAGTCCCTGTCCTCCTCCCTTCATGGCTCTTGCCTCTGCTCAAGGCAGCTGGATAGGGAGGGGGATTTGGAGACAGCAGAAGTCTTTAGAGCCAGCTGGCACAGGACCTTTGTTACTGTCCCTCAGAGCAGCACAGTGTGTGTGCTGGACACTGCTCCCAGAACCACCACTCCTGACCTGCCCAGTCACTGCCCCTCTGCATCTGCCCCCTTCCCACCCCAGTTGGTTACTGTTTGAACAGTGAGGTGTGCAGAAGTACCTGGTTTGTGGTTTTGTTTTGTTTGGGTTTTTTTTTGCTTTCCTGTGTGGAAGAAATAATAAAAAGGTGGAGTACCTGCTTGCCACAGTTTTCACAGACTGAGCTCCAGGTATGTGCTCATATGCACACATACATTTGTGGCCTGTGTATTTTTTTAGAGGCTTTGGGAACCTTAGCCATGTGGTAAGATAACAGACACCTGCCAGAAAGGCAGCTCATAATTTTCTGAAGGAAAACTTCTATTCCCTCTCACTTTTTTTTTTGCTCTCCCTCTATTACCATAATGAAATGTCAGCTTGCCACCAGCTTTGCTGCTGAGCAGATGTCTCCTCCTAATTACTGTTGTTGCAGGGCTTCAGTGTTTATCCTGACTGTCTAGCCAGGCTGTTACAGCATTAACTGGCTCACATCACAGCCTGGCCACACAGTTGCTGCACATCTGGAAGAGGATGAAAGTGCTGGTGCTCTCCAGCAAGTTTTTGTCTGTAAGTGTTTGACTGTCTAGGAGTTGTCCTTGCAGAAAAAATATCTGCAAGTGTGACTTTGCTTCCCCAAGCATGACCTGCTGGAAAGTTGGCTTGAAAAGTGCATAAAGTTAAGTGAAGTTTGTTCTTTTTTGGTCCTGACATACAAACTGGGGTGCTCTGTAGGGCAGGCTGTCCTTGTGGCAGTGTATTGACCAGGTTTGTAAAGCAGGAAAGGGTTAGACCAGCATTTTCCTCCACCCAATTGTGCATTTACTAGGAGATATGAAAAGAGCTCATGGGGAGGGATAAAAACAAACCTACTCTATTTGCAAGAAGGAAGTGTGAAGGCAGTGGTTGGGGCTGGGGAAGGAGGGACACTGAGAGGTCCTGATCCCACGGGAAGGGCAGAATTAGAGAATTCCCTCTCCAGCTCAGTAAAGTCTCTTGTGTTTTCTACAGTTCTGCTTTTGGGGTAATTTTATGTTTTGAAAGTTGGGGGGTTTATTTTTAAAGCAGTTCTCCAAGTTCCTGAGAAAACAGCCACTTTCCTAGAACTCTCTGTTTTACTTGGTGGCCTGGAAATGTCTTTCTTGCAACTGCACTATCACACGAGAGGGATTTTGTTGTTGTTGTTGTTTTCAGTGCATCTCAACCTCTTTGCAAGGGTTTGTTTCATTTTTGGGCTCCATTGCAAAGCTTGCCTAGGTAGAGAACACCTTTGCAGGGTGCTGGCACCAACCAGCTGGTGATTGCTGCAAGGCTGGAGCCCCATTCCATCTTTTGGGTTGGAAATACCCACTGATTTCTGAGCTGCTGGCTGGACTTGGCACTCAGCTGCTTGTTGCCTGTTTCATTCTACCTATGGCTCTGCCCCTTCAGATTAGCTTTGCAGCAGTGCAGTTTCAAAATAAATAAATTAGAAATGAACCTCTTTATTTGGATCCCATAAACCTCTAATACAGCAAGTTGCTGGTACGATAAGGCCAAGCAAATCCACGGGGTTTGAGTGGTTCCCTCTCCAGCAGCTCTGCTTGGTCCCACTGGTTCAGCTTTCTTTCCACAATTCCTGGGAGTTATTTCTGGGAGTTGTGTCCCAGTGAGGCACCAGGAAGGAAATGGCATTTCTAGGACATTATGTTGCACCTCCAGCAGCAGCTTGGAGCTGGGTGCCTGAGCTTGCACCTCCATTTTCATCCTCCTGGCATGGTTTTCCCTGGCTGTGTTGGATGCCATGGCAGACCATGCTCCTGTTTTGTTTTTTTTTCCAGTGCACTACCAGAAGATCATCCACCGGGACATCAAGCCTTCCAACTTGCTCCTGGGGGATGATGGCCATGTCAAAATTGCTGATTTTGGCGTCAGCAATCAGTTTGAAGGGAATGATGCCCAGCTTTCCAGCACGGCAGGGACACCAGCCTTCATGGCCCCAGAGGCCATCTCTCAGACTGGCAAAAGTTTCAGTGGAAAGGTAGGTCTTTGCCCCCAGCTGGTGTCTCCTGGACCCCCAGGCATGGCACAAAGGGCAGCACCACACCTGTGTCCTCTCATGTTACCCATCCAGGGATTGTGGGGCAAATTAGTGTTGTTATTTAGTACAACTGCAGCTCTAATTCTGTCCACTCCAGGCAGAACTCCCACTGGTGGTTCTGTGCAGTGGGCAGGCGTTTTGCTGTGGATTCCTGCCCAGGCAGGAGCTGTTTCCCTGCCCAAAGGGAAAAGGAGGAAGCTCTTGATTCCCTTCCAAAATAATCAAGAGGCATAGGGGGCACCAAGGTCATGTCCTGGTTGCCTAAAAGGGAGAGACACTGCCAAAAGTGATAATGCAGATGTGGGGATAGGGTTTAACTGGGATTTTTTTTGCCTGGGAGACTTTTGAGTTCAGCCCTGAATGGTGTAATTTCCTGTAAGAAGGAGCTGTTTTTTGGTCACAGTCCTGCCCAGCCAGGACAAGGGAGCAGTGCCTGGTGCAGCACAGCCCTCATTCCTCAGGTGTGCTAGGGGGCCTGTAGGAGCCCAACTTCAAAGAGACCCTGCACAGTGACACAGAAAGTGTTAAATCCATACAAATAGTGTTCTGTGAATCATGGGAAAATCCAGCTCGTTCAGATCATCTGTGTGGCATCTCCTTTACTGCCTGTCCATGCTTTCTTTCAGGCACTTGATGTCTGGGCCATGGGAATCACTCTGTACTGCTTTGTTTATGGCAAGGTAAGCTGGCTTTCAGCTGCTGGAGCCCTGCGTGGCAGTGTCTGTCTGCCTGGCTTTTGACTCATTCCTTTCCAAATAAAGGCAGATATTAGAAACAAAGACCTACCTTCTGCAAGGTCCCAAACCCCTCTGTGGATGAGAAGGGGCTGACACTGATCTGTGGGAAGGATCATTTCCTGCATTGGTCCCTGTGTGCAGAGACATTGTTCATGCTACAAACCCAGAGCAGCCTCAACAGCACCAACAGCAGTCTGTGGGGGGCATTATCCACATTGCCTGTAGTTAGAAATCAACCATTTATTTAGAAATTCAGTGTTGAGAAATTTAGACAGAGCATGGAGAGAGGCATAGGATTGATCCCAAGCTGCTGCAGCACTTTAGCAAACCAGATTGCAGAAAGCTCTGTCTGCCAGAGCTGAGTTGGGCCAGGCAGGGTCCTCTTTGGCAGAGCCAGCTCTGCAGTGCTGCCTTCTGCAAACTCCACATCCTGTCATGGCTTTTCCCTCACCCGTGGCCAGAAGCCCTTTTTACACCCATCCTCTCCCAGGGTGAGCAGCACAGCAGGAATGTCACCTGAACCTCCTGGCCAAGCGTGGCCCACTGCAGATCCCACCACAGAGGCATCAGGCATCCAGCTCAGGGCTAAGAAGGGGCTGGGAAGATGGCAGAGGCAGTTTGTGGTCACCTGGCAGGCTGGATGGAGGGGGATATCCCAGTCCACTTATGTATTCCCTAGATCCCTCTGCTGTTCTGCATTTATTTTTTAATAAGGAACAAATCAATTTATTGTGTGGGAAGATTTTATTTTTTTCCATTTCTGTGTAAAATTGAGGGATTCCAGAGAGTGACATGCATGACAAATGCCTGAGTTGTGCCAGGATCTCTAACAACTGGAAAATCTCTTGTTTGTTTTACAGTGCCCTTTTATAGATGAATATATTCTGGGTCTTCATAACAGGATCAAGACCAAGCCTGTGGAGTTCCCAGAAGAGTGAGTAAACTTTACTCTGCTACTGTAAAATAAAGTTCAGGTTGCAGCATTATTCTCTGTGCAGCACAAATGCCAGTTGGTCACCATGGAGGGACAGGCATGGGTGGGTGAGGTGCTCTGTGTGGTGGCTTTGGTGGTCATCAGTCCTTATCTTCAGATTGGGCCACTCCTCATCATTTCCTCCATCTTCAGGCCTCTGGTGACTTTCTGTGGGTGATTAATTAGTTTCTTCCTGGTTGCTGTCACATGAAGTAGCCAAGGCTGCGCTCTTTGTTTTCCTTCCCAAATCAGCACAGTAGTCAGGCAAAGAATTTTTTACCTTCTTGACCCAACTGCTCATTCTAATAAAAATATGGGGATAAAATGACTGCCTTTCAAGCATGAAGAAATTGACTCTAATGAAAGGCACATCTAATATTAGAGAGGAAGGGAGGGGTGTTGTCAGGCAGCCTGTGACACATGCAGGCATCCACCACCTATTGCATGACTTTTGTGAGGTGATCCCTAATTTTCAGCCCTGGCTGGTGGAACCTGCACAGGACTCAGTGGAACACTCCTCCAAGGACCTGGGCCAGGAGTTGGATGGCACCCACAGCCCCAGTGGTGGGTGTGGAGCAGCTCTGGCAGGGCCAGGTGACCAGGCTTCAGGCACTAGGAGCACAAAGGGGGCTCATGCTCCATTGCAGTGTTCCCACCAGTTGCTCTGAGCTGGGGCAGGTCTTTGTCTTGACAGCACTGCAGCAAGGTGTTTGGGTTTCCCTGGCAGCCTTCTCCCCTTGCTTGGGTCCTGGCACAGCACTACCCTCTCTCAGCCACCCTGTCTTTGGGTTAGCAGTCAGCTCAAAGTGACTGTTCCCATGTGCCTCTGCAGTAAGTTATTAACATTTAATGGGCTCACTGGGCTGTGCTAAGATCCTTTCCTTCATTCAGGCATTTCCTTCGGCAATAATTGGGCTGCATGATTGATGTGGATTCCTCAGTGACCTGCTCTCCCAGCCTAAAAAAAGCTGTACCCCTAGTTAGGCTGCTGGGGCAGAGTGTTACTGGGTGTTGACAGCTGTCCAAACCACATCTCTTTGTTAGATAAAGGCAGCAACAGAGACGTACATGAAGCTGGAATGCACTGGAGTGGATCCACTCTAACCTCCCACAGAATTAGCACCTCTCTATCGTTAGGAGTATTTGGGTTTCAATTTATTTCACCATGGCTACAAAAGACACATTCCTGTTTGCAGACAGCCCATGGAAACTCACTGCCCATTTCCTGACAGCCTTTAGGACAGAGGGAGCTGGCTGTAGCAGCGTCACCATCCTGTCCCTTCCCTTAGAGACACTGGGATAAATATTTATTGCAGTGGAGTTCTCATTCATGTCACTGAGCCCTTGGTGTGACACGAGGCAAATGGGGTTAGCTCACACCCTGCTGATCCTGGCAGGACTGAGCAACAAGCTGGAGCAGTTTCTGTTTAGACATGTATTAAGAGAGTCAGGAGCTCTGCACATTCCCTCCTGGTGAAGTCCAGGACAGTGTTCTCTGACCTGTGGGCACCCTGTAAAGTGATCTGTGGTGCTGGCAGCCCTCCCAAATGGGCACTGAGCTCCGTGGTGCTTGGCATTTTCCTGAGAGCTGTCACAGGACTATGACTGTGAGAAATCCCAGACAGCACAGGCTTTTCAGATGGAAAATGCCATCAGGTACAACGTGCACCTTACCCTGGCAGACTGGAGCGAAGGGAAACCAGGGACAGGCTGGTGTGACCTGGGCATAACCCACCTGGCACTTTGTGATCCTGTTTACAGGGCTTTTCCTTATGGCACTAATCCTGTGTTGCATAGAAATCAATCTGGTGCCCAGAAATGGTAGGTGATTATATGTTCTATTCCTTGTATTTTAAAGAAAGCTGTTGACAGCTTGGCCCAGGACTGATGTTAAGTGTTTTAAAAGCACCACCTCACCTGCATCAGTGTGCTCTCTGGGAGGAGTCTGTTTATTCTGACCTGCTAAATGCACTGTCACTGCCCCTTGCTGTTCCTCTGTGCCTGGAGCTCATCTCAAGAGCACCTCCATTCTTCCTATTCCCACCTGAATTGTCTCCTGGATCTCTGAGGACTCATCCTGACATTTTCTTTGTCTGGGCTGTATTGCCTCTGTACTGCAGACCCTTGGGGCAACTCTGAAAGTCTTGAAACTGAACCCACTTTCTGCCCCCTCCCACTGAATGACCAATGTTTCCCTGGTTGTTTGTAAAGATCCCATCACCAAAGTCCACATAAAGTATTCATAAGTTATGAAACAGCAGCTCTGTTTTCACCAGACTAGAACATCCCTTGCTGTGATGTGGTTTTGATTTTGCTTTGTGATAGTTTATTCCCTTCTCTGCCTCGGGGAATGCAGAGGAGGTGGGCACAGCACCTGGTCCTCACCAGTGTTTTCAGTCTCAAATCCAACCCTGCTGGGGAGTGACGTTTTGTGCTGCCAAATTCCATCTCTCTGCAGTTCTTCAGGAGTTATTTGTGACACAGACTTTCAGCTGCCTAATATGATTCTGTCACACGTTGGCATTTTACTGCAGCAGCACTTTGATCTTAGAGATCTAGTGTGTCTGGGAGATGTTTCCTGTATCATTAACCACAGGAGTCACTGCAGCCTTTGAGCTGGAGGGACAGGCTGCAGGACCAAGGGCTCCATTTGAATAGAGTGGCTTCTGAGTTCAGGCACTTTAGCATTTAAATCTTGGAAATAGTGTTAAAAATTCAATGTATTTCTCTTATTCCCATCTGTTTGTTCCCTCCTTTTGTTCCCCCAAGGCTGAGCTGTACAGGTAGGAAATACAGAGTTACTCTGGCTGCCATCAGTGTTTGTGGAAGCAATTTAATTAACACAACATGCCAGCTTAGCTGGGAACTTGAATATCATTTTGGAAGGGGTTTATCCAGCACACAGCTGCTCATGATGCAGGTTCAGCAAATCAAACTGTGCCTTTCTTGGTTTGTAGAGTCCAGCTTCAGTTCTGCTCTCAGGAATGTTCTGTTGTGCCAGAGTCCAAAATTTCCCTGTGATGTGCTGTCCTAAAAATGTCCCGAGGTCCATCCACCTGATCTCTTCTCATGCATTTGGAGAGTGTGCCTTTGTGTGAGTGGGCAGAACAGGATAACCAAGCTCAAGAGGAACCAACCCAGCAGGACCTTCCTTTCCCAAGCCAGTTTGCAGAGAAAACATCTCCTGAGAGGAGCAGATTCCCTACCAAGTAACTGCAGTGGGAACTGTGTGTGCCTTGAGCACTCACAATTCCCCAGTTAACCGTCTGCTGCTGTTTTCTTCACTCAGAGCACAGATCAGTGATGAGCTCAAGGAACTGATGCTGCGCATGCTCGATAAAAATCCAGAAACAAGGATAACAGTCCCTGAAATTAAGGTAAATTGGACTTTGATATCGGAGTTTTTAGTCTCAGCTGATTTTGTTGTTCATGTGGTACCTTCTAATGAGACAGAGCTGCTCCCAGTGTTTGTTTTGGGAGCTCTCCCTGGCATGCTGTGTTGGAAAGGGAGAGTGCTCATTTTGCAGCATCCCACAGCTCTGTCGTTGCTTCTTGCTTGGGGAATATTGACAAAAGCTTTCTTGTTTACTTATTTAAATGAAAATTACTCAAAAGCTGGCTGATCTCAGTGAACCCCTGGGAGAATCAACACTGTCAGGGGGACTGCAGAGACTGTGCTGGCTGTGTTGTCCTGTTACAGGGGCTGGATGTGTGCTCCTCCTCTGGTCCTTGAGTGGTCAGTGGCCTCAAGGCAGAACATCTGTTCCTACCACCATTACTTGGGAGATGCTTATTAATAGAAAGAATGAATAGGTCTGGTAGAGCACAGAGCTTCACAGGGTTTGGTTTTATTCTGGTTTTGCATGGGCTTGCTGTCCTGTCACCCCTTGCTGGAGGATCTCAAGTGCCTGCCCTCCTCTGCCCCTCCCCGGGCAGTTGTCCCTGCAATGAGGTCTCCCCTTGGTCTCCTCTCCTCCAGCTGAACACCCCAAGTTCCCTCAGTGTCCTCACACAGCTTCCTCCCAGGCCCTTCCCCATCTTCACTGCCCTCCTTTGGACACTCTCTAATGGCTTCATCTCTCTCTTACACTGCGGTGACCCAAATTTCCAAGGAAGCTGGTTGGAAAACATTGCTGGAAGTGGGAAATGGAGCAGTGCCTCCGAGTCCTTTCCAGCCCTGTGCCCCCATTTCCCTCGCCCTGTGCCATGCCAGAGCTGTGGTGCAGGAGGCAGGGCCAGAGCTGTGTGTGTCCCTCCCCAGGAGCACCCGTGGCTGACCAAGGGGGGTGAGGAGCCACTGCCACTGGAGGAGGAGCACTGCTCCATGGTGGAGGTCACCGAGGAGGAGGTGAAGAACTCGGTGAAGACCATCCCCAGCCTGCCAGCTGTGGTATGTATGAACCACAACCTCGGCCTCTGCACGGGGCCTTTGCTGAAGTTTCAGCTGGAGGGGGAGGTTTGGGGAGGGGACACATGGGCTGCTGGCATGGGAGGCTTGGCCTTCTGACCCAGCGTGAAGTTCCTGTGCCAGAGTGCAGCAGCCTGGCTGTCAGGTACCCCTGCTGGGGGGGCCCTCACTTCATGCTCTTCGCTGTTAAATGTCTGTGGAGTTATTAAAGAAGTTCTGGTTGCTCCTTTGAACCACCTTCAAGGAGTCAGCCCTGCTGTTCTCACTGGTTTTTCTCCCTCGAAGATCCTGGTGAAGGCCATGCTAAGGAAACGCTCCTTTGGGAACCCCTTCGAGGTGCAGACGAGGCGGGAGGAGAGATCCATGTCAGCTCCAGGGAATTTGCTGATGTGAGTATCCACAGCCTGGCCCAAGGTGTGGGGGGGGGATGGAGGAAGCAGCTTGCAAATCTTTTCTGTAGCTTTTAAGGACAAAACTCCCTTCTAAATCAAACACTGTAGGTAAATTCTACCTCAGGTGCTCTCAGATTGAAATACAATGCATTAATGCAGCCTAAAAGCTCTTCTTGTAGATGCTGTAAGATGGGTTTGGCCTAAACACATGTAAGGTGCTAAACTTTGGTCTGGTTTTTTCCTGTTAGTTTATAATATGCTGTGATCAAAGACCCATTAGAGATTGGTGAAGTAAAATAAGTTTAATTAGAGTCTAGTCTAATATGTGTTGGAGGGTTTAATTCCTCTCTCCTTTCTATGGACAAGAGGAATGGTACCAGATGAGCAGTCTGTGTGATGGGGTTTGACTGTGGTCTGGGACCCGAGTCTGTGCCACCAACTACCCAGCTGGAGGGAAAACTCCTTGACCCTGGAGCTGGTTCCTGCCTGGAGCTGGTGCTTCATTATCTTCCCAGAATAATTAAAATTCATTTGATCTCACACAGCTCTGAAGGTTCTGATCAGCCACATAATCAACATCTAATCCTCTTTAAAATCTTTCCAGGCCTTCAAGATGAGCTGTAAGCCTCCACTTTTATTTGCCTCCTCCCTAAAGTTGCCGGTCAAATTCTTCGCAGTTTATACGAACTCAGCATCTTTCCCTGTCTCTGCTCATTCCAGCTCTGTGTTTTATTCAGGCTCCTTGTACAGACTAAAAGGGTTTTTTTAAAAGTGTGTAATTTCCACTGTTGTTCTGCTGTGTCCGGTGCCCTTAGTTTACAGAAACACGCCAGGCCATGGATGGAGCTGTGGCCACGCTGGGCTGGCCTCTGCCCAGCAGTTTAATGTCCAAAATTAATGTGAATGGCCTTTGAATGTGCCACTTCTCCACTGCACTAATCCCTGCTCTTAATTTCTCAGTCTTATGCCATCAGTGCCAGTTTTTGGCAGTAGCAATTTACTGTATCCTAAATTAATTTGTGCACAACTGGAGCTTTGAGAACCCATCTCAACCCCCTTCTGTCTAAAAAAAGATGTTGGCCAAGTGTCTTCAAAAAAGTGTTGTATATTAAACACTGCAGCAGGGATGCTCCTTTTAAGGGAGGTGGTTTATTATTATTTCAAACTTTGGAAAACGCTTTACTGGCTGAACCTAATGAAAATTGCTTCAGATTTAAATAGATGGGTTGAATCTGATGACATTAATTGCAAGTGAACCGAGTCTAAATGGGAATGTTCATTGTTCAGCGAGTTATCTCTTGATTACAGTGTTATTTCCACAGGGGCAAACAGAGTAGACACGAAGCTCATCCACTCCTTAATTCATAGTGGGTTGTTCCCTAGAAAAACCACCCTTAATACACATACAAAGTACAACATCAGTGCCAATGTTATGAATAGCACTGTGTTAGTTAAAATAAGTCTCAAGTGAGTCTACGTTGCTGTAAATTTTTAGGGCCTTGCAGGAATAGATCATATTGTTGTAGTAAAGGCTCTGCAGAGTTTCTGCATGCCCAGCAGTCTTGTAGCTGGGCAGGGGACCCCAGAAGTGGGACTTGGCAGAAGAGCAGTGCCTGCAGCTGTCACTGCTCTCTGGATGTGTGGTCGCCCATGAGGAGCTGAGAGAAAAACCAGCCACACGTTCCCCAGCTCTCCTCCCCAGAGCTCCTCCTCCCCAGTGGCAATGTCTGCAGAGAGAGCTCAATCAGCTTTTGTAATTGCATCTCCTTCTAGTTATGGGTAGGAAATAACTTGTTGTGTTTGTGCAGAAGCAAAAAAAAAAAAAAGCAATTAGAAAACTCCAGTTTCACATTCAATTTATTTCATTAGGCTGCATGTGGAATTGCCAGAGCCCCAGTCACTGCTGCTTCAAGCATCTTCTATCTGTGCCCATTCTGAGGCTACATTTTGCAGGAAATCCTCTGGCAGCTGAGCCTCCTTTCTGGCATTTAATGCCTAATTGATGATTCCTACAATGGAGCTGTCCTTCAAGCTCACTCTTTGGGATTTGGGGAGGAGGAAACTGAATCATGTGGCTGCATCTTTTTTCATTCCTCCTTGCATTACCTACGCACTGTGCCAGGCTCTGTTCCTGGAAATGCTTCCTGCAAATGTCTGCAATAGCAGGAGGGCTTTCATGTTTGCAGCCTTGATTCCTTTAGAGGACACCATGAAGACACCAGTGATTAGAAATAGTTCTTAAGTTAATACTTGGAGGAGAGAAGGCTTTTTTAGCACTCCTTAGGCCTGGAAGAAGCAAATCCTCTCCTGGCTGTTATTTATTGCTCTGTTTATCAGCACTGAACCATTTAAAAGGCAGCTGTTAAGTGCAGGCACACTCAGCAGGTGGGGAGGAACTAAAATGAAGATGCCCCCATTGAGCAGTTCGTGTTTTGCACACCCAGAATGGCATGAGTGCTGCCAGCTGTCACTTTGTCCTGTCACCTGCGTGGTGTCCAGGTGTCCCTGGATCCTGCCTTTCATCAGGATCTCCCAGAGGCAGTGATTGATGGAGCCCTGCAGGTCCTGCAGGCTGTGTCCAGGTTCAAGCCCCTCATTAACAGTGGCTGCAGAAGGAACTGATTCTTTCTGATTTTCCAGTTCCACAGTATTTTTTAAGCCCAGCTGTTCAGCGTTCACAGCTGAGTTCTGGGCTTGTGGTTGCTGCATTTCTTCTGCCTGTTCCAAATTTCTCCTAACTGAGTCAGCACTGGCTTCACCACATTTTATTGCTCTCATTTATTGCAGCTACAACCTATCAAATTAATTGCTATGTTTTGACAGACCCAATTTACTTTCCCATTATGGCTGCTATTGCTATTGATGAAATGTGGTTGTCAGCTCCTATGTGGAGGATCAGTAGGTATTTAAAAAGCCTACCCTGTTTCCAGCCTTCCCAAAAAGAGAGCAAAGGAGCCATCACTGTCCTTAGGGCCATATTATCCATGTAGATTAGACATGAGGAAGCCAAGGAGG
Source organism: Anabacerthia variegaticeps (assembly GCA_035583185.1). NCBI lineage: Eukaryota > Metazoa > Chordata > Aves > Passeriformes > Furnariidae > Anabacerthia > Anabacerthia variegaticeps. The sequence continues at coordinate 7,604,325 of JAWWEW010000048.1, read as the reverse complement.
GAAAGGAGATAAAAAATGTGGCTGGCCCAGGTCTCCAAGGAGAAAGAGCTTCTCCCAAAGCAGCCTGGAGGTACCTGCCTTGCAGGGACTTTGTGCTGAGAAAGTTTCAGGGCTCAGTGCCATGGGGCTGCTCCAGAATAGGCTGCAGAGGTTCTCATGAGGCAGACAGGATTACAGCATCAGCTTTGACACAGGAGGAACTGCAGGTTGGGTTTGCATTTGCCAGATGTGTCCATTAAGGGTGCTGCCTTGGTCTCTGAGCTCAGTGTGTCTCTCCAGTCTCAGGGATAGGGACCATGTAGATGCTGTCAGAACAGAGTGAAACTCAGCCAAAAGCCTTATCAGTTTTCACAGCAGAGAGGACTGCATGTCTTGTGGGAAGAGCCATGGCCAGTGTCCAGGCAGGTGTGCTCACAGGAGCAAGGATGTCCCTCTGGCAAGGGCCCACCATCAGCAGGACTCCCCAGCGAGGGCCCGGTGCTGCTGTAGCTCTGCCCCACTGCAGCAGTGCTGATGCCAGAGGGGCAAACTGCATGCCCAGGGACATCAGCAGGGTGCTGGAAGGGCTCTGGAGCTTTCACCAGTGGGGGGGCTGCAGTGAGTTTGTACCAGTGCTTGTCCTCAGTGTGTCCCTCAGGCTGCAAGTGAATGTGGCTGATGCTCCATCCTCCATTCCACGCTAGTTAAGGCACAGAAATACAAGCTCCTTTGCCTGCTGCCATCATCTTCATGACCACTTTCTTGCTTTGTCTCATTGTTTTACTCTCAGGGACAGATTCCTCTTAAGCACATCTGTACATTTGCATCCATCATTGAGGTAATTCCGTGTCTGTGTTTCCCCTGGGTGCTGTAGAAACCTCTGTCCCCTCCTCAGCCCAAGTGATTGGTGTGGTAGTGAGAGCATTTGGCTCCATCCTTCCTTCCTGTAGGAGCAGTTTTACTGCAGTCGTTCTGTGCATGTGCCACTAATGTTCCTGAATGCTTCTTATTGTAATTACGAGTTGTGATTCTTTGGCATTTCAACTGCTTTTAGGGAGGGAGGGGTGAAAAAAGCCAGGGGGGATTTAGCAGGAACTGGCGCTCAGCCTCATGTTTGCAGAGGGAATAGCTACAGAATTCAGGAAAGGCTGAGCTTTGGAATTTGGGCTCGGGTTTAGTGTTTAGTGATGATGCAAAAGAAATAGAGGAGGAGCCATCTCAGCTCAAGGTGCTACACCCTGGTGCTTCCCTTCTTGGGAGGGCTCCCAGAAGACTGGAATTGGTCACTCCATGCAACCACCCACTCCACCTCGGCCAGGGCTTCACCAAAACAAGGTCATTTGTCCAACCACTTGCACAGACCCCTCTAGGAAGTGGTTGGTCCAGGTAATTCTGTTAAATAACAAAAGAGCATTAATGCAAACCGTGACAAGCTGCTTACAGACATCACTCCCTTGATGTTGTGGATGTCTTCCTGATGGAAAAATGGGTGTTTTAGGTGAAGTCTCTGCTGTGGGTGGCACCTGGAGGTGTCCCCTTTTCTCCATCCAGTCCAGAAGAGTGACAGCTTTCTATGGTTGATGGCTGGGCTGGGTGGAGGTGTTGCTCCTCAAGGATGCCCCAAAGTGCAGGTACAGCTCAAGCCTTCTACATGAGGAAACATCAGAAATTAGGAGTAGGAGGGAAAGGCTGGAGGAATCGTGGTGTATGTGCAATGCAAGTAAGCTACCTTGGTTATAATTCTGGGAGTGCTGCTCTCAGGTTGGGGGGATTGCTGTTTTAGGGGACCAAACAAACTCACACAAGCTGAAATCACACAGTTTTTGTGTAGGACAAACTGGGCTCTGGTGGAAACATTGAGTTTTACTGCCATGTACAGTAGGGCTTTGGAGAAGTAGTTCTGGGATCAAGCCATGCCTCTGATCTTTATAGAAAAATCAGATTAAAGGAAAGCAAGCCAGAACTCTCCAAACACAAACTAGATAATCTGAAAACATTGCTGCTGGTCTGCAGGGCTTTCCCCAAGAACCAGGTACCTCCTTATGATGCTGCAGATGGAGAAGAGCATTCAGGGAAGGGCAAAGCCCAGTTTTCAGGGACCAAGCAAGTGTCCAGGCACAAGCTGCACATCACTGCAGGGCATCACCCTGGGATATTGCTGAGGTGTTCACATGGCACCAGCACAACAGGCTGGTTCATTGCCATTGCCTCTTAATATTGATGCTGCTGACCTGGATTGGAAAAAACTCTCTTTCTTCCCTTGCCTTTCCTGTAGAAAACAAGGGAGCAGAGAAGGAGCCAGGGACCCAGAGCTGCCCGACGTGTGTGAAGACGAAGCCACGTCGTGAAGCCGCCTGGCCGCGCTCGTGCTGCTGCTGTTGTGCCCATCGTGGTGTTGTGTAGCACACATGGCCCTCCCCGCCCCACCCGGGGCCCATCGAGCACAAACACCGCCCAACAAACCCACCAGGACGGGGCCACCCGGGAAAGCAGGCAGGAAACCCGGCAGGGAACCCGGCAGGAGGGGCAGGGCAGGGCTCGGGGGCGCAGCGAGGGGGCCGTGTGTGCCTTGCTCTCCACTCGTGCTTCCCCCGGGGTTTTGTCCTCGGGGGTCCTGGCCGAGCAGTGTGGGTTTGTTTGTGACCTTGTCTCGGGGGTCCTTCACCCCGGAGACTTTTTTCCCCCGTGCGTTTTTGCATTCTCTCATTTCAAGCATCGGGAAGGAAAACAGAATCAGAGCCAGGTGTTGTACCAGAGGGCAGCTGTTTTGTGTGATGCACGGGTAAAGCACTGGTGTGTACCAGGACACAGTCCTGCTCCTGGGGTGGAGCTGATGGCAGAATTCCTGTGGCTATTGGCTAAATGAGGATGAGATCTTGCTTTTGGAGTGGACGCTCTCCCTCCCTGTGCCTGCCTTTCCCTTTTTCCCTTCTCTTACCCCTCAGTTTTGCAGTGTCCATGCCACTTGCAGCCATGACTTTAGCCAGGGCAGGGATGTAAAACAGAAGGCACGCCGTGCAATGAGCCTTGCAATGTCTCAGAGCTCCAGAGCGTGGGATGTGCTGCTACCTGGGACAGCTCAGTGCCCCAGGGCCAGCTGCAAGCCAAGGCTGCTCTTCCCCCCCAGCTGCACCCAGTCCTGCTCCCACGGACCCTGCTCTCAAGCTGAAGAGTGGCAGGTTTGGGGTTTACTTCATTTCATTCGTTTCCCTCACTCATCTCTTAACTTGTGTACCTGATGCTTTTAAATGTTAATTTCCTGAAAACTACCCAATCTGGGAGAGGTCCCTTTGATGGAGAATGCAGGTGGAGGGTTTTTAGACTAAGGAAAGCTAAAGATCACAGCTTGATCTTTTGATTTTTTTAAGGCTTTAATTTTTAATTTTATTTTAAGACTGTAATTTTGATGCATGTGCTGATGCTGCTATTTTATCCATAGATTGCTTCTAAACTCGGGGTTAGAAGCTTCATCTCTCCAGTCTGACAACAGGTTTGTTGTACTTCAAAAGGAATTGCAGCCATTTCTGTGGCTGTTGGCTTTATGGACTGTGTGGATAATCAGGAACTTCACTCTTGCATTCAGAGTGAAAACCAGTGACATCAGGTCATCAAAATATATGTCATTGTTTTCCCTTGAGCTTTGTGGGGTCTGAACATGCCCCTGGGAAGCCAATGGGATTGGAATCTTGTTTTATAGTACTTAAGTAAGGACATGATTAAGTTTGGTTCCTACATAAACATCTTACTGTCTTTTATAAGGTTTAATCCTGAGGACTTTGTCTCTTATGCAAGGAGATACATGGACGAGGGTTGTTGGTAGTGACTGGTTTATACTGGTGTTCCTGTTCTGTTTGATGTGTTCTATTTTGGTGGTTCCCAATGTTTTCATAGCTGGGCTTTGCTGCCAGTGCCTTCTGCCTGTCCCCAGCCTGTCTCCTCCCCTCGCTCATCCTCAGCCACCCTGGTGGGATGCCCAGCAGTGCCAGCCTGGGCTCTGCCCCACATCTCACCTGTAAATACTGGCAAATTGGGAAATACCATTGCAGCTAATGGATTTTATTAAGGAGACCTTTAATATTTAAAGCTGGCAGTGATTTTGGATCCTGGAAAGGTTACTGCTGTGGGCCTGAGCTCTGCACTGCTGCACCCAGGGGCTAAATCCTGCCTGTCTGTGTATCTGCCTGCACCAGCTCAGCATCCTCCGAGGGACCGTGGTCCTGCAGCAGCTGATCCATCCCACTGGCACAATGGACCTTTTGCTTGGATCCTGCTGCCTTGGAATGAAGGTTTGAGTACCCAGAGACAAGGAGTGAAAATGGAGATGGGGACTCAGCAGGCCTGAGAGCACAGGAGGCTCTGCAAGTGGAAAAGACTGGCCAGGAGGATCTGCTGCCTGTGGGAGGGATGGTCTCTGGGTACAAACTGGGCTGTGCTGGAGACAAAATGCTGGAGTGCCACCCCTTCATCCATGACTTCAGATGCAGAGCCCCCAGTGCTTTGGGAACTGCTCAGTGTTACTGTTCTGCCACAGCCAAAGCTGGTCCTGGTTTGGGATGGGTGAGCCCACCTCTGTGTAGGAAGGCAGGATCCTTTCTGCCCCAGGGCAGCACAGACACTTCCAAAGGCAGGAGGGCTGTGCTGGGGGATCCCACTGAGTGCACCAGCATGTCCTGTGTCCAGCAGGGAGACTGGAGAGCAGATAATGGAAGTTTTGTGTGTAAATATAACCTTGTTTGGGTGCCAAACTCCCCTGCTTTACCAGGGCACATTTACAGTGGAGTTTGCTGAGCAAAGCAGTGCAAGGAATCCTTTCTGGCCCAGAGCCTCCTAGTGAAGACCATGCTCTGATCAGGTCCCTCCCAAGCTGAATTAACATGGATTATCCCATGACCCTGTTGCTCTGAATGCAGCCTTCCATAGGATGAGGGAAGGAAAGCAGCTCAACAGTCACTGCCTTGCTCCTTCCCTTCCTCAAGAAAAGCCATGTACACTCTGAGCTGCTGCTCACAGACACCCAGGCCCCCAGTCAATAACCACAAGCCATCAAAGCGTTCCAAAAAACCGTGTAAATTCAAGAAAAAAATAAACTGCAACTTTTAAGGGTATAATTCAGGTCCTCTGTGCCGTATTTTTGCTGCTGTTTCTGATTTCTAGGCCTGTTCTATTTAAGTCTCTTGTCACACTTGGTGTTCAGTCTCTGCCCCTGTATGTGCTCTGCTATGACTCAAGCATGATGTAAATGCACTCAGTTCTGTAACAGCACGTGGCTGTTACACTGTAAATATGTACCATGAAGAGAGAGGCTATTTTTTGCATGCTTTTGTACTGTAGAACTGATGAGAAAATGACAATAAAGTCCACAGAGATGACACTGGGTCTAAGTGCTGTTCTTTGGCTCTCATGTGCTCTCTTCTGCTGAAAACTCTGTGCCTAAAAGGGCTCCAAGAGAGCTGGAGAGGGACTTTGGGTAAGGGCCTGGAGGGACAGGACACAGGGAATGGCTTCCTACTGCCAGAGGGCAGGGTTAGGTGGGATATTGGGAAGCAATCCTTCCCTGTGAGGGTGGGCAGGCCCTGGCACAGGTTGGGCAGAGAAGCTGTGGCTGCCCCATCCCTGGAAGTGTCCAAGGCCAGGTTGGATGGGGCTTGGAGCAACCTGGGTTATGGAAGGTGTCCCTGCCCATGAATGAACTTTAGGGTCCCTTCCAACCCAAACAATTCTAGGACTCTCTGTTGTGCCCAAACATACAAAGGGCCCCAAAACTGTGAACACCAAACCCACCTGTTTAGTGATGGGTGTATGAATTGCTGGCAACCACCACCACAAAAGGAAGGAAAGCGATTCCTTTGTTGCCAAACATTTCCAGGAGGGACTGGCAGAGGCTCAGAAGGGAAACGGGGACACTGAGGGCACCTTGGTGCACAAGCACTTTTCCTGGCTTAATGCTGTTTCCCACTCCAGGTGGATCCATACCCCAGCACTTTGTCAGGGAGGAAATAAAATACTGAAGGCATGTATTTGCTGGTTCCCCAGGGACGCAGCATCTGGTGGGGTCACACACTGCCACCACTGCACATCCAGCCCTGAGACATGGGCAGGGATGTGTCCCACAGGGCCACTTGATGCCCCTGAGGTTTATGGTCATTTAGGATCTTGCTGGGGACTCGATTTGGGGTTGGATCCAGCCAGGTAAATGGCTTGGAACCACTCCCCCCTTGTTTTCTTGCAAATGGGCTACATATCAAAATGGGCTTCTTGAGCAGTAAATTATAATTTTGTGCTTATTATAATATTCATTAAGAGCTGCCGTCTGCTGCGGCGTAAAACCAAATACTAATTATTAGAAATTAAGGTGACAGGAGGGAATAATACTCTGAATTTTGTAAGTGGGAGTAATAAAAGCCCAGGAGGCAAAGCAGTGGGAGAATTTCCTTTCTGCTGGGAAACCAGAGGTGATAAAATCCCCAGGAGCAGGGGAGTTGGAGGCACGGCTGCCTGGGCAGGGGGCACACAGGGGGTGTGGGCAGGGGGGCTGCTGGGGAAGGGGCAGAAATAATCAGAGCTACTGGGGGGTGCGAGGGCACCAAGCAGAGGGGTCACAGGCATGGGACCACGAGGTCCAAAGTGTTGAGTTTTGGGGCAGGATCTGTCCATGGGAATGCTCTCCAAAGGCTCCACCTTGCCTTGCTGTTATTCCTCTAGTTCGTTTGCTTAGTTTAGTATTGCTTTTTCTTTTCTTCAGGCTGAAATTAATTTTCCTACAACGATTCCATAGCAACCTGGTCGAGTGGAAGGTGTCCTTGCCCATGGCAGGGAGGTTGGAATGGATGATCTTTAAGGTCCCTTCCAAGCCAAACCCAACTGCAACAGGGGTGGGATGAGTGCAGGGCAGGATGAATGGCCTGGGAAGCAGCCAAAGCCATGCAGGGAGGGACATGCTTTTTCCTGTCCCCACTGAAGGGGAATAATAAACTTCCCCATTTATTGTTTTCCATGCTGCTCCACACCAAGTACAGGTGTCTCCAAGGCTTGCCTCCAGCAGAACCTCTTTAATCACATTCCCTCTTTCCTACAGCTTAATTAGGGAAAAAATAATCTTATATATGAAAACGATTCCTTTGTTGCCAAACATTTCCTTTTTTTTTTCCTTTTCTTCTCCTTGAGTAGGAAAAAGCATTTACCATGTTCTTTTCTAAAGCAGTTTCCAGGGAGGTCCAGCAAACACGGCCAGGAACCATCAGCAGCCAAGCCCTGACCGAGTCTCTTCGCTTGAGTAAACCGATGTTTGGCCACTAATGGGCGCTGAATGCCCATTTTCTGTGCCCCATTTGTTTTATGGCCAGCTCGGGGCTGCAGGGGGAGGCAGCACCGGGGCAGCTCCGGAAATCCCACCGGGGCACTTGGTGCGCTCCCTCCCATCCCATTTCACGGTATGTGATGTGCAAACACATTAGGGAATTGCTGCTGCTCTCATCAGCTGGGATAACACAGCACCCAGCTGTCTCTGCCTCCCTGCCCGTCCATCTCCATTATTTGTTGTTTGGGGCTTCCACGGCGTTGTTTCGGGAAGGGAGATGCTCTTGCTCAGTCTGTGCCAGCCACAATCCCCGAGAAAGAAATTTTTTTGGCATAACAGAGGGTTTTTTTTATTATTATAGTGAAAAATTATAATTTTCCCCTGCCCTGTTGGTCCCTCCAGCCCTGCTGTGGGATGGGGGCAGGAATGGGAACCCTGAGCCACCCTGGCACGGCAACGACAGGGGCTGACCCACCAGCAGCTTGAGGTGCAGCAATTAAACGGTGTGGCTGCCACCAGCATTTCCTGCCTGTAATTAAGGCTTTTAATGAGGAGTCATATGGTAACCCCCCCTTCCCCAGGCCCCAGGCTGGCACTTATCCAGGTATGGGTTTATTAATGGCTACTAATTACACCATCACTCAGTGTCTATGTACAGGAGGGCTACATCGCTGGCCTGGAGTGCCCCAACAGGCTGTGAATGCTGCCAAAATATCCTAAATTTTACTTTTCTGTTTTCCCCTTATACTGAGTATACCAGCATAACCCAGGGGTTTGCAGGGCATTTTGGGGACACCAGCACCCCTGGGACACAGCGCTGGCTCCTTCCCTGCAAATCCAGCAGCACGTCCTCCTCACAGCCAGCAAATGCTCCTCTGTGTGTCTGGATGAGGAGCATGTGTTGTTATCCCGGTAGGAAAACCAGGGGCTTTGCTCCCCTCGGACCTCAGCGCTGCTGCCCGGGGTGATCATTGCACCAAGGGCTCCACAGTGAGGTTGTTGCCCCTGCAAAAGGCTCTTGGTAACATTTTAACAAAAGCTGGTTGTATTTATTGGGTGGTGAGAGCAGTCAGGCACATCCCAGTCCCCCCATCACGCCCAGTCCCCCCTGTTCACCCACCCCTCCAGCTGTGAAGGTGCACTGGGGAGGGCCCTGGGATGGTGGGAGCTGCCTGGTCAGGAGAGGAGAAAAGAATGAAAATGGAAATAATTCCTCTTTAAAGGAACATACAACACTGGGAGGTATGAACTCAGTACAATACAGCTTTTTGCAAACACGCGTGTGGTCACTCCCGGCATGAAACGCCCAGAAAAAGTGTCTCCTATTAATTAAGGATAAAAAAACCTGATTCATCTGAGGAGACACGATAATTGTTGGTGCCCAGGAAAGTTACAGAGAGGGGAAACCAGACCAAGCTTTTGTGGAGCCGAGCGCTGGGCCGGGCTCTGGTGCCCTCTGCTGCCAAGTGAGATCATTCACATGTTACTCTTCCCCATTTATTATGAAATGAAACAGTATCTACATATTTGCATTCCGTTTGCAGAGAGCGGCTCCTGATTCGCAACAAGGTATTACTGACAGGATCAGAGTAGAAGAGCCCCTCCTGTAGCCCCGCCACCACCAAAACCTGACCACAGAATCCCAGTACACACCTCCCAACACTCCTGCAGGGGTCTGGAGCTCAGGGTCAGGCGTTCATTCCCTCTGGGAGGGTTTCAGGAGTGGCTGCTCAGTCATTTCTTTATTGCAGTAACTTCACAGGCAATGATGGTTCAAGGCACTGGTTTCACCCAGCTGATTCTTCCTGAGGTCTTCGGAAGTCAGGGAAGAAAGAGTTCTGATTAAACGCGAATAAAAGGAACTTTGCTATTTAGTAGGAAAAGGACTCTGGGCAACAAAAATAAGAACAAACCAACAAAATAGAGATATAACGCAACATAAGCTCAAGTAGTTGCTCTTTTCCTCCATTGGCTTGTGCTCTGGGAAGCAGCTGCTCTGTGCTGAGGGAAACACAAGTTCCATCTCTGCAAGCACATGTGGAGTGGTGAGAAACCCTGAAATTTCAGAAACTGGGCTCAAATTCTGTTTGATGCCAAGAGATCTCATCAGAGCCTTGTCAACAGCATCCCTGTGTTGTTGTTCTCCATGCACTTCCTACTTGTTGGCTTTCCAAACACAGGGAAAGAAAGGCACCACAGCCAGTGCCAGGCAGCTCCCTGGGGAGCTGGTGAAGTCCCCATGTCCTCCCCAGTGCTGTCACCTGCATTGCCATCCAGCTGGAAACCCACCCACACAGTCCTACAAGTCTTAATGAGCCTTTTTTCCATAACCCTTAAAAGAGGCAAGTCCTACATTGTGTCTAAAGGTTAGGTTCAATGAGCAGGAAGGCACCTTCACAGCCAGGTTATTCAATGCAACATTTATTCCAAATCACCACTCTGTGTAATATTTTACAGGACTTCCCTCCCCTGCTTCCATAAGGAGGTGCAAACTGGCACAGTCCAACAGCTTTTAGTCCAGATCCTGAGGATGAGAGGAGTAAGAGAAAGACAAGCCCCCACCATTTAAGCAAGCTTTCTAAATTACCTCTGTTGCCTTTCCAGAATTTCCATTACATCAACTTATCACGCAGCTTCAATTTTTCACTCTTCTGCTCAACCTCTTTCAGCACAACCTGCAGTTTCTTAGAGCTCTGTGTCAGGAAGGCGAGGCTTTCCTGTAAGCTGCCAATCCCCTGCTCCCTGAAGATCTTCTCAAGATCATCGAACCACTGCAAAATCTTCTCCAGCTCGGCCTTGACAACCTTCTGCTCCTCCAGCTCGGCCCTCAGCGCCTGCTCCGCGGCCGCCTCTGCCCTGCACTGCAGCTGCAGCTGCCGGATCTCCTCCTGCAGCGCCTGGAACTGCTCGGGGCTGTAGGGGAACTGCTCGTGCACCTTGTCCTCGGGCAGCAGCACGTTCTTAGGGATGCTCAGCACCAGCTGCAGCAGCACCTCCTCCATCTTACCGAAGAGTTTATCGAAGCGATCCTTCATGAAGAGCAGGAATTGCTCCGTGCATTTCCGGACCTGGGAAGGGCTGATTTTGCAGTCGGGCATCTTGTCGAGCTTCTTGAGGATCACGCCCTCCACCACCTGCATGACTTCGAACAGGTAGTCCTGGAAGGCGAGGTAGATGCGGAGCATGCACGTCTGGGGGGTGAACCCGAAGAACTGCGCCTCGTAGGCCATGGGATCTACCGACATGGCCGGGGCTGGAGGGGGGGCCGGGGCAGCCGGGCCGCGCTGGGGCTGCAGGGGAGGCGGCGGTACCGGGGGGAGCGGGGCCGCTCCTGCCGCTGGGGGGCCGCCGCCTGAGCACGGTGCGGTAACTGAGGCCGTGCCCGGTTCCCGGTGTGTTACCGAGGCCGTTCCAATGCCCGGTTCCCGGTGCCGAGGCCGAGGCCGTGCCCGCTCCCCACAGCTCCGCCGCCGCCGCTTCCCGCCTCGCTCAAACGGCCCCCTCAGGCCGTCCCCCCGCCCTCAGCCAATCAACGCCCGCGATCCCCTCCGCGCCGCCCAATCACCGACCGCTCCGTCCCTTTCTGGGCGGGCTTGGGCGGGGTGACCAATAGGAGCGCGGCGCGGCGGGTAGGCTCGGGTGAGTGACCAATAGAAGCGCCTCGCGGTGGGCGGGCTCGGGCGGTCTGACCAATAGAAGCACGGCGCGGCGGGTGGGCTCGGGCAGGCTGACCAATAGGAGCGCGGCGCGGCGGGCGGCCTCGGGCGGGGTGACCAATGGGAGCGCGGTGCGGCGGGCGGGCACGGGCGGGTCGGCCAATGGGAGCGCGGCGGGCGGGCGGGCGGGCGCTGAGGGCGGTGGCGGCGCCAAGATGGCGTACCAGACGTTCCGGCAGGAGTACCTGCAGGTGCCGCCCGTGACGCGGGCCTACACCACGGCCTGCGTCCTCACCACCGCCGCCGTGGTCAGTGCGGCCACGCGGGACCGCCCGGGGGGACCGGGGATGCGGCATGGGGAGCGGGGCGGGGCGGGGGGATGCTCGCTGGGCCGGGCCGGGCCGGGCCAGGCCGGGCGGTCGGAGCTGTGGGAGGGCAGCCCTTGGTCATCGCCCCAGCCCAGTGCCGGGTCTGGCCCCCGCATGGGATCCCCAAAACCCGCCCCGGGAAGGTGCAAAACACAAATAAACCCCAACAGCGCGAGCGGGGTGGAGGGGTGTGGGGGCTCCGCTTGGCCAGAGCTCACTGTGCGCATTGAGGACTTGGTGGGCCCCTTTTTGACCCTTTCACAGCACGGGGTTCCTGGTTTGGGGGTGTGGGGTTTTTTCCTTCTTCTGGTATTGACCCCATCAAAATGTTCTCTTCTTTTTCAGCAACTAGAACTTATCACGCCCTTCCAGCTGTATTTCAACCCTGAGTTAATATTTAAGCACTTTCAAGTAAGTGTTTTCTGAAGTGTGGGAGATTTCAAAGTGCACGGTAGAGTTTACAAGTGCTTGTCCTTTACAAACTGAGCGTTATGGCTTTTTGTATCAGTGATATACTTATAAAAAAGCTTCTGAAAAGCTGCAAATCGCTGTACCTTGGCACAGGTCTTAAATTTGTTGTCTGTAAAAGAGGTTTCAGTTTCATTGTTACTTGCTTATCTGTTTAGACAATAAACATAAGCTGTCTTGTTTAAAAGCCTTGTATTTGTCTTATTTCCAGATATGGAGGTTAATCACAAACTACTTATTCTTTGGACCAGTTGGCTTTAATTTTTTATTTAACATGATCTTTTTGTATCCTTCCTGAAGTTGGTTTGGTTCCCTTGGCGAGCAGAGCTCCAGAGTGCAGGAATGGTGCTGCACATGCACACAGCAAAGGTGCAGTTCTGCCTCACCAGGGAATTCCTGGGAGTGCAGCAATTCCAGCTTCACTGGATCTCCTCCCTAAGTGGTCAAGAATTTTGCCTGTTATTTTTGAGCTGTTCAGACCTTGTACAAGCCTGAACCTTCAGGTTGGTGCTGGTGTACAGGAGAAAACCCCAGGTAACTTCTTCACCTCCTGGGTCACCCTCTTTTCTGAGGTGTCCAGAAAGAGCTGATTGATGCAGTAAATGGATAAAAAACCTTTCAAGCTGATGTCTAGTTGAATCCTTTTCCACTTGGATGTGTCTTTCAACTGATTTGCCATGAGATTTTCCTGACCTGTGGCCTCAGATACCGCTACTGCCGCATGCTCGAGGAAGGCTCTTTCCGGGGTCGGACGGCAGATTTTGTATTTATGTTCCTTTTTGGAGGACTTTTAATGACTGTATCCTTTTGGTTTTAATTCCAAGCTCCTTTGGTAAAGTGAAAGGTGTGTGATTGAGAACTGAAACCATGATCTTAATCTTTTATCTCAATTCTTAGATGAACATATTTTGTTTGTCGTATAAGGAGAAACAGCATTTGTTAAAAGTATTTTTGAATGCTTTGTGATTTTTGTGATTTTAGTGCTGGGTCATGGAAATCAGGTTTATCTGGGGACTGCTCAGATGTGGAATCATACTTAGGTAGTGTATGAAGAATTAAATTATACTTCAATGAGAATATTCATGCAGGTACCCCAAATCCTGCATTTGATTTACATGAACCTGGGGAGATGGAGTTACCAGCTGTGTGGAAAACATGGGATTACAGGTCAAGATGGAAGTTTTTCTCATGCTTGACCTTATAACTGTTTCCTTAATGACCTTGCACAGATTTTTGGGCTGTTTGTGAACCTGGTTTTCCTGGGTCAGGCATTCACCATCATGCTGGTGTACGTCTGGAGCCGCCGCAATCCCTACGTCCGCATGAACTTCTTTGGTCTCCTCATCTTCCAAGCCCCATTTCTACCCTGGGTATTGATGGGCTTCTCGCTGCTTTTGGGGAACTCCATCATTGTGGATCTCCTGGGTAAGCAATGGCAAGAAGGACAAGGGTCTGTTTCTCCTAATGTTTTCCATGAAACACAAAATGTGGGAAAAATCCGAGGGCTAAATGCCCAAATAATTGATGTTAGTTCATCTAGGGTATTTATGGCAGGCTTTTCTGATTTCTAAGCATTGTGTCCTTTTTTGTGCAGTCACAAGGATGGCTTTTTATTGCTTGGAATCAGCCTTGATGCATCATGTGATTGTGGCTTCAGTCTACTGAAGTAAAACTGTTTATATTACTGTTTTACCAGCTCTAATTAAGCTAAAACATAAGTATAATAATGTCAAGCACTTTTCTTTGTATTAATGTTTTATAGCTCTTCAGCTGATGTTAGCTTGCTTCCTCGGGTTTTCTATTTCTACATCACATTTTCTGTGAAAGAACCAATGTGTGTTTTAATTCCCTGAAAAAGTGAAGCAGTTGAAAGTTCTTAAGGAGAAATACTGAAAAATCACCACTTGATTTCTGTTTCTATCCCAGGCATTGCTGTTGGGCACATATATTTTTTCTTAGAGGATGTCTTTCCCAATCAGCCTGGTGGTGGGAGGCTCCTGAGAACACCGTCTGTCCTGTGAGTATTGCTGTCTGCTTTGGAACTGACATGGGAAGAGTGCTTGTTTGGAAAACTGTAATGCAGTCACATCAACTTCTGGTCAGTTGGGCAGAGACAGAATTGGGATATGTCTGCACTTGATTTTTTATTGAACTCATGTTACCAAACCAGGGAGGAGGATCTGGCATTTGTATAAGTGGTGACTAATCTGGGAGAAGGGTAAAGGGGATTTTTACCTTTGGTTTCTCTGGTAACATTTGTCAGGCTTTGCTGGCTGAGCTTTGCCTGTGGTGGCACCAAAGCTGCTGGGTGTAAACAGAGTGAGGTGTTACATATAAGATGTCTGATAGTTTGGGGTTTTTCTGTAAGTCATCCTCACTTCACAGTTAGGGGTAAAAAACAAATGCCTCAATGTTTATTGCATGGAGTGGTGCTACTCCTGCTCTTGTGCAGAGGCTCTCCCAGGACAGCTCCGATGATCATTTGTGTAGAATCCTAGAACATCCTGAGTCAGATGCTGAACCTCCTCAGTTTGATTTGAGCACACCATTCTAGACCTCCTTCCCAGCTGGAGAGCAAGTGTGCCTTGGGTGTAGATCCCATCGCTTGGGCAGGCTCTTCCTGTTACATGTGCAGAATTTGAGCCATTTTGGTCTCGTTGTGAAACCCTTCCTTTAAGGGGGAATAAAAAAACCTTTCTGTTTTCCAGGAAAGCAATATTTGACACCCCAGAGGATGACCCCAACTACAACCCCCTGCCAGAGGAGCGGCCGGGAGGATTTGCGTGGGGAGAAGGGCAGCGGCTCGGAGGGTAACCAGTGCCTGTGCCAAAGCAGCAGCCCTGGGAGAGACTGGCCACAGCGAGCCCCACGGGGGGACTCTGCTGCCCCTCCACAGGAAGGACACTTCCTGACAGCTCCATGGTTTGGAACACAAGCACTTTATGAAACGGCAGTCTAATCCAAGACACTTCCAGCGTCTTTCCCAGTCAGGGAATTTAGTGTGCTGGACTTAATCGAATCCAGTGGAGCCAAAAATTTAAAACTGGAAACCGTTTCCTGTCAACTTCAGTTAATAAGACCACGAGTACTTGTTTAAAGTGATTTCTAAAGCATTTTTTTTCAAGTTATTTGATACATGAAACTCTGGGAAACTTTACAGGGGACAAACCCAATGTCTTGGGTTTAAACTAATTTTTCTATTCTTGGATAAAACAACTACAAGGTGGTTGAAAGTCTAAGTCACTATTTCAATGGCAAAAAGGTCTTTTTAATCTGAGATGCTGTTGTCTCCAGTCTTTGAATCGTAAGGAAGGAATACAACATGCAGCTTAATGCAGCTTTTCCCTCTGCCATTTGGGCTTCTGGAACGTTCTGCAGGCCAAGATGACATTTTGGTGGCTTTTCAGGTGCCCAGGTTTGAGTCTGACTGGTGGGTCTGCCAAACCCACCCCCACACACGCCCACTGCTCACAGTTACCAAATGACCTGCAGCACGAGGGAAGCACAGCTTGTCTGCAGTCAGAACTGCTCAAGTATCTCAGATGATGAGCTGAATAAAATGTCATGTGGATAAGTTTTGGTTAATCCTTTGCATGATCCCCAGGTCTTGAGGCAGCAGGTGAAAAAGCAGAGGCTGAGAAAAGCAAACCCTTGAAGGGGCAGGGTTAATAGAAGGTTTTCCCAGGAAACAGGATTGTCTGCTCAGGATGTGAAATCCGTGGGCTGTGTGTGAAGTTTGTTGTGGGACATGTGTCCAGCATAGGCCAGTGACACTGAGAGGGATTTAGCTCAAGGTTATCTTGATTATAAACATCTCTGAGGAGCCCCAGGAGGGATTTGGAGCTCGCCTCAGTCACGTTCAGTTGTTCCTAAATGGTATGGGCTGTACTGGGTAGGTTTTTATTGATGGTATCATAATAGACAAAAAGAGAGATTGAAGCTGCATCTTCCTCCTCAGTTTTGGAGAACAGGCTCACCCCTGGTGTGATTATCTCGTTTATTCTTTTGTTTTTAAACACTGGCTCCAGGTTTTAACCTGTCCACAGTCCAGGGTATGAACATGCGGGGACCTCAGGGGAAGTGCTTTGTCCACAGGCAGTGTGTCAGGGTCTGATAAAATAATTGGGTGACACCATTTGTATCTGCATTTTTGTCTGGTAAAGTTTGCAAGAACTTTCGTTTTGGGGTTTTTTTATGGGGGGGTTTTTTGGTCTGTGGTTGTTTTATAGAACAGACTTTTAGTATGCTTAGGAAGATTTTATTAAAGAGTTTTGAGCAGTGTTGCTTGGGCATGGCTTATGAGATAGGAATTAGGGGAAAACCTAATTATTTCCCCCCATTTTTTTTTCCTTTAGTTCGGTGTTTAAGAACCCCTTCATAGTTTATTACCAGGACAAGTGGGCACGTCTCCACGCTGCCTCCCTACGGCGCTGCCTGCAGGCGGCTCTTCGCCCCTTTTTGGCTGGATTTAGCAGGCTCCTGGGTACCGAGATTCCCGAGGTTTGATTGTTT
>JAWWEW010000048.1:7571230-7587945 GCA_035583185.1 Anabacerthia variegaticeps | reverse complement strand
TGCAGGCGGCTCTTCGCCCCTTTTTGGCTGGATTTAGCAGGCTCCTGGGTACCGAGATTCCCGAGGTTTGATTGTTTCTCCCGAGGTTTGATTGTTTTCCCGAGATTCCCAAAGGTTTTTCCCGACCCGCACCCCCCAGGCGGCAAATGGCGGCGGGCGGGCGGAACTACAACTCCCATGGTGCCCCGCGGCGTCGCGCGGTGACGTCACGGCAGCGCCGGGTGGGCCGTGAGAGACGGGCCGTGAGGGAGCCCCGGGACGAGCCGGGACAAACCGGGCCTGGCCATGGCCCAGCACCCCGAGGGACCCCCGGCCAAGCGCTGCAAGGCGGCGCAGCCCCAGGGACACGCCCGGCCGCAGGGCCACACGCCGCCCGCCCACGTGCAGCGCCGCTCGCTGCCCATCGCCGCCGCCCGCGGCCCGCTGGTGGCCCGGCTGCGCCGCCTCCACACGGCTGTGCTCATCGGTGAGTGCCGGCACCCCCCAGAGGGGAAATATGGGCGGTGGTGGACCAGTGATACTCTTGTTCTGGAGGTTTGTCTGGGTGAGGCTGCCGGGAGTTCGTTTTTTAAGGGATTCAGTCAAAGGCGGATGGCAAAAGTCTCCTGTTAAGAACAGCCCTCCCAGCTGCGTTTTTCAGGGTTTTTCACTGATTTTGTTATGTTTTCTTTGTGTCCAAACGAATAAGTCTTTTGTCAGACTTTCAGGCGCTGAAGACATGCAGCTTCCCATCTGGAAGTGTAAAGACTCCCCATTTATTGGAATTAAATGAAAAATCACTTGTATTTAATTCCTATTAATGAACCCATAAAAACTTGTAATGACCTTTAATTTCAGGATGCTATTAAAGTGGAAAAAACCCCAAACCTCTTCCCTTGTTCCTTAGGAGAAACGGGCTCAGGGAAGACCACTCAGCTCCCTCAGTACCTGTATGAAGTTGGAATTGGCCACCCTGGCCTCATTGCTGTGACACAGCCCCGCAGGGTGGCAGCTGTCACTCTGGCTGCCAGAGTGGCAGAGGAGAAGAGGACAGAGCTGGGGAAGCTGGTAGGTTGATTTGCAGATCAGCTTTAGAGAGCTGGTTTAGTGCTGCAGTGTGGATGGGGCCAAATCAGGGCTTAATGGGCGAGATGAAAAACAGCCATGGGAGTAATAAGAGTTTTAATTTTGTGATTAGTTTTGGGTGCCACAATATAAGGAAGATGTAAAGCTATTTCAGGAGTCTGTGAAGATGGTGAAGGGTCAGGAGGGGCCATATGAGGAGTGGCTGAGGGCACTTGGTGTGTTCATCCTTTGGGTGGATTGTTAGATTTGCAAGATTAACTGCAAATACACTGCTCTGCTTTCCAGAGCCTCCATGCAGTGACCAAAGGGCTTTGTGGCCCTTCATTGTGGCCCAGTGGCAGTGAGAAGTGCACATCTTTGTGCTGGTGTTCCCTGTAATCCCTCCCTGATCCCTTCCCCAGGTTGGCTACACTGTGCGCTTCGATGACTGCACGTCTGCAGAGACCAGGATCCGGTTCCTGACGGATGGGATGCTGCTGCGGGAGGCCATCGGGGACCCTCTGCTGCAGAAGTACAGTGTGGTCATCCTGGATGAGGCCCACGAGAGGACCATCCACACGGATGTGCTCTTCGGAGTGGTGAAAGCTGCCCAAAGGAAACGGAAGGAGCAGGGCCTGAAGCCACTGAAAGTGTGTGCAACTGGGGTGGCAGCAGCGGGCAGGCTGGGGCTTGGGCTCTGGGTGTTATGCTTGTGTTAAAGAGCTGATGGCTTTAACAAGGGGAGATCACTCTCCTCTGTCCCAAACTCTGTGAGCTTTTAGCTCTTCCGAGTGTGGATCTCAGTATCCAGAAGGTGACTTTTGGCTAGTCCTGACTTGGCAGTGTCCAGCTGGATGGAAACTGCAGTGCTAACCCGTGCTGTGCTCATGTTGAAGGTGATCATCATGTCAGCGACGATGGATGTTGACCTGTTCTCCCAGTACTTCAACGGAGCTCCTGTCATTTATTTGGAAGGCAGGCAGCACCCCATTGAGATCTTCTACACCAAGGAACGTCAGAGTGACTACATCCAAGCAGCACTGGTGTCCATCTTCCAGATCCACCAGGTAAGGTGGTTGTGCCAGGTGTGTGTCTCTCTGGGGCCAGGGATTGGCATTTGGTGCTGGGATGTTTGACTGCCAAACTGTTGGATGGTTGTGTCATTTAATTAAACTGCATTTAGTGCTTTGAAGATGCTGCTGCTGCTGGATTTTGAGACCCGTACATCAAGGCTGAAGCTGAAAGGAGACTACTAAGCAAAGCTTTCTGTTGTCAACTCATGCCTGATACTTGAATGTTCCTCTCACCTGCGTTCTCTGTACCTGGGTGCTTGCTGGCTTTCCCTGCCTGTCCTGGACAGTTATTTAATGACACAGCAATTCCTCCATCCTGTTAAGCCTTACTCCCAGAAAATGTGATTTACTCTTCACCTCTGGTGAATCCATTGGGAATTCAGCCTGCTGCATACCTTGCCCCATATATGTGCCTTTTCTTTCTTCCTTACCTGCTTTGCTGACTTACTGCCATCTCAGTTCTCCTTCCCTATCCAAACCCTTCTAACCTGCTTTTTCCTGTGGCTCCAGGAAGCACCTGCCTGTCAGGACATCCTGGTGTTCCTGACTGGTCAGGAAGAGATTGAAGCAATGACCAAAACCTGTCGGGACATTTCCAAGCACCTCCCCGAGGGCTGCCCACGGATGACAGTGTTGCCTCTTTATGCTTCTCTGCCCCACTCTCAACAACTCCGTGCCTTTAAACCTACCCCCGAGGTGAGGGAATGTGATGGGTGAACAGGAGCAGTTTGTTTGCTTGCCTGAGTGGAAGAAATGTGGAATTTAAGGGGTTAAAGCAATTTGTACTGACAGTAATAGTCCTCATTGACTTTAGGCTGAATGGGTTCAGCGTGATGTAAGACAGTGCAACTGTGATGGTATTAACAGATGCATCTGATCATAAAAAGAAGGAATCATTAGAGGGAGTGAAAAGGGCAGAGGAATTGAAATTTACCTCATTTCATAGGATTTTATATGTCCACACCACAGAAAGCTACTGCAGTTAATGAGGGAAGTACTAAGAAAGCTGCAAACCTGGGCATGTTTGTCAGGGTTGTAAGAAGAGGAAATTGTGCTGCCTGAGGCTCTTGTACCTACTCAGCAGATAAATAAGAATAGAAATTTTGTGCCAGAAATGAAACTAAAATCATTGAAAGATATAGTGATAACAGCTGTTCTGGTGGTGTATTTTGTTGCAAGTGTAAGCACATGTTTTAGAAAATGGAGATTATTTGAATTTATGAGAGCTGGCATAGCAAGCACAGTGTGTGGTCACAGTGTGCTGCAGGGATTGGAAGGCTTGGCTTACACTGGCCAAAAGCAGTGGCACTTCTTCGTTGCAGCTTCTCTAAGGTGGCTTTGGGTGGGGTTTAATTTGTCCTTCCTTGCAGGGCTGTCGCAAAGTGATCCTCTCCACCAACATTGCAGAAACCTCCATCACCATTTCGGGGATAAAATACGTAGTGGACACAGGCATGGTCAAAGCCAAGAAGTACAACCCTGGTGAGGAATTCTAAGGAACGATGCAGAGATGGGTTCTGGGTTTGTAGAAGTTCCTGGAGGCCATGGGCCTCACTGAGAGGTGATTCAAACAGCCTCTGTGCTGTCTGAATTAATACCCCAGGTTTTAGGGGTGGGGGTTTTTGAGTGTCAGCCATGTGGGGGTAAAAATGTGTCAAACATGAATCTTTTCACGGACACAGTGCAGGGACTATTTGCTGTGCTTCAGGGTGACCTCTGAGCGGTATTTGGATGGCAGAATTGTTATTGCTAATGCTCCCTGTTTTTCAAAGCTGTGCTTTCTGCTGGCATTAACGAAGTGATGCTTTTCCATGCACAGACACTGGCCTGGAGGTGCTGGCAGTGCAGCAGGTGTCGAAGGCCCAGGCTTGGCAGCGCACGGGGAGAGCAGGACGGCAGGAAAGTGGGATCTGCTACAGGCTCTACACAGAGGAGGACTTTGAGAAGTTTGATGAAATGACAACACCTGAGATACAGAGGTGAGGGCAGAACCCTGGCACCATTGTGCTTCTTGCCACACCTCTTTGCTGGACTTTTACAATGAAAAACTGAGCAGCAAAACTGCAGCTAGGGGCCGACTGGGTGACTTTTAAGAAAGATGGTGTGGAGTCTAACCAGAAAATCTAGGAAGTGTTTGCTCAGGATGGGCAGTTGGGCACTGAGTTGCCAAACACATAGGGCAATAGTTCTCTTGACTGTCCTCCAAATCTTGGACTCATGTGCTGGTTTAGGAACTAGGGCTTCACCAGCAGCATCAGAATAGTCTCTGTCAAGTTGTAGCACAGAACTGAGGACTCTTCCTCAACTTACAGGCAAATAAAATTTAAAAAAAAAAATAAATTGGAAAGAAGAGAACCATCTCACCTGTGTTTTCTGCCCCTGCAGGTGTAACCTGGCCAGTGTGGTGCTTCATCTCCTTGCCCTGAAAATTCCTGACGTGCTCACCTTTGACTTCATGTCCAAACCATCTCCTGGTAAGTGGTTTCAAAGGCAGCCTTGGGGGAAAAAAAAACAGGGAGCAGCCTTGAGTCATGAAGAACAGGAAAAGTGTGTTTTGACTGCCAAGGGAAACCATAGTAAATTGGAAAAGATGTTTGTTCTCCTGAATAGAGGTGGATAAACCGCATTTTTTGACTCTAATTTCTCTACATGGAAAGTATTTGTCCCTCTGGCCAGGGGAAAGAGGTAGTGGTGGTACCAGGATCCTTCACATCCATCAGTGAGAGGCAGGAGGCCTCACAGCCCCAAAATCCTTGTTTTGGCAGATGCTATTCAAGCAGCAATTGATGAGCTGGACCTGCTGGGAGCTGTGACACAAAAGGAAGGTCAGTTTGTCCTGACACCCCTGGGAAAGAAAATGGCAGCCTTTCCTCTGGATCCAAAGTTCTCTAAGGTAAGAACTGCAGAAAAATTAACTGATTTTTATCTCATGTACTCGTCTTGGTACCATTTCTCTTTCAAACTCCTTCAGCAAGGGTTAGAATGTGGGGTGTCTGGAGTTGTACTGGTATATTTACTGTTAATTAATGCGCATTATTTACAGCCCTTGTGTTGGTTTGCTTGTCATTTCTTGTTTAATTCAGGGAGGTTTTTTTGAAAGAGAATTTCCTTTCTCTGGCACTTCCGAAGCTGAAAGGGGATGAATTTCCTTGCCATTTCCAGGATTGTTTTTGCAGAAGTGTCTGATGCTGTAGTTGATTTCAGCCACCATGTTTGTACTGTATATGCACTGGCCAGTCTCAGGAAGGAGCATGGCAGTTGCTGTCAGAGGTGCTTGGTGGGCCCATAGAAGGGTTTACAGTCATCCCTGGGCCCAGATGTTTGTGGAATTGTCCTAAGTAATGCTTGTTGAAGTTCCTGGGCTGCCAGGGAGCAGAAGAGTCTGCCCATGTGAATTTGGTCGACCAAACATGAGTTTTGTGGTGTGATTTGCAGGCCATCCTCCTGTCCCCCAAGTTCCACTGTGCCGAGGAGATCCTGACCATCGTGTCGCTGCTGTCGGTGGACAGTGTCCTCCACAACCCTCCTGCCCAGAGGGACGAAGTGCAAGCTGTCAGGAAGAAATTCATCTCCAATGAAGGGGATCATCTGACCCTGCTCAACGTGTACAGGGCCTTCAAGAATGTCAATGGCCACCAGGTGGGATGCTCTGAGGGTGCCAGTGCTGTGTGGGCTTGGGGTGAGGAGCTTTGGCCATAGAGCAGAGTGAGACCTGCATCCTCCATGGCTGGTGCAACAGGCATCCTCCAAAGCAGTGAGAAAAGAGGACTCATCCTTTACAGCTGGAGACAGCTGTTCAAGTGCCAGAGGTTTCTTAGCACTGTGGGAGGGAATCTAGACAGAGAGGAGTAATCAGGAGTAGAAAAATGACCAGAAAATGGGTCAGCACCTTTTCTCTGAGACAGATTGTGTGGGGGATTCTGCTTTTCATGATATGCAAAGGTGGTTGTGCTGCTGGGGTGAAGAAATACCCCCTTCTAACTCCTGGTGTCTCTGCTGCAGGGGTGGTGCAAAGAGAACTTCATCAACGGCAGGAACATGAGGCTGATGGCAGAAGTCAGAGCTCAGCTCAGGGACATTTGTGTAAAGGTAACTTGTTGCCATGCTCTATTTCCCTGTTTCACCTGTTTTATGTTTTCCTGTTTGTCCCCAAACTGATGTCACTGTGCACCAAGTCCCAGGAGTGAAGAAATGTGGGTTTGTTTTCAGTCTCCCATGAATAGTTGGGTAAAATTTCTGACTATGGAGTTGCATCCCAAAATCTGAAAGCTGCAGGGCTTGGTGGGCCAAGGAGAGGTGAAGAGAGGTGGGGAGCTCTGGAAAGGCTTCTTGGGGAGAATACAGATTTTCTTAAGGGATTTTAATGTGTACTAGCAGATGTCTTAGCTTTGAGGACAAGAATTGTGTGTCAGAACAGGGAATGATAAGAGAGGTACATTATGACCTGACCACATATATGATAATCTTTCAAGTAAAGATTGATCAGAAGATGATCAGGGAAATCTGGGGAATGGCTTGTCCCCAAATGACCACCAAAGACCCTTGAAAGACCCATACTCATATCCCAAGAAGTTCACATAAATAATTAGCGTATATGCACGTATTCAGGAAGTGTAATGAATATGTAATAGAGACATGATGAATCTATATTAGTTTTGTGAATATAACCTGCTGGTTTAGGTTGCTGGGTCCCTTCCAGCTCAAGAGATTCTGTCAGTCTGTACATCTTGGCCAGACCACAGAGCTGGGCTGCATTCAAGAGGAACAAACTGGGTTTTTTTGAGGCATGTGACCCAAAAAGGATAATTTGAGGAAGGGATGTTCCCCAAAGAGGTAGAGAGACCCCTCAAGAGACCGCTCTGTACTGTAAATGCTTAAAGGTGACTCCGTGTGTCCCCGCACAGCTGTCGGTGCCGCTGGAGTCGTCCCGCTCGGACACGGGGAGCATCCGCCGCTGCCTGGCCCACAGCCTGTTCATGAACGCGGCGGAGCTGCAGCCCGACGGCTCCTACAGCACCGTGGGCTCCAGGCAGGCCGTGGCCATCCACCCCTCCTCTGTGCTGTTCCACTGCCGGCCCTGCTGCGTGGTGTACAACACGCTGCTCCGCACCACGCGCTGCTACATGCGGGACCTGTGCCTGGTGGACGCCGACTGGCTCTACGAGGCAGCGCCCGATTACTTCCGCAGGAAGCTCCGCACGGCCAAGGGCTGACCCCCTGGCTTGGGGGTTCTACCTTTGCCTTAAAGGACTCTGGTTTTTTCATGAATTTTTTACTTAGGCAGGAAAGTTTAAGTGTGTCTAAGGCAGGAGATGGGTATTTATTTAGAACGGATTTATATGGTTTTTTTCAAGGATAAAGAAGTTATTGCAAAAGTGCAAATCCCGCATGTTGTTTTTGTGAGGCACAGAAGATGTGTGGATGAGCAAAGATCATGGGGCAGTCAGAGACCAGTCCTGGTGTTTTCAGTTCTTGAGGGAGTGTGTTCATGGGCAGCAGTCTGGGGTTAAATGTGGGTCAGTAAATCTGTGCTTTGTGTGCAGAATGGGCCCTGCCATTACAGGTGCAGTGTTCAGACACTATCTGGAGTTGGGAGTTTAAAATTCCCGTTCTTTTGATGTGGTGGGACAATATTGATGGGATATGGTGGCATCAATGGTCTCCTGCTTTAGCCTTGCAGAGAGCAGCAAATGGACCTTTTGTGCTTCTGAGCAGTGGGCATGAGGGGCAGCCTTCAGACAAAGGGAACACTTTATGCCAGGAAAGATGGCCTTGGTCTGTCTTTCTAAAATATTACTACAGGAGAAAAAAAATATCCCAAACCCTATTTCTGCAGAGGCTGTCAGTGGTCTGACCTGAACACTGACAGTTCTGATAAGGAGTGGGATGATGTCTGGGACGTATTTCTCACATCCATGGGAGCTTTCAGGGGAGTGATGCCCGTGCTATTCCTGCCCATTCTATTGTGAGGTATCCCAGGAACGCGCCAGCCTGGTGACACATCCTTCCTGCCGAGGGCGGGACTCGAACCCTGTGACTCGCCGGGGCCAGGACTCGAACCCGCCGTAGTCGGAACAGGAAGGGGCAGTCGGGACTTGAATCTACGGGGACCGCCGGGACTCGAACCGGCGCTCAGGACTCGAACCCTGCGGTGCTGGGACTCGAACCTCTGGTCAAATCGCAAACCCTCCCTTGCCGGGACTCGAACTTTTATTTAGGACTCAAACCCTGCGGTGCTGTGACTCGAACCCGCGTTCAGGATTCGAACCCTCCCACGGCGGGACTCGAACCCGCGCTCTCCGGCTCGCGCGGTGCCCGCCGGGGCCCGGAAGGGCCGCTCTGTGTTCCGGGGCGGGGTGTCGTCTCTCCGCGCCGTGTCCCGCACGATGCTGCTCGCCCGCTCGCTGCGCGCCCTGTCCGCGCTGCGCCCTCCGCGCTGCCCCGCGCCCCGCACCGCTGTCCCGCTGCTGCCCCGCACCGCCGTCCCGCCGCTGCCCCCGGCGCGCTCGCTGTGGCAGCTGGGCGGCGGCGGCGGCGCGGCGAGCACGGCGCTGCTGCGGCCGCGGCGGGGCTCTGCCGGCGGCGTGTCCTGCGGCTGCGGGGGGCTGCACACCGAGGGTGAGCGCGGGGGCGCTGCGGGGTGAGGGGCGGGGGCTGCTGCCCTTGGGAGGGCGCGGGGCGGACACGTGCGCGGCCCCCCCGCCCGCGACATCCCGGGCACCACGTGGGGCCGGGGGGGCTTTTCCTGCCGCCCCCTCTTGCCGCTGCTGCCCCTTTTCCTGACCCCACTCCCTCTTTCCCTAAGCCCTTCTTTCCCTAACTCCCCCCTTTCCCTTATCCCACTCCCTCTATCCCTAAGCCCCGCTTTCCCTAACTCCCCCCTTTCCCTGACCCCTCTTTCCCCTGACCCCTTCTTTCCCTACACCTCCCTTTTTGCCTGCCTCCCCTTCTCTACTTCCGCTTTCCCTAATCCCCCCTTTCCCTAGTCT
The DNA here is from genome assembly GCA_035583185.1 of Anabacerthia variegaticeps. Lineage (NCBI taxonomy): Eukaryota > Metazoa > Chordata > Aves > Passeriformes > Furnariidae > Anabacerthia > Anabacerthia variegaticeps. The sequence continues at coordinate 7,578,839 of JAWWEW010000048.1, read as the reverse complement.
CCCTTCTCTACTCCCCATTCCTTAACAGCCTTCCCTAACCCCCTTTTTTCCAGCTCCCCTTTCCCTAACGTCCGCCTTTTCCTTAACTCCCGCTTTTCCTTAGGCCCCCCTTAACCCTCCCCTTTATTTAACTCCTATTTCCCTAACCCCACTTGCCTTAACACCCTTTACCCTCCGTTTCCCTTTCCCAACCCCTCCTTTCCCAAATCCCATCTTTCCCTGACACTCTTTTCCTTCCCTACCAGGAGACAAAGCCTTTGCACAGTTCCTGACAGATGAGATCAAGGAGGAGAAGAAGATCCAGAAGCACAAATCCCTGCCCAAGGTGTCTGGGGGGTGGGAGCTGGAGGTCCATGGCACAGAGGCCAAGCTGGTGCGGAAGATCGCCGGGGAGAAGTGAGTGGGGTCTGGGGAGGGTCCATTCCCTGTCCCTGAGGGCAGGTGGATCACAGGGACCAGGGTTCTCTGTGTGCTCATGCCCCAAACTGGATGCTGCAGAGCCTCTTCATTTTACCACTTTGGGGCAAAGGCACTTTTCCCCCCACCAGTTTGTTGCTGTATTTTGTGTTACAAAGTTTCGCACATTCTTCCTGCGTTAAAAATAACAGTTCAGTAAAACTCAGGAAAGGGTTGTGAGAGCACCTGGAGGGAGCAGCTTCTCTCAGGTGTGTCTTTAACTGCAGTACCTGGATTTGTTCACTCTGTGAATTCTGAACAAATATCCACTCTGATGGGATTTTTTTGTTCAAACCAACTGTTTCTGTTTCCTTTTGAAGGATAACGGTTACATTCAACATCAATAACAGCATCCCACCCTCAGCTGAAGATGACACACAAGAGGAGCAGAAACCTGATGAGCAGGAGGTAACTCAGCCCTGATGTGCCCTTTAGTCGTGGGGACAGAAGGCAGTTAGAACATTGCCCTCAAATGTTGAAGGTTTTATCCCCTCACTCGATATTTGGGAGCATTAAGTCACAAAATGCAGATTTTTCAAGCCTGCCTGTCACTTGGCTGACCTGCCTCTCTGCTGCAGAAAGTCAGAGTGGGGTGAGAGGGCTCTCTACAAGGAGAAATTAGAGAAACTCTGAGACCCTCTAGCACCTTCCAGTGCCTAAAGGGGCTCCAGGAGAGCTGGAGAAGGACTTTGGACATTGGCATGGAGCAGCAGAATAAGGGGGGATGGCTTTTAAGTGACAAAGGGCATGGGTAGGTGGGATATTGGGAAGAAATTCTTCCTTGTGAGGGTGGTGAGGCCCTGGTCCAGGTTGCCCAGAGGAGCTGTGGCTGCCCCATCCCTGGAAGTGTCCAAGGCCAGGTTGGATGGGGCTTGGAGCAACCTGGAGTAGTGGCAGGTGTCAGGGAATAAGCTGTGCTGGATGGGCTGTGTGGTTGTGCTGTGATTGCATCAGCTCCTCAGATTCCAGTGCTGATGCAACTGCTCTCTTTTTCAGCCTGAACTTACATCAACTCCGAACTTTGTTGTGGAAGTAATAAAAGATGATACAAAGCAGACCCTGGTTCTTGACTGCCATTACCCTGAAGATGAGGTGGGTATCACTGTGTCAGCCACAGCCACCTCTGGGCTGGCACTTGCTCACATTTCCTGCCTGGCTGTGCTGTAACTGTGCCTCTGTGCTCTTGGTGGTCTCTTGCTTTTCTGAATCTGCACAACATGCAATCTCCTCTTAGCTGTTTTTTTTTAACCACAAAAAAAAGGTTTATGCTTGCAAAAACGCTGTTTGCAGAGATGTTCCATTCCTCACATCCTGCCCTGGTGTTTCTGCTCAGCTGCTTGTTGGGCTGTTTATTGATTTACATTAGAGCAGGGAGGCACTGCTGAAATCGTGGCAGCTTGGGAGGGGTGAGCAGGAACGGCCAAACCAATTTAATACACTGTGTCAGTAACTGGCCAATCTCTGTGTTGTAAGGGGTCACAAGGAGCAGTAGGGATTAAAAAAAAGGCCAGAAGAAAATAAAATAGAGAGTTTTTGTTCATGCAGAGTTTCGTGGTTTGTTTTGCAAATGTGAAATGCAGCCGGTCCTCTTTTCCTGTTTCAGATTGGACATGAAGGAGAGGAAGAAAGTGACATTTTCACAATTCGGGAGGTCAGTTTCCAGCCCACGGGAGAGTCCGACTGGAAGGACACCAACTACACCCTCAACACGGATTCCCTGGACTGGGTAGGTGCTGCCAGCAGGCCACAGAGGGGACTTACCTGTCCCTTGGATCCTGAAGTGGGAGTAGAAGTGGATGTCTGAGGCAGGGATTCTCTGGTCCCAGAGCCAGGCAGTGTTGATGGCATTCCAGACACAGACATGGATTTCCTTCTGTTCCAGGCTTTGTAGGCTGATTTCACACTGGGGATGCTTTGACAGTTGCTAAACATATTTTGATCCATGTGTTTAACTTTGTGATATCTTTGTTGAACAATGTAGCTTACCAGATACCACATGTAGATAAAGGCATCCGTGGGTGGCATCTGATAAGCTACATCGTGTCCTGGTTTTCCAGGCGTGCTGTTACAGTTGGAACACTGAAAATTAATATGCCTAAGAATCTGGCATCTACCTGTATGTGCTCAGTGCCAGGCTTTCAAACCCCTAAATTTTTAGTTGGAGTTTTAAAACAAAAAGCAGAAGTAACTCCCTAGAGTGTATCCCTTTGGAAAGCACTCCTTAAAACCGCTTAGTGTGCTCTAGAACATCCCACACTGCTTTTTCCTTTTCCCTCTCTGACAGAAAATGAGTTAAAAGCGTGTATGAAACAGAAAAAACAAAGTCCATCATTGTAAAAGACTTAAACATTATATCAGATACCAGCTCTTCAGTGTTAAACAGTTCACCCCCTGCTGACTCCCCCAGTCTGTGGATCATCTCCAGGGTGCAGCTGGTTTGTAGTGTTGTGTTTGGGTTTCTGTAACCTGTTCCACGACCCCTTCCCTCCAAATGTTCACCCAAGGCTAGACCTGCCAAGAAGGGATACTCTCCTGTGGGAGCTGGGCCTGCTCTTCCTGGGACAAAGAACTGCCAGGAGACATTTTATTGTAACCCCTATCCAGGTGCACTCTGTTAAGGAAGTTTCCTGTTCTTGCTTCCAGGCTCTGTACGATCACTTGATGGATTTCCTGGCTGACAGAGGAGTGGACAACACGTTTGCTGATGAGTTAATAGAGCTCAGCACTGCACTGGAACACCAGGAGTACATTAAATTCCTTGAAGACCTTAAAAGCTTTGTCAAATGTCAGTAGGTTAGGCTAGGAAACTTATCTTCAAATGTGGGTATTCCACAGTGCTGCTTCATCCAGCAATACCCAAATATATCTTCACAGTGGATACAGAGAGTATGTGAGTTGGAATTAAGAGAAAGGGAGAACGAGGATTCTCACTTGTATTTGGGGATTTGTATTTATGTTGCAGCCCAGATCAAGTTCACTGACGTCACAGTCTGGAATTGCCTCGCCCTGCGTGGTGGGTTTTGTACAATTAAGAATGAATGTGAAGAATAAAAACTGTTCAACATATCACTGAAAAGGGTGGTTTCTCTTCTTCCTGCTGTACTGCTGCTGAGCAGAGCTGCCATGAAAGTGATGCCCATGTTTGTCAGCTGCAAACTCCCACTCTTAACTGGTGCCTTCAGTTTTTGCCTTAAGTTTAAAGTGTATTTAAGTGTAAACAGAAAGCTGAAGTCCAAGATAAGCTGAGAGATCACTGATGCAGTGTTAAAGACAAATATAATTAGTTTATTATGGCCTTTATGTTATTTCAAAACATGTACTGTGCCATTAAAAGTGCAGGTCAAGGCAATAGTACTGCCTATTGGTTACAAGTATATACAAAACAATCCTAGCAGCTCTGTAGATTTTAGTATTGAAGTCCCTCCAGAAGTAAAGCAGCAGCTGATTCAGCTTAGAGAAGAATTGTCCAGGAGTCACAGACCTGTACAGAAGGTACATTGAACAGAGAAGCTAATGTATAAAGTTCAAAACTATTTGAACAGGAAAAAATTATTCAAAACTATTAATTAGGAGAAAAAAATAATCACAAAAGGGCTGTCAAGCAACTGGCAGAGGCTGCCCAGGGTGGAGTCACCATGCCTGGGAGGAATTCATAGACATGTGGATGTGACACTTGGGGACATGGTTTAGTGGTGGCCTTTGCAGTGCTGGGTTAAGAGTTGGACTTGATCTAAAGTGTCTTTTTCCAACGTAAACAATTCCATGATTCTATTTGAAATGCTCTGCTCCTTTCACTGTCCTCATAATGACTTTACATACACAGCAAAGCATGTGCCAGCTCCAGCTTGAGCCAAAGGGCTGGTGTGTGTTGTCTAAAGGGTCTGGAGGAACCTTTTGAGGATGCTTAAACAGAAGTAATTCTTACTGTTTTTCTTCATGAACCACTTACCTGAACAGATGCTCCACACCAGACGTGGAAGTTGTTGCCTCAAGTGTGACAAAGGTAGGGCCCTAAATTTGACAGGGCCTTGAAAGATTCCCTAATCCAGCAATTAAGGTTTGTACTTTGGCTCTTGTCTTTTACTGGCGGTCAAAGGTAAAGCCATTCCCAAAGAAATTTGTGGGAAAACAGGAACACAACCCCCTGGGGCCGATGCACTTGTGGTTTTTGCCCCTGTAATTGAAAAGTGACCCCAAACAGAGACCCTTCCCAGGAACCTGACACGGACTCACCGGACAGCTCATGAGCAGACTGGTTTCCTCCTCCATGCCACTGGTCACTGTGAACTCAGGGCTGTGGCAGCACCTGTGACTGTGCTCTGTCACTGTGCTTTCCAGCAGTGACCTGAGCTTCCCTTCTGTCATATTCTGGGAAAAATTGAGCAAAAGTCGTCTTAAGTTGTTGCTCTGTCACTTAAACTGCCTCTGAGATGTCACCCATAAATGTCACAGCTCAACTTACCTGTGTGATGATATACAATCCACACTGGCAACAAACCAAGTGAGTCTTCACAGTCAGGTTATTTCTGGAAAGAGCAAACAATGAGCATCATCACCACCAGAGCAAGGGTAGATTTTGTCAAAGAAAATCCAAAACCCCTGTTAGATTTAGATCATTGCTCAGGTGGTTTTATTTTGTTAAAAGGACCAGCAGCCTCTCTCTCCACTCTCCTAGGGGAGTGGAGGATCTCACTGCAATGCCAATTGCAACTGCAATGCTTTCTTACTTCCTGCACACGGGGCAGATGATCCTGTCAGTGGCATCCAGGCCCTCCAGCATGGCATTGAGACACTCTTCATCAAACTGCAGGCTCTGCTCGTACTCCTTGATCACCAACTGCTCTGCAACACACAGCAAAACACCCTCAGGACAGCCCTGGCAGCACAGACAGAGCTGCTGGGCAGGCAGAGGCTGGGGTAGGTAAGAGTTTCTAAGAACTGTGATTCCTTTGGATCATATTTCTACACTTGATGAAATCACTCCTGCTAATTGAGTTTTTCCTATGGCTCAGCTGGTCTCACATGGGTCTTCCTGCTTCCCAAGCAACAATTTAGAAACATTCTGAATTGATTTATACAGCTCCCAAACACCTCAGTCCTGTTCCTCTGGCCTCTCTCACAGACCTTGAAGTGCCACTTAAACTCCTAAAAGGGCATCAATACCTCAAAGCCTCAACAGAGATGTTACCAAGAATTCCAAGGAGGTTCTTCCCCTGTGTCATGTGGTCTGCAAGAACCAAGGAGTGCAGCCTCAGCTAGTCCACATTACTAGGCAGTCAGGAACATTACACATCAAATAAGAGTCAGAAAATGAGAAGAGACCTTTACCTTGCAAGATCAATTCCTGTTGGATCTCCTCCAGCACTGCCAGCTCATCCAGGTCCTCTGGCATCTGAAAGTGAATCAGCCAGTGACTCTCCCATTCCAGCCACTCTCTCACTTAACTTCCAGCACCTGAGTTGTCACCGCAACACAAACTCACTGTTTATAGCCCTGTACTGGCAAACCCCTGCACTATGGAAAGCAATCTGTACTGTAACCACCTATGCAAAACCAGCCAGAACAGATCCGAGTACAGCCTGCCCAAGAACCTGCTTTTTAAGTAATTTAAGTTTCATTTCAATTCTCAGGAGAGGGAAGTGATACACCACAGATGAGGAACCCACCCTTGGCAGTGATTCACAGGCAGTTTGTGAAAGAAATAAGGAAGTCCCCCGCTCGTGGGCCCAGAGGGACTTTCACAGCTCAACACCCTGCCCTAGCTGTGGAACCAGGAGAGTGAACCCAGGACCACAGAGAGACATGTTTGATACTCCTGCACCACACACACACCGTGTGTTGGTGCTGCAGACCCAGCAGGAGCCCACACTGACCTGCTCCAGCAGCTCCTGTCCCTGCTGGCCGGGCAGGCTGTCCCGCAGCACCTGCCACTCCTGCTCCATCACCTCCTGCACCAGCAGCGCCCCCGGGGCCGGCCCGCCCGCCCCGGCCCCAGCAGCCCCGGTCCTGCGGTAGCGATCCAGCAGCTTGGTCCGGCTGTTCTTCAGCCTCTCCAGGCAGCGCTGGGGGAGAGGAGAGAGCAGGGGGGCTGTCAGTGCCGGGGGCAGGACAGGGGGGCCCGGAGGGGCTGCACGGCACTGGGGTGGCTGCAGCCACCGAGGGGGCGGCAGCGCGGGGCGCACACGGGAGAGGTCGGGATGGGGTCTGGGATGGGGTCTGGGACGGGGCTCGGGATGGAGTCTGGGATGGGATCTGGAGAAGGGGTCCGGGATGGGGTCCGAGATGGGGGTCTGGGTCCCGGTGGGACCAGCCTGGCCGGCTCCGGGAGGGCCGAACCAGGGCCAAAGGAGCAGGAAGACCGTGTACCCCTCAGTCCCGATCCCGTCCTATCCCCCCTCACCCGGCGGTCGGTCCCCCCATTCCCATCCCATTCCTCTCCCCCGTCGATAGTTCCCCAATCCCCATTCCCATTCCCCTCACCCTGCGGTAGCTCCCCCGTTCATCCCCTTATGGTAGTTCCCCCATTCCCACCCCAATTCCCCTCACCCAGCGGTATCTCCCCCTTTCCCATGTCCCTCACCCAGCGGTATTCCCCCCTCCAATCCCCCTCACCCTGCGGTATTCCCCCCCTTTCCCCTCACCCAGCGGTGTTTCCCCCACTCCCCTCATCCGGCGGTGTTTACCCCTTTCCCCTCACCCGTCGGTATCTCCCTCACTTCCCTCACCCGTCGGTATCTCCCCCTCTCCCCCTCCCCTCACCCTGCGGTACGTGTCCCTCCAGGCCGGCCCGCCGGGGCTCTTGTACCGCACCCGGCGCGGCGGCACCGCCGCCTCCATCGCGCCGTCCCCTCAGCGCTCGCCCCGCGCGGGGCACCCCGGGAAATGTAGTCCCTCCGCGGCCCGCGCGTCGATTGGCCCCGCGGACCATGACGTCACGCGGCAGGAGGGGCGGGCCGCGCGGGGATTGGCCGGACTCGCCGTTGCGTCACGCGGCGGGCGGGGCGGGCCGCGCGGGGATTGGCCGGTCGGGCGGTGACGTCAGGCGGCGGCGGCGGCGATGGCGGCGGAGTGCGGCCCGGCAGAGCAGTGGCGCGCGGCGCTGCCGCAGCACGCCGTGTTCGGCCGCCTCCGCGAGCGCGCGCCCCCCGGCGCG
>JAWWEW010000048.1:7498074-7571130 GCA_035583185.1 Anabacerthia variegaticeps | reverse complement strand
CATGGGAGGGTGTGGGGTGGCTGTGAGGGGAGAGGGTGTGTGAAGGGATAAGGCAGGTGTAAGGAGAGAGGGTACGTGAGAGGAGAGGGGGTGTGTGGAGGGACTGTGAGGGGAGGGGGGCTGTGTGTGGGTGTGATGGGAGAGGAGGGCGTGTGAGGACAGGGGTGTGCGTGTGTGAGAGCACAGGAGGGTGTGGGGGCACTGAGGGAAGGGAGGTCTGTTTGGGGGGGACTGTGAGCGGCTGTGTGTGGGTGTGAGGGCATAGGGCGGGGATGGGGGGATGAGGGAGCCTGTGGGGAGCAGGGAGGGGGTGAGGTGGCGTGTGGGGTGTGAGGGATCAGGAGGCCATAAGGGGTGTGAGGGCAGAGGGGTCTGTGTCGATTGCGGGGCTGAGGGGCCCAGCCCCTGAAGGCCCCGGGTCAGCTCATCGCCCCCCAGCCTGCCCTCGCTGGGGCTGCCCTCAGTGACCCCTTTGCTCTGTGCCCTGGAGCCGTGCTGTGCCCCTTTTGTGCCTCTGTACAAACTCACTACCCGAAATAAAGGCGTGCCGTGCTTCTGCAGGCCCTTTGGATGGCCCGCGGTTAACTGTGACACTGGTGTTTTCAGACCCTTCTGTGCATCAACCCGCCCCTTTTCGAGGTGCACCAGGTGCTGCTGAGCCCCGCGCAGCACCACGTGGCACTCATTGGTACCAAGGGGCTCATGGTGCTGGAGCTGCCCAAGCGCTGGGGGAAGAACTCCGAGTTTGAAGGGGGCAAATCCACGGTGAACTGTAGGTGGGTGACACCTCGGGTGCTTAATGACACCCCTGTCCTTGTCCTGCCACTGTTGCTCCACAGCCTCCCTCTCCTGGGGACAGACGGATGTGGAAGACTCTGGTTGTGTCAGGGTTGTAGGGACAGTCAAAAATTAAGTTATTTTGGCTCAGGAACTTGCTGATTGGCAAGTGACCCAAATAAATGGCCTTCTAAACTTGTTGCAGTTCCCAAGGAGCAAGGTGCTCTTCTGTAGTATTCTCTGGCCTTTCATAGAACCAGAAAATGGTTTGAGTTGGAAGAGACTTTAAAGGGACACCTTCTACTAGATCCAAGCCCCATCCAGCCTGACCTTGGACACTTCCAGGGAAGGGAGAGCCATAACCTCTGGGGTCTTTCAGCTGTGGTAATCAAAAGCTGGGTGGAAGTAACAAAGGCCCCTCCAACTTTAAGAACAGGACAGATAAAGACTTTAAAACCTTTTAATTGTGTCCCTAACTCCTCTTGCCCCCACCTTCCCTTTAAAAGTAACTTGTGTGTTTCTGGTAACAGTACAAGTTTCTGCTCTGTATTCCAGCACCATTCCTATTGCAGAAAGGTTCTTCACCAGCTCAACATCCCTGACTTTAAAGCATGCAGCCTGGTATCCCTGCGACACCTTGGAGCCCCACATCGTGCTCTTGACTTCAGATAACACTATAAGGTAGAACCCTGAGTTTTTTGAGGCTGATTATCTTAGATGGGAGTTTTTTCACATACATAATTTGTCATTTTATATTTGCATCCTGCCATTCTTACCAAGGTTACCAATAAAAAAATAGGATGGAAGAAATGTCAGGCTGAGACCAGCTGAAGTTCCCCCATCAGCAGGGAGTGTGCAGCACTGCCAGCACAATGAATGTGGCTGCTGTTTCTTCCCTCCAGGTTTTACAGTCTGAAGGTACCTCAGACACCCATCAAAGTGATTACACTTTCGGACACTGAGGAGGAGACTCTTACAATCAAAAAAGGGTTGGTGTGCCTTCTTGGATTTTAAAATGCATTTGCAGAATAAGTTCTGTATTCTCACTGGTGTTTTTATGGATAAGTGGTAAATCTACCTGAAAATCTGATAGGAATTCTTCAGTGCTAGGACTTCCTTTTCTTTTCCTTTCTTCTCCCCTCTCTCTAAAACAAAGTGGTGACAAACTGTACTGTGAAGTGTTTGTCAGAGTAGCAGTTTGAAAAACACTGCCTTTAAGTTGGGGTTAAGAAGGGCTTTTTGAGTGAGGAATGAAGAAAATAAATAGTCTTTTTATTTCCCCCTTGGCCTAGTTGGAAAGGAAAATCTACAGGGTCTCTAATAGTCACACCAGTGCTGTAGCTCCCAGGGAGCACAGCACACCTCCTCTTGTTTCCTCTGAAGCTGGGCTGGCTGTGGGAGCACTGCAGAAATGAGGTGCCACAGGAAGGATGTCCCTTCCCTCACGCTCTTTTGCTGCTGGCAGTGGCACATGGCCAGGCACTGCTGGGCCAGGGTGGTTTGGCAGGGTGTGCCCGTGTCCCACACTGTGCTCCACAATCACTGCTCACCCAGGTCTCGTTGTGCCCTGTCCCAGGAGAGCCTACACAGCGTCGCTGGGCGAGACGGCCGTGGCCTTCGACTTCGGCCCCCAGGTGCCGGTGCCAAAGCACGTGCTGGGGCAGCGAGGGAGCGAGGAGGTGCTGGGCTACCCCCTGTACATCCTCTATGAGAATGGAGAGACCTTCCTCACCTACATCAGCCTGCTGCAGAGGTAGGGGCACCCTCACCCCCATGGGGCACGGCGTGCTTGGGTGTTGGTACAGTTGGTACAGCTTGGCTGAGACTCTGATGGATGCCGGGCTCTGTTTTATTGTGTTGCAGCCTGGTTTGTCTCTGTGGTAGTGCTAATATACTGGAATCCAAAAACAGTGTGGCACCTTTTTTCATCCAGACATTATGGGGGCAGCTTCCACTGCTGAGAATCCACTGGGCGTTATGTACCATCAGAAATCTGATACTGGACTGTGAACAAATCAGTGGGTCTAAGGCTGTTAAGTGTATTTTGTAGCCTTCAGTTCACAATACAGACATCCTTAGCTTTGGATGAGGCTCAATAAGCTAAGGATATCTTAGGAAAAGGAATACTTGAAGAGCACAGAGGGTTCACAGGTGTGTTCTGAAATGAAAAGTTAAGAAGATTAATCGATATAAACATGATACAGGAAGAAATCACTTCAGAAAATTGAGAGGATGGTGGAAGACTTAGAAGTTAGATGTAGTGTAGCTGAATATTAAAATGTGTGTACTTGGGTTAGAAACAGCACTGTGTACCTCTGCTTGAGCAATGGATCAGCAGGGAGCAGGTCCTGTCTGCAGGCAGTGAAATGGGCTCAGTCCTGCCAAAGTTCTGCTGAGGGAAATGCCATGACACAAAATGCTGCTTGTGAAATGCAAGAAACCAATTAAGTGATAACTAAATTGAGCTTTCTCTGAGTACTTTGTGTTCTCATATGAATATGTTTCCTCATGAATTTTTTTCAGTGTAGCATAAAATGTTATTACTGAGCTCTAGTTTCCTCTCTGAGACCCCACCAAGGAGGGGCAGGTCAGCCTTGTAATCCAGGGAAGTCTGAGTTGCTGCTGTCTAAGGGAATTAGGACTCCAAGGCAGCCCTGGGGAAGTCTCCTCCCACACCTGGGGTTGTGAGCAAACACATCTTCTTTATTGCAGTGCTGGTAGCCTTGGGAAGCTGCTGGGCCCTCTGCCCATGCACCCAGCTGCAGAGGATAACTATGGCTACGATGCCTGCGCTGTCCTGTGCCTGCCCTGTGTCCCAAACATCCTGGTGATTGCCACCGAGGCGGGAATGCTCTACCACTGCGTGGTGCTGGATGGAGAAGAGGATGATGAGCAGGTACCTTGGCTTGGCTTTGTCATAGAGGCAGTTTGGTTTCTTAAGGCCAAGTTCCTGGCTGCAGGGCAGCAGCATGCCTGGAAGTGTGTGTCAAGTGCCAAAACTGCGTTCTTTGAGAATGAAGTAGTGAGTGTTCCTCATGTCCCAGCCAGTCCCTGTGGTTCTCTGATGCTTTTGTTTTAAATCTCAGCCCTATATACCCTGATAGTAGATCAGATTTTGATCAAACTTACTATGAACTAATTTAAAGAGGATCTTCTAAGAAGAAATCTTGGGTTTGAGTTCATTTTTTTAAGTAAAAGTGAAAAAAAAAAAAGTACTACTTTCCCTGACAATTAATACTCTTGCCTTGTAACTCTTTGTTGATGCTGTTTATGTTGGCATTCCTGTTTAAATGTGGCCTCATAGAATTCAATGCTCCTTACAGTCAGAAAAGTCCTGGGACCCAAGATCTGATCTTATTCCTTCCCTGTACGTGTTTGAATGTGTCGAGCTGGAACTTGCACTGAAACTGGCAACAGGAGACGAAGAAGATCCTTTGGAGTCTGACTTCTCTTGCCCAATCAAACTGCACCGAGGTAGGGCTGTCATCCACCTTGTGGCTGCTCCTTGCTGTATTCCAAGCATTTAGGATCCAGCTCTTTGCAAGCTCTCATTGGTGTCAAACAAACAGAGGCATTGGAGTAAGGATTTGTCTGATGCCTTCAATAAAGCTGTGGAAGGGGCAAGCCTGGGAGGGGCTTCAGTGTTTGCTCGAGGGCACACAGTACTAAACCCTTTCAGCTCTGCATTATAAAGTAGTTGTTGCATCTGTGCTGACCTCTGTGTGTGAGAGTGTTGTGGGGAGGGTGATCCTGAGGGAAGAAGAGGTACCTTCTTATCATTCAGTGTAACTGTGGGGCAGGACTAAGTGTTTGGGTCTTAGTGAACAAGCAGCCTGTCAGAATGCTGCCCTGCTGGCTTCAAATATCTAGTGGATTGATACAGATGTGGTGTGATAGGCATAGTTCAAAGCCACTCATCAGCTATTTCAAGTGTAATTTAATTTTACACAGAACTCTAATAACGTGGCTCACACATCCAGTTCTGTTTCTGGTGTGAGTTGGTGCTTGCACCAAGGTTAGGGTTACAGCTAGCTGGACAATAGGTTGACACGTGTGTTCAGCAGTGCAGGTGTGAAGGATGAGTTCTCTCAATTCAGTGCCTTCTCTTACATTTGCTGTTTAAATTTCAGATCCCAAATGTCCCTCGAGATACCACTGCACACACGAAGCTGGTGTCCACAGTGTGGGCTTGACATGGATCAATAAACTGCACAAATTCCTTGGTTCAGGTGGGTGAGGGGGGAGTAAGAGTAAACACCTGCACTTTGGCAGTGACAGGTTAGGGGATGCAAATCCCTTGCCCTGCCATCACATATGATGGACTCTGATGTGTCTCTTTGTAGATGAGGAAGACAAAGACAGTTTACAAGAGCTGGGAGCAGAACAGAAGTGCTTTGTCGAACACATTCTATGCACTAAACCATTGCCATGCAGGTAAAAACCAAACCCTTTATAAATTGCATTCAAATTAGGGAGTTGCTATGAAAAATGTTTATAATTTGTCATCTTTTGATGCATTCTTGCAATTAAAAGTAATAAAGTTATCTCCAAAGAGTTCAAATAATATGAGTAAGCAATCTGTGTATCAGGATTATTAATGCACACTTAGGGAAGTAGCTTAAATTCCTGTGATACTGTCTGGAAATCACCTGTCAGAGCAGCAGAGATTTTCACTTCCATTTACATGGAGCTTTTCCAAGAGTGAATGTGCACAACTTCATGGAACAAAGAACTTTTCTGACTGGGTAACTTGTAATTTTTGTGGGTTTTTTCCCTCCAGGCAGCCTGCTCCCATTAGAGGATTTTGGATTGTTTCTGACATCCTGGGGCCCACGATGATCTGCATCACCAACACCTACGAGTGCATTACAAGGCCTCTCTTGTACGTGGTTCTGAACGGGTTTGAAGTCCTTGGCAGCTGCATGGGAAGGACCTCAGGATATCACTGTTTTTTATTGCCCTCTGATTCTTTCACCCCAGACTTCTGCACCTCTGAAGGCACAGTGAAGTTTTGCCTCCTTGGCTGAGCACTGAAGTGTTATTGTAGTAGTTGCTTACTCCTGATAAGGTGTTTGTAGGGGATATAATTAATCATATCACTTAATGAGTATTAGGACAAGAGTTGCATCAAAATGTTCTTGATGGTATGGTTGGGGCTTTTTTCCCTTCATTTTTAGAATAAGGAATCTGCAAATCAAAACCTTGTTTACAGACAGTGATGTGGAGATTCCTGATGGGCACCAGGGTTATGTTTGCATGAGGGGGGAAAAAGTGGGATTTTAGTATGTGCTTCCAAAGTTACTTTGTTTGGAAGTGGTGGCCAATATAGAGCGGGGTGGTACATGTCCATTTGCACAATTAAATGTGCACCTTGAGGGGAGGGGCACTATTTTCAGCTTTAATGTAGGACAGGTGCCATCAGCAGAGCCAGTATTAATGTCAGGTTCTGCAGACTTTTCATTTACTTAACTAATTCCATACAGGTGGGCAGTTACCTGGCAGGCTGCTTTGTAAAGCAGGTCACACTGCTGTTCCAGCACTTGCTTGCCTTGTTCTGGAACTTTCTTATCCTTAAGTCAAAGGATATATATGATTCCTGCTCATCAAACAGGGAGATGTGGGGGTGTGGGCTCCCCCAACCTTGTCCAGGGCTGGATTTAGCACATAACTGAACCCCCTGGTGTAACACAGTAATTCTCTGGTGGGTGAGTTCCTCACTTTACCAGTTACACTGACATAGTGTCAGTGTTTCTGGCTCCAGTGTGTTGTCCCCTTTGCTGTTCTGTGGCAGGAGCACAGTCCATCCTGCATCCCCTCCCCTGCTCTGCACCAGGGAGGACAAAGACCCGGCTGTTTCCCCACTCCGCATTGTGGCCAAGTCAGAGCATTCCTTCGAGAAGCACATCCAGAGCATCCTGCAGCGCAGCTCTGCCAATCCCCTGCATCTGAAGTGAGCAAATCCCTGTTCCTGGGGCACCTGAACAGGGAGGGCTTGGGAAGAGTGTGTGTTCATCAGCTCCTGATTGAACAGCACGTTGGGTTGGCCATGGCAGGGGTGGAGGCACAGCTGCTGCCTCGTGCCTTTGGCCATACAGGAATGGCATCCAGGCCAGTGATGGAGGCTGGGAGTGGGTCACCTTGCTGAGGGCTGCCCTCAGCTTGGCCCATGGGGTTTGCAGTATCTTGGGATACCCTGGGATTTCCTCATAAAGAAAAATGATTTTATAGCAAAAGGATTTAATTGTAATCCCTCACTTTCATAACTGAGCCCCCTGAGCCCTTTACTATAAACACTGGAAGTGGTTTAGCCTTTCAAAGGAATGTGTTAGATTACAAAAACCTCTCTTACTCTTTAGGTCTGCAGATAAAGATTCTGCTCCTCCTCCTGAAGAATGTCTGCAGCTCCTCAGCAGAGCCACACAGGTGTTCAGAGAGGAATATATCCTGAAACAGGACCTGGCAAAAGAGGAAATTCAGCAAAGGTAATGCAAACCCCTCATAAATATGTGCTGGACAATGTCTCTCTGCCATAGCAGCACAAAGTACCGAGCAGCCATCCTACTCTGAGGGGCTAATCCTTGTGAATGAGCAAATGTAAGACTAACACTGCAATACCAGAACTGGAAATTGAGGGGTGGGTGTAATTCATGATCTCTGTAGTGGCTCATAGGGGAAAGAGAATAAAATATTTCTCTTGCTGTTGCTGATCTGCCAGTGCAGGGTGGCAGGAAACCTGACCTCAGCACTAATCCTGACAAAGGAAAACTGCTTTGAGTCTCTGCTGCTTCAAGTCATACTTATTTATACTATGCAGTTAAGACAAAATGGAAGAGTTTGTTCTCACCACTGCCCTTTTTCAGTTTCTGTGTGGTGTAAATTCTGAGTCATCTGGCTGCAGGTGGTTTGATTTTTTTTTGTGTTTATTTTAAATAGAGTAAAGCTGCTGTGGGGACAGAAAAAGAAACAACTGGAAGATCTGAATTACTGTCGAGAGGAAAGGTGAGTAGCACCTGTGTGCTTTTCTCCAGTCAGACTTCAGGAACGGTGCACCTTTGTGCAGAAAGGAGTTTGTACAGGGCCCTGGTGAGGAGTGAAGGCATTCCTGGCCATAATGAAGCCTCTAGGTTGTCCCTGCTCCAGGTGGCTTCTTTGGATTCCTTGTCCTGCTTCCACATTCCCTGTGTGAGTGGGAAGGAAATAAAGGTCTCTCCTTTGCGTTAAGGAAAAGCCTGCGGGAAATGGCCGAGCGCTTGGCAGACAAGTACGAAGAGGCCAAAGAGAAGCAGGAGGACATCATGAACAGGTGGGTGCACAGGGGGCTCCTGTGAAACACAGCTCTGCAGGCTGCCAGGGCAGGGCAGGCACAGGGTGCTGCACTGCTTTGTTACAAGGCTGGGCTTCTGAAACTCCCTGGGCTGGGCTCAGCGCTGGTTTGCCAGTGGAACTGCAGGCCCAGCCTGAGCCAGCCAGCTCACAAATGCTGCGTGACACCAGCTGAAAGTGAAGTTGTGAGCCCCTGAGACATGGGAGGCGTGACCAGAGCACCAGGCTGCAGTGCTTTGGGGTAACTGTGCTACCACTTAAATTAATCCAGCAACATTTCTTGCTCTCTGCATCAAGGATGAAGAAAGTCCTTCGGAGTTTCCACTCTCAGCTTCCTGTTCTATCCGACACTGAAAAAGATATGAAGAAGGAGCTGCAGACAATACATGACCAGCTGCAGCACCTGAGCAATGCTATCAGACAGGTGAGGGGATGCAGGGCCTGGCTGGTGGGTTATCCTCAGCTCCTCCTTCCGTGCTGACAGAACAGGGGACTTGTGTTAATTACCAACAGTGTACTAAAGGGACTTTGTGTCTTGTTGGTGATACAGACAGAACCTCTGCACCCAGTACAAACCCTCAGAGAGTTCCCCCTTCTTCAGCCCTGGCAGGGACATTTCTGCTCTTTGCAGAAGGAAGAGTGCAAAAGCAGGCAGAGTTTAACCCGGAAAGAATCAGTTCATTGCAGTACAAGACACCACTCTGTAACTAACAAGCTTTCCCCGTGGCAGGACCAGCACTGACTGGGGCCTTCCCTTTCGTGCCTGATTTCCAGGTGAAAGTGAAGAAGGAATACCAGCAGAAACAGATGGAGAAGGGGCGCAGCCCTCGGAAGCCCAGCATCAGCCTCAGTGCCTACCAGAGCAAGTGCATCCAAACCGTCCTGAGAGAGGAGTAAGTTCAGCTGGGCTCTGCAGAGTCCTGACCCCGGCACTCCAGGAGCACTTCAGGGGTCTGGGGTGTCACTGAGCTGTGCAGGAGGGGCTGGAGCTGCCCCCCAGAGCGGCACTGAAATGCCTGTGCTGAAGGAGCTCTTTGTCCCTGGATCTGGGGCACTCTGTATCCAGCCTGGGCTGACAAAACAACCCCCAGCATTGCTCCCCTTCCCTCCTTCCACCACCTGAAGTGTTTCCCTTCCCGAGCAGTTTGGAGCAAATGTGACCTGCAGCTTTTTAATTTGGATTATTTTTTCCTGAAGGGGAGAACACATCAGGGAGATGGTGAAACAGATCAACGACATCAGGAGCCACGTGAACTTCTAACGTGTCATCCTGCACCGAGGGCTGGACAAGCTTTAACTGGCCCTGGGATTTCCCCTTGTATATTTACTGTTTGTATGTTGAACAATACACCTTTTACTTATTATTTTGTAAAGAATTGTCAAATAAAATACTTTTGATAAGACTCCTTACATGCTGTGTTTGTTGCTTTTCTCCGGGGCAGGGGATGGCGCAGCAGGTGTTTACATTCCATCTGTCACAGTGTCACACCTCTCAGGAGTGGGGGTTTGCTGCTGCCTGGGGTTATCCTGGGATAGTCTCCCACTCTTGCTCAGGGGGTGCCCAGGGGAAGGCCTGTGGCAGGAGGCAGAGGAGAAAGACCAGAGCAGTGCACACACACACTTCAGCAGCTTTTTTTAATTTGGAACACTTTCTCCATAGAGGACACACCTTCAATACAGTTAACAAATGGTTACACTGGAATCCTGGAGACAGCAGAACTCTACACCCACGATTGCACAGGACACCAATGGCTTGGCTCACTGGAATGCAGTATTAACTTCCAAACACTGTTTGCCTTGAGCAAAAGATGGCTCTGGAGTCCCTCTTGACATTAAAAGGCCAATTCAGTATCTGCTGTAGACAGACTCTAGTGGACAATAAACAGTTGTTGTCCCTCCCCCCTTCCCCTTAGAAAAGGCGACATGGGCAAGCCGAGGTTTGAACAGGAGTTACTGCACTGCTAAAACGTGGCACAGCAAGGGGTGCCAGGGAAGCTGCTGGGCAGGGAGGGCTGGTACACCCGGGGGGCCAGGGCTACCAGACATGCTGCAAGAACACTTTTTGTACAGGTTAGGACTATACAGGTACAGGAATGCAGACAGGACTCGCTCTCACCCCTGTCACAGCCCACACCAACAGCCCACGCTGGATTGCTGACCAGGTTACAAGCACTGCCTGAGGGGAGAACCCAGCCCCGGCCCCACTCACGCTCCAGAACACCCAGAACTGGAAGGAAGAGCATTTGTTTTCTCAGGTTTATGAGCAGTAACACCATAACCCATCACCCAGTGAGTATCTACACCAAGAGCTTTTACACATCCTTTACAGTCTTTTAAATTTGCTCTGCAAATTTGGCACACACTTTTTTTTAGGTTTTTAAAGGCCCCTTTACATTTCTGGAGTTCAGCAGAAGCTCAGCCACTGCTGAAGCTGCGCTGCCCTTCCCCAGGAGGGACAGCTGTTTGTAGGGAGCACATCTCCCACCACTTCTGTGAACAGCCAGGGTTCCAAATTCAAAATAAATGCTTTAAAAGGTCTGATCTGAAGTCAACACCAGCTGGTGACAAAGCTGACTCGTGTTCCAACGTAAAAATGGCCACCTGTGCTGAAACAGGAGTACAGGTGTGCAGGTCCAGGATGGAATAACATGGTAAAAAGGAAAACAACCGTGTAGGAACTCTCTGCCCCTCCTCTCCAAACTGAAAGGAAGTTCCTTCACACACTCAAACCATGCCTGGTTCATAAGCAAGGAAAAACACACACACACTCAACACACCCCAGGCATGCAGAGCTGCCTCTGGCAACAGCTACCCTGGTACTGTGGCTACCAAGCAGCCCAAGCCACTTGCCCCCTCAGCTCCTTCCCCTCGGGGCTACAGCCACCACCTGACCCCGACAGCACCACACCGTTAACAGTCTGTACAAACACACCCAAGGAAAAGCCACCCCAGCCCTGGACTGAAACCATCCAACCCAGTTCAGAGCAGGGCTGCTGAGAACAGAGCAGTAAGGGATGCTGGAGGCCAGGAACGGGCCCTGCCCTTGCCCTCTCGCACTGGGACAGTCCAGGAACTCACCAAGACTTCTTTTACTGTGCAAATCTTCAGGTGCAGTTCCTCCAGTGCTCAGTTGCTGCAGAGGGAACAGGATGTGCTGTAGTTTTGCCATACAAGAGGCTTCCTCCCCGCTGTGCACGGGTGAGCTGGTCCCCAGTTACAGTAACTAACTCAGTAACCACTTACACCTCAGCTTTTGGGAAGGGAGGGAGGGAACAGAGGAAAGAGCTTTTCATTCTGCAGCTCCCACTAAAGGCCTGTATTTTTGTCTCCAAAGTTCACCCAACACAACAGGACCCCAAGCACTGGAAAACTGAATGCACAACACCTGGTACTGGATTTATGCATCAGGACCCAGCTGCTGTCACCCTCAGCTGAGCACAGAGTGAGAAAGGCTAAAAAACCCCAAAATCTGGCAATAGGCAAATACTAAAGACCCAAGTCACACCTCAATGTCACATCTATGTCAAGTTCAGTGTTACCTTAAGAAGATGATAGCTCTGCCATCTGTTAGTCTAGTCATTACCAAGGTGGGGAAAATGGCTTTTGGGTGTCAGGGTTATGCAGGGGATTAATTGCTAGGGTGAATAAAATGATTTACTTCTTGCAAGGAGTGACAAGGATTGTATGCTGCTTTTTGGCTGTTTTTAAGGCATTCCTCTTCAAAACCACCACTTCTGACTTTATGTCAGTAGCAGGATATACACTGCTAAAAATAGGATTTAAGCGCTTAAAACTAGTCATGTGCATTACAGTTTCTGTCATTTTTGAAGGTGCTGAAGAAAAGCAGATCCCTGACCAAGGATGAAAAGGAAAAACCAACAAGGAATGGAGGAAAGTCTAGGAAGTTTTGGACAGTGTGATTTGCTCCTTCAGCCTCCTTCTTTTAACTGAGTTTTAAGCAGGGGCCAGTTCAAGAATTGGGTCTGCACCGCCAGTATCATCAACACCTGCAACTGCACAGGAAACATCCAGGTGTGTGCACAGAACTCCAGCAGCTGGAGGAGGAGGAATGGTCATGTGAGCCCTGCCCATTTACAGAACAAAGAACCCAAACCTGGCACTGGCTGAGCACGAGAACTCCCTGCCTCTGCCATGCACGTGGCTGGCTGCAGAAAGAGGGGACAGCCCCCCTGAGCAATGCCCTGGCACCAGACCTCAGACAGGAGCTGCTGTGCCCTCCACACTGCCCCAGCACAATCCTGCAGCTCCTGCACCTTTGTGCCCTGGCTGGGAGTGAGTCCCTGTCTGCAGGCCCACAACTGGTGGGTCCCCACTCAGCACCTTCCAGTGAGAGCTCCTGGCTTTGCTGTCACCCCCAAGCAGAGCAGACCTGCATCACCTCCTGCCAATGCTCACACAGGGCACGGGACCTTCACCAGCTTTTTGTGGTTTGAGACTTTTTCTTTGTTTGTATTTGTGGTTTTTCTTTTTAATTTTCCCCCAGAGAAGGGATTCCAGGCACTGCTCAGCTTTAGAGATGAGAGACAACCAGTTGTAGCTCCATATTCTAAATTACATTGGTGAAGAGAGATTACAAAACAGTGCATTTCTTGTGCTTGTCTTTCAGTATCTGAATTCAACAGAAAAATGGCAAGGAGCTAAAATCTCAGTACAGTTTCCTTTTTTTTTGGGCTAGCATTTATCTGTCCAGGAGAGACACAGCTCACTCACATCCACGTTTCAGCAGCACTCAGATTCTTCACAGAGCCAATGGGTTAAAAAAAAAAAAAGTACTGAGTTATGAAATAAGATCAATATCCAGTGTCCTGCTAATAAAGTCATATTTTAATATAAAATATTCATACAGCATACTCTACACCTCATTCTCTCTGCTAGCTGAATACTGTTACTGACTATTCAAACAGAAAAACTTCAACCACTTTGCTCTTCAACGTTTTGGAGGGAC
The DNA here is from genome assembly GCA_035583185.1 of Anabacerthia variegaticeps. NCBI lineage: Eukaryota > Metazoa > Chordata > Aves > Passeriformes > Furnariidae > Anabacerthia > Anabacerthia variegaticeps. The sequence goes on along the minus strand of JAWWEW010000048.1, from coordinate 7,558,064 downwards.
AATACGGTTTCCAGCAGCTACTCTGATCACAGTAGTGGGGGAAAGGACAGAGGGAAAGACAGGGGGAAATGTTCCAAAACTCTCTATTAGGTTACGAAGTCGGCTGAAAGAGGGAAGTTTTTCAGAATGTAAGGACTGATCCCACTCAGTGGAACACGAAACACTGCACTCATTAGTGTTTCCATTAGAAAGTTCTCCTTCCTACACTGCAAGTCACCCTCGAGCTCTCTTCCTGCCCAGTACGAAACCTTGTTCCCCTCTAGAAACAAAACCTAAGCCATTGCTCCCCTCTGTTGTCTTCTGCTCTTTCGGTTAGAGTTAAATAATAATTAATGTCGCTATAAAGATGAGTTAAAAACCCCGGGCGCGGCCTCGCAGCTCCCGCGCAGGGTGTCATGTCTCGGGGAGCTGGTTAATGTCCGTCAGTTTGGTGTCGTTCAGGATGGCCCGGATCCTCTCCAGGGAATCCGCCTGCCGGATCCGCTCCAGCTGCACCTGCAGGGAACCAGAGCAGTGCAGTGAGCGGAGCTGGGCCGGGGCAGGGCCCCCAGTCACAAGGGCAAGGGGAGGATTAGGCATGAGCTTGGTTCAGGTCCAAGAGCAGGAGGAAGGAAGGAAGGAAGGAGGGAAGGAAGACACAAGGCAGTTGTGATTTTACAGTAAACCCCCACTTTCTGGGGGCTCAGGCAAACCTTCCCCATTGCTCTGTGTTTTGTCACTGACATTGTACTGGCAAACTGGAGGAGACGTGGAAAGCAGAGAAACTCTCACAGAAAGAATGCAAAGGAACTAGAGCAGCCCAATGTGTGCCTTGGAGCCTCTCAAGATCCTAAATGCTAAATGCTCTTGGAGGAAACATCCCATTTCCAAGCACACTCTCCCCAAGCCAGGACAATTCAATAGTCTCCTTTGTCCTACCTACTCCTCCTCCAGACACACCAGAACAAGAGAGGACAGATCTCTATTGTCCATCCAGCTAAACTCTGTCTAGTAAACAACCTCCCAGATTCTGCTTTTAGTTTCCAAATAAACCTGAATGCTTGACTCAAAAAACAATTGTATTTTGATTTCTGCTGAATGTCACTGAGCAGCCTGGCCAAGGACTCTGAGGAGATGGGGCTGAAATTCAGCAAAGTAAGTTGGAACATAAAGGGGGTGAAATTCTGGACCCTGAAGGTGAGACCAGTCCAGCCTTGGCTTCCCAAGGGACAGTCAGTGGCTCTGCACACACAAGAACTGCAGGTCCCTTCATGCTCTCTACAGTTTGAGCAAGGGAATAGCCTGAAAATCCAGCACTGGCCTCCAGGAACACCCCTGACAAAACTCCTGCCTTCACCTCACCACCAACCACAGCCTCCCCCTTTTGGGGGGAATACAAGGATAGCAAGAGTGACAATGGCAAGGGTAAGACTTTCAGACAGTATAACCAAAGCAGTAACTATAACCCAAAGAACCCCTTCATACATTCATATCAACCACTCAGTGATTTACTATGAAAAGTAACACACTGGAAACATCAGGAGATGGATAATGAAAAACGTGGGTCTAAAGGTGCCATCATTTATGGCTCTCTACAGTTACTTTTAGTACAATAATTGTGCATCTTTGCTGCTGAGAATCAGTTGGAACACAACTAAAATCCTGATGGGCTTTCAGAATAATACCATACCAGGAATACCTGACCAGTTTACTACACTAACAACTTTTAAAATAGTTCATAAATACCAACATAAGAAAATGACAACTGCTACTTCTTATTTTACACAGCTCTGGAGAAATAATGAACTGAAAGTAGCACCTCACACACTGATTGCACTTTCCTTACCTGAAGTGTCTGAGAAAGCTTCACAAAATCCCTCTGCACTTGCTCACTGACATCCAGTTCAGTCTGCAAACGCTGAGCTTTGTTCTTCTCCTCAAACACCAGCTGCTCCAGGTTGGCCTGCAGAGGAAAAGACTCTTCATGTCATGCTTCAACTGAGTCAAAAGGAGAAGCTTGTACCAAATGATTGAAGTGTGACACTAGAGCAAAGCAGCAGCTTATTTTCAGAGTCCTGGCAACAAATTAAACCAGACTTTCCACACCTCACTTTTCCTAACTGCAAAATCAGGGGCTGATACCCATTAACAAATGTCAGTAGCCTCGGTAAAGCATGAAAAACTCAGTGTCTTTCAGGAGCTGTGACCAAGGAGCTCAAAATACAAAGGCAGAGATCTGAGTTTTACTGAAGTGTGATCAGAGATAAGGGAGCAATCTGCTGCTGAAAACAGAACTGTGTTGCTGCCTTGAGTTTTGGTCAGAAAAGTAATTGAGGGAAGGAAAAACCCCAAAAGGGTGGTGAAGGGGCAATTCAGCCCCACTATTTTATAACCCCAAGTGCCAAGTGCCTGGGCTGGGCATTGGAACCACACCCAGGGGACACTTTCTCTGCCAGTTTCTTACCAACATTCAAAAGCTCCTTTTTTTTTTTTTCATTCTTATGAAGTGCCAGTTCTCTGCCTGCTGATCAGCGTAAAAGGTGCAGACACACTCCCCACCCAGACATCACAGCTACCTTTGCTGCAGTCTCCTTCTTCAGCTGCTCTTCCAGAGCGTTCTTTGCTTCCTGCAGACTCTCCAGCTGCTGCAGGTTTTCCTGTGAGGAACTTTCCAACTATATAATAAATATTTTTAAAAAAAATTTGTTAACTAAACCTCCCAACACTTCAATCTCCCACAGTCCCTCCATAAGAAAGCACAGCCCAAGTATCCTTCTAGACTCAGAAATATACTTAAATAAACTCTCCTAGGGATGAGGGAAATACCTGAATAACACCTCTTTTCTCTCAGTTTACCTCTTTTGGGAGCTGGAGAGAATTGTCCAGAGCTGACATTTAGGTTAGTGTTAGGTATTAGTCAGGAATTAGTTAATCAAATATTTAGGCTACAGATTAATCAGATTATTATCCCCCTTCTAAGGGATAGACCTATGAATGTGTCTCAGTCCTACACTGGCATCAATATAGGAAAAAAGAACCCTTTGTTAAAAAAACCCCAAAACCAAATCAAAACCAAAAATCCCAGTGAAACGGCTCCTTACCTGTTCTTTTTCCACTTTTATTCTTTCCAGTTCAGCTTTTAAACTGGAAATGGAAGCTGAAAAACATGAATATTACAGCTTAAATGCAGGAAACACAGGAAATTGTTCATCCCCTGTTTACTTCCACTACTACTTAAAGGAGGAGTAAGTCCATGTTACATCAAAGGCACCTCAAAAGCAAACAAGCACAAAAGATTGTACTTTTGTTTCAGCTGCACAGCTTGGTGTATCTGCCATCAAAACGGGCAGTATTTAGGATTCAGATAAGCCAACTTACCACAAAAATCAAGTCTTTGTGCATCTTCTGAACCTCTACTATCCCTATCCTGAGCCTGTGCCACCCCTGCTCACCTATTTCCTCTTTGCAATTCTCTATTTCCAGCTGTAGGGTTTCTTCTATATTTTCTTTCAAATATTGCTCAGCTTGGATCTGTTCTTTCAAGAACAAGATCTCAGCCTTCAGCTTCTCCTCGAGGTGATCAGCTGCTGTCCTCACACTGATGATGTCCTGGCGGTACTTGAGGATCAGCTCACGGAGCTCCTGCAGCAGAACATTTGGGTTATCCCCCTGAGCACCCACAGCCCTGCCCTGACCAGCACACCAAAGTTTATGATGCTCTCCCTGCCCTGACCAAAGGGAGTGGCCATGAAAGGGACGATAAGGGTTATCATTATCCAGGGCTCAGGATTATTACTGGTCTTAACTGGACAGAAGTGACTGACTTTGCTTGACTTACTGAATGAATACACTGGAGCCCTGGTGACTGGACACTTGTGTGCCCAGTTGCAAAATACAGCTTGAACTGGCTGAACTGGGATAAACCCACACTCCACTGACAACACAGCAGCTGGCAGGACGTGGTTAACTCATTTTATTATTATTTATCCTCATCATGAACTATGCCAATGGCACAGTGGGATTAGACTGCTGGTTTTGTACATGACAGACTTCCAGGGCTCAAATCCCAATTACTGGTGTTAGTGATTTGAAAATGTTTTACCTCTGCTGCTTCTGGTAGAATGAAATCTTCAGCTTGCTGCAGAGACACGTGCAAGCTGTGCTTTCCCTGAAGACTTTCATTGTCCTTCTGCAGCCTCACCAGCTCTTCTGAAACCTGCTCCCTTGACTGGGTCAGGACAGCCTCCAATGCAAAGAAAAGCATAAATTCTCACTTAGGGTCATGCTCAGTTCTCTTCTGCTCCATTTGCTGTCACTGGTAAATGCTTTCAAAGGTCTGGGGAACTGATTGGCTTTGTAAAGAGGGGTGGATCAACAGGGGCAGTCCCCTCTTGCCTGGCCTGTGCACCAGCAATAAAGGCAAGAGCAACTTTAACTCTACAGGCAGAGAGGAGGAACCAAGTGCTAAATACAGCATTGCTCAGTCTCCCACTTTTCTTCTGTATTTATCCTTTAGCTGGCTCTGCTCATGGAGGGGAAGGAGTGGGGGAATCACATGTGGTTTCAGGAACTGGCAGGGATGTTTATTCAAGTGTTTATTAAAATTACAGCACTCAGCTGTAAGAGCAGGTTATTAAAAAACCTGAAACATTCCTCCTGGAGCTTTCCATGGGAGGTGTCTGCCTCCCACTGTTTTTTGAGGGAAACATCAAAACAGCTGATCCCTTGTAAAGGAAAAGGATGAAGAGGACATAGCTTTGCTTGTATTATAAAAGAAAAAACATCCAGTGAACTTTTCTAAGAGGAATGGTTGCTTTGGTATGGGGGAATCAGGGACTTGAGCTCTGCCAGAGCTGTATTATGGGTGGGCAGCACAAGGAGCAGACTCAGATACTGATCTGAGTATTTTCTGGGTCTCCTGCACCTCCACAGACCTGCTCTCCCTCAGAACATCAGACACAACACCCCTGCAAGCAATGCCCTGATGTCCTACAGACACTGCCAGACCCCAGAAATGCAATAGTGGGATTCATGAGGGTGACTTCTCTCAGTCCCCCAGAAATGCTGTGCCAGGGAGGGAAAAAGAAGAACCTCAATTCTAATACAGGAGGGAAAGGATTGCTCTAAGGCAGTCAAACTTAGTTCTAGAACACGAGGTCCTATTCCTATTCTCTGGCTTAATTCCAACAAGACACTCAAAAATAGTTTCAAAAAATTCCATTTCCATCCTTATCTCTTCTGGGTGTTAGGGCTGACATTTGAAGTCTGACCTGTAAAAACACTGAGCATTCATCACCAAAACTCAAGAAAATATTCACTACTGATGGTACTTGTGATGAATCCAAAAAAACTGCCTTGAGAAAATCTACTGCCTTCAGACTTGAGGGAAAATGAAAATATTAAATGGGTAGGAAATGTAGGTAATGAGGAAAGGAGCTGACTGCTGGTCTCCACTGAGGGTATGGATGAACACAGCATGGCAGGGTGACACCAACTGTCCCAGGTCCAGCACTTGCCACCAGAGCTCACTCAAACAGGATCTTTCCAAGATGCTCAGCTCTCTCCAGCCAGCCTTGGCTGGGCAGCTCACAAAGTCTTTGGCAAATAAAAATTGAGCTCCAAAGGTCAGACAAAGAGGGCTGGTCAAAGAATCTCTGGGTTTAACCTGCCTTACCATTTGCTCCTGGACACTCCTCTTGGCTTGCAGAAATGCCTGCTGCAGTTCACTGAGGAAGTTCTCTGACTTCTGACACTTGGCCATAAGCAAGGAGATCTTTAAAGAAGAAAACCCACACAGACATGTTAGATATAAAGCAGGAAACAGATTCTGAAGAAGAAATAACCCCCAAGGTTCTCTTGCCTGTTATCGTTACTAATAAATACCTTGAAATTTCAAACTAATCCACTGAAGTTTATTTGGATATTATGAGGCTGAAATTGGATACCAAGATATTAGAGACATGTTAGTTTTATCTAGGAACTGTGCAGACTCAGATGGAGCAAAACTAACACTGGAAATTCTCATTTGTGGTGCCTCTACAGTCAATAGTCCCCTGTATCCAACAAAGAAGGAGTTCTTGTTACAAACTTTTGAAGAACAATATTCCTCCCATCTCAATTACCAAATGCCTGTACCTGATTAGAGGAGTCTTCAGCACTTTGTTTCATGTAATCCTCCAATTCCTGTTTATCTTTCATTGTCTTTTCCAGCTGGTCATTAGCCTGCCTCAGCATCACCTGAAGCTTTTTCACCTGTGTTGTCACAATAAAATAATCTCATTTTCCATTCTCTTGGGGAGCATTTATTTCCTGGACTCCATCCCATCCCCAAACCACAAGAAGTCCCTCAAAAAAATCGTGTGCAACCCAGAAGCTCCTTTGTTGTCCTTCTGAAAGAGCCTCCAGCCCAGATTATCCCTCTAAGGAAACATGGGACACCAAAGTGCACTGGCCCATTGCCATGCAATGACTTCAGTCACTTGTTTCCAAGCACAATGTGACTCACGCCTTCCACACCCATCTGAAAACTGCTCTTCAGTGCATGGCAGGAAACAAATACCCTCCAGGACACCACAGTCATTTTATGCTGTTAGGATGTGCCTTTACTGCATGGTCTAACAGCACCAGCTAGAGTGGTTCTTGGAGGTGAATCCTTCAGAAATATGAACACATTGGTGCTTGTGACCATACAGGAATAACAAATCAGGTTATGTCACTAAAATGCCACAAGTTATCCAGCTCTTAGGTATGCTGATATTGCTCAATTTAAAACAAGGAATGGCTCATTGTTGCATCCCTAGTAGTTCAAAAACTAAAGCAAGAAGAGAAATCCCACCTGGTCTCTGGTCTCAGCCTCCTGGATCTGGATCCCTTGCAACTGCTTCTCGTAGTTGGAGCACATGTCACAGCGTCGGCCCAGCTTGTTCCCTGCATTCTGCACCTGGAGAACACACACTTATCACCTGCCAGGAAGGCCACAAAAGGCTTCAAGGCCTGCAGGAATGCTACACACTCCAAGGTGTGTTGTGTGATCACAAAATATCACAGATAAGAGGCAGTGACAGGCTCATGTAACTGCGAGATTAGGTTGCTCGAAAAGGAAAGGATACCATGAATCAGCTGGGGGATATCAGCTTGTCCTGGCCTGAGTCCCACTGTCAGCACAAATGCAATAACCCATGGCATTTAAGAGTTCATCAAGTCACTCAGTGTGCCCTTTTGACATAAAGAAACCAAAGAGGAGAGAAGGAAAGAAAAAGTGTTGGGGTGTGCAGCAGGGAACAGAGAGTAAAGCTGCTCCAGTTGGAATTGTAATGGTTTTTGGCCAAGGGGACAAATGGAAGTTTCATCAAAGATTCAGCTGCAGGTCAGGTTTGAGCTGAAACTGTGTTTGTATTTGCTGCTCCATGTCCCACCCACACTGAGTGGCATTCACACACCCAGTGTGTGCTCCTGCCTCCAGAAACACGTGGGATGCAGCAAATTCTGTTCTGAATTCTAAGAAAGGGTTGGAGTAAAGCACCATCACAATGGCCACAGGGCAAGGAAACACTCAAGAGGGGAGGATTTAACTCAGAGCTGAGATCAGGCTGCTGGAATTTCTCCAGGCATAGCAAATCAGTAGGAAAGAAAAAAAAAAAAAAAACAAAAGAAACAAACAGACTGGTTTGATGAGATCTCTTAAGTAATGATTTGCCCTTAAGTTACATTTCAACAAGTTAAGGAAATAAAAATATCATTAGCTCTTCATTTCAGCAGTCCTTTATCTGGACTCTTCTCCTTCACTGCATTCTTACATTCTTTTTTTTACCCCTGTCTTGTCTTCCTTTTTACCCACTATCATCTCCCCCTTCCTTTTCTTCCCCTTGAAGTGTTGCTCCTTGGCCTCTGTTCCTCTGAAAGAGTAACCATAGGAACCCCAAAATACTCCCTTTTTCACCAAGAAACCAAATGCAAGCTTTGAACTGGCATCACATGAAGCTGCTGAAAACAGAGAGGCAGAACACCCAAAAGCAACAACTTCCTTGGTCATCCAGACTGAAATTGGAACAGGGTTTAGTCTGTTCTGCTACTTGTTGCTCTCAGGAATCAGTTGTTGATGATGCAAGTCCCTAAAAATCTCCTGAAGCTTCCTCTGTGGCAGCTTTGTGTGTTTACACATCTTGGCTGCTCATTTCCAAATCACACCCATGCACAGTCCTCAGGAAAAGCCCTTGGCATCTCTGCTCCTTCTGGTAATCTCTGCACTCTCCTTATAATCGCCACTAGAACACCCTTCCCTTAGTTTCCCATTTTCTCCTTTGCTTTTGACTTCTCCCATGTTTTTTCACCCTGCCACATAACTGTGAGATCAACAGCCAGCCCTGCCCGTCCCCCCAGAGTGTAACCCATGCTGTGTTCAGTAAAGGTGTCTGTCCCATGAGCAGAGCCAGGGAACACTGCTGACATCTCCTGTGCTTTGCCTACAGAAGCATTCCAAGGGGGAAAAGTGAACAGCTGCCCAGAGAAGCTGGGGCTGCCCCATCCCTGGAAGTGTCCAAGGCCAGGCTGGACAGGGCTTGGAGCAACCTGGGCTAGTGGAAGGTGTCCCTGCCCACGGCTGGGGGTCTGGGTGGTCTTTAAAGTCCCTTCCAACCCAAACCCATCTGTGACCATGCTTTCCAAGGGCTCCATCTCCCCCTGGAGCAGTGCTGCTGGCCATGGCTCTGGAGGTGTATGGGAAGAGCAGCTGCTATTTAAGCAATGCTGAGACCAAGTGAGCAGGGCAGGGTGTCCTGCTCTTTCCTCTCCCAGCTGGCTGTGTGTAGAGCCCAGGGGGCAGAGCTGTGCCCTGGCAGGGCCCACAGCACAGCAGGGAGGGCAGGGACCCACCTCCTTCTGCAGCAGGTTCCACTCGGTCTCGCTGACCAGGCGGTACCCGCTGGGGGACACGTAGGCGCTCTCCACGCCCTGGGTGACGCTGGAGAGCAGCGAGGCAGTCTCTTCTTGCTCTGGTGTCATTGCTTTGATCGCTTTTTCCTGATCTTTGGTTAACATGAACCCACTGGGCATTTGCAGAGATCCAAGGGAAGCCGTGTCAAAGTTCTCAGAGACCGAATCTGCTCCAACGAGCGGTCCAAAATCCGACTCGTCCAGGTTCCCAGCAGATTTTGCTTTGTTGTTGTATCCTAAAGCTTTGGACTGTAAAGATCCAGATGTCCCCAGACTGTCTGTTGACTGTGCTCTCCGTAGTCCATCTTTAAACATATCAGTATCTGATTTATTGAAAGATTCTGCAGAAGAAAGAAGCAAGTCTGCATCCAGGGAATGGACTGAGCCATGGGTGCTGTTCACCTGCACCTGGAATTGAAGAACAAGGGAGAAAAAGTTAGATGCTCCATTTTAGGAAGGTACAGGAGCAATGCTGCACACCAAAATCAGGCAAATTTAAACTGGCTTTGGCAAGAACAGCCGATCACTAAAGCTTAAGATGGCAGAGCAAAGGACAGGGAACTGAAATGTGCCAGCTGGAATCAAAAAACAAATAAAACAAGTGAAAAAAGAGTCTTTTGTTAACAAAATGCTTTTGTAAGAATCTGTCTTCCTGCCAGACAAGCAAGGACACAGTCACCTTCCACCTTCCAATATTTGAAACAAGATGTTTCTTCCTCTAAAGAGATATGCTTGCAATATCCCTTCTACAACTATATTCTACAAAACAGAAGGCAAATACTCCACCTTCGCTAGTAAATTCATATGTCTTTCATAAAACAAAACACTTCACTTTAACAGAAAGATAAATGGAGAATGATACACTTAAACTCTATCCTCTACTGACAAATGAATGTTCTTTTTCTCTTTCTTCTGCTTTGAGTGTCTGACAAAATATTGAAATATTTTCTTCACAAGATGATTTGTACATAAAATAAAACAGAAAGGGAAAATGCTGGGCTTAAACAGAAAGGTATCCTGGGGAAGGGCAACACCAAAAGCCACACAAACTGTCCTGTGACGTGTAGTAGGCACATTAGGCCTCTTGATCTATTTTTATTTTTTGTAGCACTGAAAAGAGAGCAGTAATCCTTTATTTAAAAAGCATATGACTGCTTTCAAAATACCTTCCAATGCATTATGTGCTTCTGCTTTGCCATTAGGCACAGAAAGAAAATACCACTGCAAACCAGCCTCTTGAGAAAAATTCTCATTTCTGAAATAGGTCCAGCAGAGAGTTCTTTTAAGTGCTTATAACCTAAAATATATATATTTACTATGTACCACTGGATTATGAATGTCGTAAATTCCTTGTTTTAAGCATTTTAGGCAATAATATTTATATATGCATGCATATATACAAGTTCAAGTTCATAATAGAAGAGTCAAGAGAATACAGACTTCTATAAAACTGCATCTTCAGACCACAACCAAAAAATACTAACAGGTTATCTGTTTGTACTGCAAACTCCCCAACAGAGAAGAGCTCAGAACTCAAATTATGCTAAGTTTTAAGACATGATCAATAATGTGATTCATTATCATGCACCAAACATACTCTGTACACTTAAAAAGGTCATAAATAACACCAAAACCAAAGCACTTTGGAAATCAAGGCCTTTCTCAAAATGCAACATTTCCCATTATGTACAACCCCTGTAATTAAACAGATGTTGTGATTAAGGGACTAAAGAATATGCAGAGAACTGAGACTGAAGAAAACAACAGAAGACACATTTTTTGTTCACCATCCATGTGTCTCATTTGCATATCTGGGTACAGAAGGGTTAATTAATTTACACACAGGATTTTAAGCTGAAAGTTGTCTTGACTGAAGGATAAAGGGCAGAACTAGATCTCAGCTACGTTTGGATGTTATTTCTGCATTCTGAACTGCTATAAACCCTTGACAAAAATAAAGGGCAGACTCCAGAATGCTTTTCCCCTTCAAAACACCAGCTCACTCTACAAATTCCCAAGTTCTCCTGAAGCTTAAATAAGCTTCCATAGCACAAAAACTTGGTGGGTTTTGAATAATTTTTTTTACTTACGAAACCAAAACAGACCCTGTGAAATGGCAAGCACGGAATTCAACCAGAAGCTCAGCAAAGCAGCTGCAACACACTCGTGAATGTTCAGATATAATTGGCTTAATTCTGAATATTTTGGTGTTAGAACGTGGTTATAAAGCCCAAGAGAACGTAACTGCAGTTAACACCCAGAATGCAAAAGGTGAATTACCATTTTTAATGGCATCTCTCAGGATTCTCTTCCAACCTTTATTAGAATTTATACATTCCAGTACACCTCCAAGGATTTTTTAATTGCTTAATAAGACTTAGAAGCTACAGAGGATGGAGGACAGTAAGTTTGCATTTGTATTTGCAATTAACGCCCTGAGGAATGTGCAAGATCCAGTGGTTTTACCTCTTCATTAGAGAGCTGGGCAAGGGTCTCCTCAGGGGCCAGAGAACATGAAGCTTTTGTTTCATCATCTGAATCTTTTTGCTTCTCTTCCTTTGTCTTGCTAAGCCTTTGCTGATCGTCTTCTTCCTAGAAACCAGTGGTCAATAGAGGATACATAAAAATGGGATTCAATTTTGCCACAGTAGGCATGACATCAGCTTTCATGATAAACTAAGCTACAAAGATGACACTGGAAAACACTATTTTGGTGTTTATCACATAAATATTCTTTTAGTTTAAAAAATCTGATGTTCATTCCACAAGGCACCCAAACTCACTTAAACGAGAACTTACTTCCCAAGTTTAGTGGCCAATTCATGTTCTAGAATAATTTTATTCAAAGAACATTTTACCTGAGTCAAAATTCTTATTAATAGGGACTCCCAAATAAGCAACAAAAGTAGCTGGTACAGTGGCTATTGTATAGAATATATAGATATAACATATTTGTATCCCCAAAGGCCCATTAGAGGCCACTTACAAGCATGAGCATTAAAACAAAGTGAAAAGAGGAAGTGCTGAACCCTTTAAACAATGGAATATAAGGAAAAAGAACCCAAAGAAAGACATCATAGATCACTAAGTCATAAAGTACATATACAATCATTTGCATAAGATAATCTAAAATGAAGGTCTTAATTTATGCCTAATATGTGTCTTAGACTGGAAAAACCCAGAAAGAAGTGAAACTGGCTGTCCTGACACCCTTAACCCAGAGGTTTTTGCCTCCCAGATCACTGTTTCTTCTTCCAAGATAAATGAAGAGGCAACAATACCAGAAATTAAAGTATTGCCAACATTACTTTTGATGTTACTGCAGACATTAATCTTAAAATCTTGGCCCAAATGGACAGTCTCTGTTATAACTCTCAGGTGTCACTCAAAGGGCACGTTTCTGTTCCAGCTGTCACCTCTCACCTTTAGAAACATTCACACCCTTGCCTCCAACTATTCCCATGCCTGTTCCACCACCACAACCCTCCAGCATCACAAAAGCCCAAGGCAAGCAGCCACTCACCTGGTCCTTTTTCTTCAGCTCCTCCACCTGCCGGAGCTGCTCCGAGGTCAGCACGATCTCCATCCTCTGCATGTCCCTCATCAGCAGGCGCTGGGACTCCAGGAACTGGTCGTTGGCTTTTTGCCACGTGTGTTTCAGCTGGTTGTGCTGCTGCCTCTCTTGCTCCAAGAGATGGCAAACTGTGCACAAAGAGAGGCACTCTGAGCCAGAGTTGTTTCAAGAGATGCATTTTTGTGAATAAAAGTAATTATTGCTCTGATCGAGAACAGGCAGGGCTTTGTTCAACAACTACTTGGGATGAAATAAGGCATCTTCTTAATTTCCAAACTTGGCTTGTGATTAGGGATGTATTACTGACAGTTTAGGGTTTCCCAATGAGAAGACTAATGCCTCAGCTTCATTCATGAATTCTAATAGTTTACTTTTTTAGTGCTGGACCAGCATTCAGCACTGACACACCTCAGGGAGCCAGATCAATACATTATGGAAACACTGCTCATAATTATGCACAAATAAATCACATGTAAAATCACTGGGTAAGAATGAAACTTGCAATACTTTGAGAATTTAGCAGAAATTCAGCAGCATCCCTTGAGGAAACAAACAGCTCTGCTGCTTTCCTCTGTCATTAAAGAACCCCACATTCAATTCTTCTGCGAACACTTTAATGCTGTTCACATTTAAAAGTGCTGCTTCCCCCTCCCTCTTTCTTTAAATCCAATTCAAATAAGAGATGAGAAAATAATTCACAGCTCTGTTGGGGTTTGCATCCTTCAGTGCAAAAGGCTGAGAGGTTTATTATTAGGGAGGTACCTTCATGAAGTTCTTTCCTCAACTTCTCTGCATCCTCCTGCAGGACTGATTTCTGAGTGTTGAGAACAGCCACGTACATCTCCAAGTCTGTCCTGCATGACTTCTCAGCTTCCAAATAATGGTTCAGTTCTTTAACCTGCATCAAAGAGGGAAATCAACCATCCCAGGCTGGGAACACTCTCAGGCATTTCCATGTTAGAAGTGACAGGTCACCTCTTCAGGTAATGGACAGGTGCTGAAGGGGAAGGTTATTTCTAGAAATCCAAAATATTCAACTACCACTGTTCAAGCAGGGCTTGCATTTATTTCTGAATACATTACTCATTAAAATTCTGCCAAGTCAAACCTCTCAGTGTATCACAGTGCTACCAGCTGGATCACAACAGCACTGGGATGGCAAAGAGGCAAGCAGCTCAGGAGGCAGACAGAGGCAATCCTTTAATCAGTGCTGATAAGCCAACAACTAAGTAGGACGTGGAGATGGTTTAAAACACAGTAATAATAGTAGTCAGAAAACACAACTATGGGGCAAGCCTGAGCTAAGCCTAGGAAGAGAAGAAACAGGGACAGACAAGAAAAGAAACATTCAAACTCACGAAATACTGTTGCAAAAAAGAAAGGAAAACCTGTCAGTGAAGAGGAATTCTATCAAGAAATGCTGAAGAAATATATTTTGATTTTTTGCTGCTTGTTTTTTAAATAGCCAAGCTAACCAAGAACCACCAAAGCTAACAAAGCCCTGCAGAAGCTCCAGTGAGCACCTTTTAGGACAGGGTTAACTAAACATCTCTCAGACGTGATGGAGAACCAGATCCCACCTTGGAACAAGGAACAGACTCAAACATCTCTTTATGGCACCATTCAGTTTTCTGGTTTGCTGAGTCACAAATCATGAGGAAGTTTTATCTCAGAGAAAACAAAAGCCTTCAGGCCATTCCTAACTGGCTCCAGGAGCTGCTCTTCATCTTCCTCACCACAGGCCGGGTGGCACCGACGCCAGCCCGGAGCTCAGGACACCCTTGGGCTCCGACTGCCACTCGTGGTGGGGACAGGTTCTCCTGCCCCAGGACACCAACTCCTCCCTCTGCTGGAGCCTTTGAGATGGAAAAAGCTGACTCCCAGAGTCTCTGTGGCTCCAAGTGTGACAATAATCTAAAGGCCAGGCTGCCAGAGAGGTGCAAAGCTGGTATTTTTTTTTAGGGTTTTTTCTATCACTAGTAGACCTGAAGCCATCCAATTTATTCTAAGCACAGATCACACACACCCTGCAATGCCCAAAACAAAGTGGGAGGAATATATATAGGCCAACTATGCCCTTTGAGCTACAGGAGACAAGATGTATGGGGCACCAAGAGTTCTACAATACACCTTTTTATCTCCTGCAAAATTTGTCTGCACCAAAGTAGCACGTTGCAAGGCACAAATCAGGGTCCAGTTAGAGCTCCACCTCACCTTGGATGCTTCCAACTCTTTTATTTTCTCCTCAGCTTCTGCCAGTTTCTCCTTGAGGGCTGCAATCTCTTTCTCCATGGGCATCACAACCGACCGCAGCTTCTCGGCATCTTCCTGTGCCTGAAGTGAAGGCAATACATTGGAACACACCATCAGAGCTTCCACCACAACAGTTCCCACTACTGGAGACACCTGGGGAAAACCTCTACATCAACAGAAAAAAGCTGACTGAACTGCCACTTTCACTCCCACTGCTATTTATTTAGTTCAGCAGCCATCTCTGTGACAACAGGCTGGTATTACTCCATTCACAGAAAGCAATTAAATTGGACATCCAGGTATGGATGAGGCCACAAATATCTGCTTTAGAAGGGAATGTTAGCAAATCTGTGGCTCTTGAGACCTGGCAGAAAATTCATGGGACAAGTATTTCAAAATATGTGCACTTTTCTGATATTAAAGGCCTACCTTATTAAAGGTCCTGCAACCTCCTGCCACACAGCACACATAAAAAACCCAAAAGAACTGTATAGTGAAGAACTGGCCATGCAGTTATTTATTTAGGAAATTAAAAGGATCTGCAAAATAACACATAGTATAGCTTGGTTCTGTTTTGGAAGATCATTTTCCAGCTTTAAATGCAGCATCATGTGTTAGTGCTCTTGTACTAAATACTTCAAACTAAATATAGACAATTTATTACAAACCCCAGGATTTTTCATAAAGTAGTTCTAAGAGGATCAAAGGACAACTGAATTAGAGGACTAATATGAGGAAAAAATAAAAGAGTAAGAGTCAGGTAAAACCCATGAGAAGAAAATGAGAAATAGCACCCAGAATGACATATGTCACAGGGTAGCCCTGACATCCCCATTCCTTAAATGCCCTGTGTTTCCTTTCCTCGTCCTGGCATTTCCTTCTGCTCATTTTGTCACTGCTGGAGTGCCAATAAAACCTGTGAGCAGAGCAAGGGACGTCACAGGGCAGTGAATTCAATACCAGGGCCATGTGACTGCCTCATGCACACCCAGACCCTGCCACTTGCAGCCAGCAACTCATCAGTCACAGTTTTTGACCAGATGGGAGCAGGAGTTCCACTTCAAAGAGTGTTTTATATTTCATTTGTTGTATCAGTTCCAGTCATTTAATGCCACCTCTAGCTGGCTCATAGGGACTAAATACAGGCCAACATTTTCTGGACTGTTGAACATGCTCTTTTCTAATTATTCATGATAACTGCAGGAATATTTCACTGCAAGTCTGGTTTCAACACTGATGGAACGGATCAGAGAAACAGCCAGAAAGTTCTCTGAAAGCAAAAACATCAGGATGTGAACAGCAACTAACTGGAAAGAAAAAACTGTATCAAATTCCACTTCAAGAAAAATTCCTCCAGCTTTTACTGCTTGGTAAAAAGAGCTGAAGTCTGACACTGTGGTTGCAACACATTGTAAGGATCTGTATGAGAGGTCAGTGTGATACTGAGCTGGACACTCCGAGCAGGCTCTACCTGCTAACAAAGGGACTACTGGGCCCTGGGTCTGCTCCTGGGGGGAAGGAGAACGACTGAGGCTCCCAAATTGAGGTTGAAGTTCCCACTCATCTGTTTAATAAAATGAGAACATCTATCCTGTTGAAAAATGCTGCTTAAAGGTACTGTTACATGTGGCAAGAGGTGCCACAGCATCACATTTCCTGTGCTAAAGGGTGTTGTTCAGCCTCTTGCACAGGTGTGACCGTTAAAATGTTTATTTCCTTCTAACATTTTGTCAAACTAACTTGGCTGCCAAAGGCCAGAGTTTTACATCTCATCATATTTACTCATTCCTTAATCAAAACCCCAGAGCCCAAACCACTTCTGTCCCAGCAAAACCTGCTTCCCCCAGGACACACTGGGAGGGCTCTGCAGAGCACAGCAGGAAGAGGATGAGGAGAGATAATGCTAAAAATGAGTTCGAGCCATTTTCAGAGGAACAAAAGCCTGACTGCAGAAATCCCAGGTAACATTATACCTGAGTTTGTGCCTTAAAAAGGAAACAAGCGGAAAACACCCAGACAGGAGTTGAGAATTTCTCTTTAAAACAGGACTAAACCATTTAAAGTCCCTCTACATTTATTCCAGTGTTCTTTATCATTACCAACCAAAGTACCTTACTGTATATCAGATTTTATGGCCAACTCTGTCACAGAAATCAGATTAGTCCCCTTCCAATTTCCCCTCTCCTGAGTAATAAGCACAACTTCAGAACAGGAGGTTTGTCCTTTCTTGCTCTCTCTCTCTATGGAAAATACCTGCTCTGCAGGCTTTTGCTACTCAGAGTTTGACACAACTGTGCTAAGAAGAGTATTTATATTCATCACAGCTCCAACAGCAAAACAGATCATTTCCTGAACAGAAAATGAGGTCTGACTTTAAAAAGACCAGTTAAATTTTGCCAGTGGGCAAGTCATCCCCCCCAAGTCATTGTCCAGAGGGAGCCCAGTCTGCTGCTATGGGAGATTGCTTTTAGCATCTGTAGAACCAAATACCCCAAACCCATCTGGCATTACAAGCCAACAGGAAAACAGATTTTTATAAGTCACCAGGAAGTTTTCTGAAAGATTAATCACTAGGCAATCATTAGGTCAAGGTATTTACCTTTCTGGAGTTAGGAAGATTAAGAATACAAAGTTTGCAGCAGAGATCTCTTAGAAATTGTTGCTTTGTGACAAAAAGCATTGAAGACACAATTTTCCTACAGAAATGAGCAGCTTGCAGTCTGAAATATATTTACATGAAGAAGCAAAACAGCTGCTTCCAGACAAGAGCATGTGTTTGACCAGACATGCTCTTGGTGACAAGGGGATGCTCAAGAATGTCAAATACCAGGTTTGCAGGAGAGACTTGGATACCTCTGACAAAATGGTCACATCTAAGAAATACAGCTCAAAATAGGGTGTTTATCAAAATAGTGCTCCTAAACCAGGACAAACAACATGCACACTGCACTGCAAATCTGATATATCAAATCTGTACACTCAACCAAATAAACTAGTATGGAATTTCATGGGTTTTCGTTGTAGTTTAAATGAATTTTACAGTCAGACTGAACACAAGTGAACAGAGAGATTCTCCAGTGCCCTGGACTGAAACACGTGGCTCACAATCATGTCTCTGCTCTGCTCATTCTGCTCAGCTCTCATGGAGAATTCTAGATAATGGTATGGTTTTCTGCTGGCTTTTAGCAATGTGATACACTATATGCTGGTACAGCAGCTTCTTACAACCCAGGGAGAAAAGTACTTTTTCTTATTTTTACTCCTTTGTGATGATTGTGGATTCCTTAGAACTGGCTACAGGATGAAGATATTTTTAAAAGCTCTCTACAAGTTTATGCTTTGCTTTAAAGTAAAATAAATCCACCCTTATAATGGAGCACATTAAGACCGAGGATAATTAGAAGAATGTTGGCTGAAAATGCCATTTCACAAGTCTTCAAATAGCACATCCCAAGTGATCAAGAAAATTCCCCTTTTCTCACTGAATATTCATTGTTTTGCTGGCCAAACACAGCTTTTTATGGGCTTGGGATTTGCTTGTTTGTTTTGAGGTAAAATCGAATGTCCTTTTCCTAATTTTGATCTAATTCTTTGTCTCCCTGAGGAAAAACCTCACAGGTTTAATAATGACAAAGAAGATTAAAACCCCATGCAAAGCAGTTTAAGCAATTATTTCAAGCTGCACTCTGAAGACCAGACTTCCCCCTCCCTCTCCTATTACATAAAGTACATGTTCCTCTGCTTTACAGGCCCAGAAAGCTTTCCAAACTCATATTAATCAGAGATTAATAAACTGATCACCTTTTCCTTTAGGATCACCAGGGATAATTATTTTACTTTTAAAGGGGCAGAGTTGAAAATGCTATTTATCTGCCTCACTAAACTTCTGTACCAAAGCCACTGAGTTTAGGTGAGCTCTGCTGTCATGTCAGCAACGTGCAACTCCAACTTACATGACTGGTAAGCTCAGACTTAAAACCTGAATCAGTTGAGAGAGATTGTTTCCCAAAAATCCTTATTGGTAGTTGGGATTGCACTGCCAGGCCTTTTACACCATGAACTCTGTATCTTCTGGGTTGTTTCTATAAGACCACCACACTGATACAATTCTGACCATTTCCTCCAGCTTCAACCAATCTTTTTTCTCTTAATAAGGCTAAAACCTTCTCTTAAAACCAGTTTGTGTCTTAAAATTCCCGTGGCAGTACTTCTGCTGTCAGAACATGGAAATCAGGACTACACGAAGAGCAGTCCCACTGAATAGCAACAGCAATTATGCAACTACAAACAGCAGTAGTCAGGAATCTCTTTCGAAGTCTCAGAAAAAGAATTCCATTTTGCAACACTGATTGCTTGCTACAACATAGCAAAAACTGCTAAAATGCTTCTTATGGGGAACGTTTTGGAGATTCAATACTACACTTCCTCTGCTGACAGCAAGAAACAGGGAAATGCAGTGATGTGCAGATTATCAGATGTTGGCCTCCTCCCTTATTGAACACAGGTTAATTCATTGCTTTAAAATTTACAGACTTCTGTAAGCCTACTGGGAAGACAAATTCACTTAAAGGCAAGTTTTTATAACAAGACAAACAAAGATTACAAAACATTGACCTATTATGACAGGTTCAATTTCCTTCCTGCCTGAAACACACCAAATCTTCAACTGCCAACACAAAGAATAAAAACTCAAACTCAAGGCAAGGCACCTCCATCTACTTCTATGAACTTTTCTTAGTCACAGATTTTCGAACAACTACAACAATATCTGTCCATACCCCAGGGCAATTATTTTTCATCAGCCAGAGCCTGTTGTTTGGTGACAGCACAGTTCTGTACTGGGATGCACATGTATGGTTTCATTTAGAGAAAGAGGAAAGACATTTTAGATATTTTGAGTTTTTTAATGGGCACAGAAAATTTATAGGATCTCAGAAAAGGAATAAATGTGCAGAAGAGTAAGGGGTATTTCAAAAAACTGCAGTCAATCCAGAAAAATCTAAAGGTGGTTTTACTTGAGCTCATTTGACGTTATGACAAGGGACTTTACAAGCCCACCTGCTTTTACCAGCTGAAGGTGAAACTTCATCATCTCCTCAGGTACAATCCTCTCACTGAATCCACAGAACTCATGGATTCAAATGCAGGATTAGGTCATGTCGACTTCCATGAACAAAGGCTGGAAGTTGGCAGGAGGCTGTGTGAAGTGCTGAGCAATTACAGCAGGCGTGGCAGTGAACTCGTGTGTTAACACCACCAGTGTATCCTCATGCAGAGACCGAGGTAGGAGAGGTCAGGGTACCTTTTTCATTTCATTTTCTAGGTTTTCCTCCTCCTGCCCCTCGGACAGTCGCCGTCTCAACTCTGCTATTTCCCGTTCCACGTTCTCCCGGTACTGGTTCCACTGAGCTCGTTCCTGCTCCAGCCTGTGGTGATACTGGAGCTCATAGTCACGCACAGTCTCTATAAAACAGCATTGGCAAAACTTATTGGCAATGTAAGTTAAAGAACAGAGCTTTAGGAACTCCATCTCCAACCAGTCAATGATTTATTACAATTGATCACAACTAGGACAACCATGAACTCTCCCTCCCTTTAACTCTTGCCCCAAAACCCAAATACATAAGCAAAAACCCCAAAGGAACTGAATTTCAATTTGTACCAAGTCTAGAACACAAACAAACGAGCCCTCAAACTCCTAATTTCAAAGTAATGTACATGACTACATCCCAATTAGCAGCACATTTTGTACCTCCAAGCACATCATGCAAAGAAACCACCAAAACCTTCCTTATTTACTTCAAAATGAAAAGAAATTAAAACTTCTCACATAGCTTTTATTTCCCTATGATTAACAGCTCCCCCTCAGGTAAGGAGCTGTCTCTGTTTACACAGGGACAGCAGCTGGCACTCCTGAGCCTTAATCTTGGTTCATGTATCTATGTAGATCATAAATAAACAGCTCTTTGTGTACTGAATATACATGAAGGTTTGTGCTTTCTGGGTGAAAAGCATAATCAGGTGATGGAAGAACTGCCTACAGCCAACAGGCTCAGCATAGCGTGCTCCTGCTTGTGAACCTTCAGAAAACACAGTTGTGGCAACAGTCTGTTCCCAGTCCAGATCCTGCATTTTGTTCCCTGCTCTTTGTCTCAGAAATGCCAACAGCTGTGCAACATGCAAATATAACACAGCCAAAGCCCAGGACTGATCCAGAGCAGTGTGTGCAGTCCCTGCCCTGGGGAAAAGCCCCTGTGATGGTGGTGCTGGAGGGACACCTGACCATGTGAGAGCACAACTGTGTTCACAGAGAGGAGCAGAATCCTCCTGTCAGCCCAAAGCTGTTCTCAGACTTGTCAAATTACAATTACATTAATCTTCAGGGAAGGAAGAAGCATCACACTCCTAGTCCCTCAAAAATGCTTTGCATATACATGAGAGTTTCCACTGCCACGATTCCTTCTAAATCCTACCCTCAAGCTGACAGAAAACCCCACCAAGCTCCTTTTCGCACCCTTGGGGACGACACTTCATCCGGCACTTCTGTAGCCCAGGGTTGCCAAGCTATGACAAGCAGCCATCCACATTCCATGCCAAAGCAAGCACAAATCCCTGAGGAGGGGGCTGATCTCAGCAGCCTGCCTGCTTGTTACCTTTCATAATGGCCTGTAGTGAAGCTACTTCTTCTTGCCACTGCCTCTTCACCTCATCGATGGCCTCCTGCTTGGTGGTCTCAGACACTGTAGCAATGGCCTTGATGTTCTCCATCTCTGCATGAGCTTCCATCAGCTGGGTCCGCAGCTGGCCCAGGTCATCCTGGGCTGCCTGCAGCACTGCATTCTGTCTCTTCAGGTCCTCTGAAAGAAGGAGTATGTATATTTAGCTTGATTAATAAATTCAACCTGAAGAATATCTGTAGTTGCTATGGCAAAGCACGGTGCTCCAACAAGGGGGAGAAGGAAGCACTGGTATTAAAACATCTCCTATAACTGAACAAAAGTTGGCAGGTATCTTTAGGGAATGCTGTTTCTTACTTTGCTTGCCCTTGCCTTTTGTTAAAGAAGTATCTTCTCCTGGATACAGCCACAAAGGAGACACTGCAGATACAACCTAAGATCCAATGCACCTGATGAAAGTGAACTGTGCATTTATTCAGCTCTCATGATTTAACTCATTCCAGTAAAGAATCTTGAAAAGGTAAGGAAATCAGACAGCAAGACAGTCCCTTCCCCACTCTGAATTTGGACAGAACACTTTATCTTTCTTGAACAGAAACACTCCAAGGAGCCCACACAAGCAAACTGTGCAGTCTGATTTGCTCTTTACCATGACTTTGAGCTTCCACCAACAAAAGGGATACACTCAATGGAGCACCCACCACTTCTCCAACTGCTGCAACTACAAGCAGGTATTTAATTTCACATTATCCTCCTGAGTTTTCAGTTAATTTGAAACAAACAGCCCTGGATGATATAGAATTAATTCCAAAAGCACAAAATACAATTTTATGCCTAAACAGCCTGTTTCAGTCTCAGCAGAAACATCTGGCCACAGCACAACAAACACCAAGATGCCTCCAACTATTTCCCTCGGTGCCAACAACCAATCCTGATGCTCCCACCCCTTGAGAGAGAACATGGAACCCAGAGCTAATCAGGTGCTCAAAAGGGCATTAATCCTTGTGTAAAAAAGAACACATCTCTGCAGCATTTATATTATTTAGTTTTCAAACAACAACATTAAGGAGGAGTTTTAACAGTCCCAAAGCACATTTAAAAAAGGGTCTTGGAGACAGTGAAGAAAAAAAAACCCCAAAAGTAATTGCTTGTTTATTCTCCTCTGGTGTGAAATTTTGTTTTTTGTTTGGGGTTTTTTTTCTTCCCCTGTTACAATTTATTTTTATTTTCTACTTTTTGACCGTACTGAAATGGGAGAATTATTGCTGATCTCATCAGCAGTGTCTTGTATATCTTACATTTCCTTTCATCCAGTTGCTAAAACACCAAGAAACAGGCTTGCTGTATGATCTGATCTTCATTATGCCTGTTGTATTTCTGCTCTCATAAGCTTATACAGCAGCTGCAGTCTTAATGCATTATTTTTTGGCTCTGCTTTCATATGTTAAAGACAGGAAAGTCATCAGAAATAGAAATAAATCAATTTGGCTCTCAGAACAGCTATCTCTACCCTCCAATTCTTCATCAGATATTTGAGCTCATATGGTTCAAATTTTCCTATAAATTGTGTTATTGAAATAGATGCCCTTGGCTGGTATTAAAACTTTTATGATGCTTCCCTGCTTCCAGCCTACCTCAGATGGAAATTTAAGACAAATTACTGCTACACAGAAAAGCTGGCCACAAAGTACAAACAGCACAGCAGCCAGGCTATGTCTTTCCACTTCCCAGATGAGCTGCAGCTCAGAGAGAACAAGCACACCACGGATTCAGGCAGGATTAAAACTCAGTGGTGGCGTTTCTGCATGACATCAAGTTGCTCTGACTCCTATCCATGCAGGCATATCTTTAAATTTAATTCTAAAAATCATTCCAGGAAGCTAAATAGCCACCTATTGAATTTTATTCTGCTTTTCTCTCATGTTCTGATTATACCTGTTTAAAAGACAATTCTTCATACAGGGTTTATGTGAAGAGAATTGAAGACTTACCTTCCTTGGCCAGGTATAACTCCTTAAATTTTGCTCTCTTTTGATTAAATTCTTGCTCAAGTTGCTGCTTTGTGCGCAGAAATTCTGCATTGACCTTTTCCAATTCTGCTACCCGTTGTAGAAGAGCAACTAAAAATAAAGCAGAAGATAAGGTACGTCACTAACAGTTCTCCAGGCACCCCGTTCTGCAAGACTGACGTTCAGGGCTCACTCTTTTTAATACATTTTCACTGCCTAGCTCAGCCACTGCCCCATGATACACCAGGACAACTAGTCAGTGCTTTGGGGAACAAAGGAGGGTAAGTTTGCTTAGACTGTAGCACCAAATTGTAACTGGGCATCTCCAGGGCACTCAAGACGTGGTAGGGAATTCTGCAGGAAACAATCTCCCAAAGAAAACCACCGTTTCCTATATACAATGAAGGAAGAAACAGAAATAATTCTGGTGACTTTTTTTTCCCCATTGCTGCTTCTTTCCAAAACACTGAGAATTTAGTCACGAGGAACAGTGTGTGAAGGCTGAGCAATAAAGCACCAAGTTACCAGAGGCTGAGGTCAAAGAAAACAAAGTGACAGCAGCTCAGCTTGCAACCATGGGTTGCAAGCACAGGACAAAGCACAGGAAAATCCATAAGCTAAAAATTAGGTGCTGATACCTATCCAGCCTTCAGTTCTGTGTGTTCACCAACAAATGAACCAGACTACACTTGGACAAGTTTGCCAGGAGATGAGCACGACCTACAGAGAAGTAACTGATTGTAAGATCAAACTCTCCTCATTTCCAGCAGGTAAAAGTCCTCAAGGACACACAAACATCACACTTTTCCAGGGTTGGTATGGTGGTACAACAAAAGAAGGAAGAGCAGGAAGCAAAGCTTCCACAAAGCACCTAAAGACTGTTACAATATGCTCATAATGGGGGGGGGGGGGGGGGAAGCAAAAAAACAATACCACTGTGTGATGGTATAAAGACCCCCCACAACTACTGACCCTATAATACTGTTCTTCAGGTGCAAGAGCAACTTCTGGGCACCTCAAGAAGTACAGATCTGCTTTAGGGGGCAGTTTCATCTCACACACCTCAGAATTCAATTATGAAACAAAAGACAGATGAGCTAGGACGAAACCCAACTCCCTGCTGTGATGCTCTGGGAAAAAAATATCTCCCTACACGAGTCCCTGTCTGTTCTGCAAAAGCATTTTGTGGACATGGTCCAACTCTGCTGTGCAAAGCTGAATCACTTCAGTCACAGCCTCTACAGAGCACAGACAAGACAGATAAAATATTGATCCCCCAGAGGTGTTTACATATCCCACCCAAAGCACTTCCCACCAAAAGCAAGCAGTGAAAAGAGAGCACAACTACACCACAGTGTGACTTCAGCATCAAACACTCAGACTTCAGAACAGCTGGGATCAGCTCTAGAGTCACAGTGGCAAAACCCTGCCTGGTCGATGCCTTTGAGATGGGATGAGTTATATTTATTTTTAGGACCAGATGACGTAGAGTAAGAGCAGACACAAACAAAAGGACCTTGTAAGAGCACAGGTATGGTTTACTGATTGCCGGCTATGAGGGCTTACAGTGTTACAAAATACAGCGCTTAATCTGCTCAACTCTGTCCTGAATAAGATATATGTAGATATAAAATTATATATATGATTAATAACACAATAATAAAATATGTTAATAAGAGACACCTTTATATCTATCTTTATATATACCTGATGTATATATATTTATATATCTATCTTGATATCTGAATAAAAGACATATGCAGATATAGGCTTGAAATGTTCATGTCACTTCTTTACTAAAATCCCAGTTTTGTTTTTTTTATCCCCTTTAATAACAACACATCCATTCTTCTGGCCAGCAACCCCTGTGTGGATAGTTCCAACCACCTGCACAGGAGTGTTCTCCAGAAAACCTAAGGAACCTGCAGCAAAGACACGCTGAGAGCAAAGCTTCAAGTGAGTTCAGAGAGCAGCTGGATCAAAATCAGGGAACAAACAGCACACCTGGAGCCACGTCCAGGCAGCAAAAACACTTCCCAAGGCTATAGAGTTGCCCCTGATCCCTTTCTGAAGTCTTCCAAAGGGAAAGGGTTTGCCTGTGTTGCCACTCCTCAACAAGAAAAGGAGATGCTGGCAGCTGCTCCCACAGCCAGAGCCGCAGCCACAGCTCAGACAACAGCCCTGCTGGGCTCCAGGGAGGTGGTTTAGAGCTCACTCTCACCCCCTGAAGGGACATTCAGAGGCACCAAAGCCTAAGTGAGCTGTGTGCCAGGGAAAGGGGCAGGTCCCTGCACCATCCATCCAGCCCCAGCATCCACAGGGACTGCCCAGGGGGCCTGGAGCCACCTGCACTCCTTCAACCAAAGAGGAGCAATCCGGGCATCACTCACTCACCTTGCACGCTCCGTTTCCAAACCACCCAACTGAACTGCTCCGTTCCACAGTGAGTAATTCTGAAAGCTGAATCAACTGCAAACATCAGTCAGCCCTCCCACCCCCAAAGACTACTCGAGCACTCCTTGTTTACTTGATTCCATCTTCCCTTAGCAGAGACAGCAGCAGCTGTTGTGCAACACAACACAGTTGTATTCCTTCCGACGTGAGATGCTTCTGCTGAGGGTGGAAGGACGAGAGGCCACCATAAGAGCAGAAGGTTCAAGTGCTCTAAGCTGGGTGAACAACAGACTCACCCTTTTTGAATCCTCCCGCCCAGACAGAAAGAGGGAGGGCAGAGCCACAAAGAAGGAAATGAAATTTAAATATTTACATTTTTACAGTGTTCCCCCTCCCTGCAGGCTGGTGGTTATGTCTCAAAAGTAATAAATAAGCAACTAATCACACCCCCCACCACCACCACGGAGCTCTGGCAGCTGCCAGGACCAGCTGCAGGCATTCAAAAGACCACACAGTTTAAGATCTCAACTGCAGGTCATGCCTCACTGCAACTGTGCAGTAACATCCTTCTTTCTGTTCAGATATTACGTTTAAAGTGGTTTTACCACCTGTGCTATGTATACAGCTCAGGACAAACCTGAGCACACCCACACTGCAGTGGCACATGGCACAAACTGAAGGACAATAAGCTCTGTCAACATCAACCCTCTCAAATACACGGGCATAAAAAGCAAGAGTTTATTTTCTAAGACAGCCTGACAACTGCCACCTTTCTGCTGAGTTTACAAAGAACCTATTTTCTTCCTCAGGGGTAAAATTGGTACCATAGCCATACAGACACTTCCCAAAATGAATGCATGATCCCAAATCCAGACTGCCAGACACAGGTACCCGTGGGCTACATGGCACAGATTAAAGTCCACCTGGAATTGGAGTCAATGCAGGAAATGGACTCATTCATGGATTTCCAATTAGGCCTTTGTCATTTATCACTCACTTCTCGCTCTGAATTTAAGTCCAACTCACACCAGGCCCCTAATAGAGCTGAAACAGAAAACTTGTTTGCCATCACCGGGTATCAACTTCAAAAGAACCCCAAAGCAAAAGAGCCATTTTGCAGTGTCAGCATCCCCTCCTGTGCCAGGCGCTGTCCCCACGCTCCGGCTCCGAGCACAGGAGGCAACTATCAATGTTTAACAACAGCAGGAGGTGCAGAGTAAACAGAGCCCAGAGATGGGCAGTGCTGGGGGAGCTGTGCCCGACTGAAACAGGATCTTGTGTGACACACGGGAGCAGGCCAGGCACGGAACACGCTGTATTTCCCAGGAGCAGCAGTGTGGAAGACCTACATTCCTATTTAGGGCCCTAAGTCACCAAGAAACAAACAAACACCCCGAAGACCCAATTTCTTAACTCCTGAAATAGCACCGAGAAAATTTTAAAGATTTATATGCCAAACTAAAAAGTAAACAAGAAACCCCTTTGGTCCACAATTTATTAGCTGTAAATAGCACTTTCCCCCTCAGATTATTAGGACAAACAGACTGCTGATGACAGAATTATACACACTAACTAAATTATTAGCTTTGTTTCTAGCTAACAACACAGATTTTACAGAGACACTTCAGGTCAGGTGCAGGAATCCCCAGCTCCCTGACATTACACCAAACACAGTGTATGTTATCATGTGGCTTAACCACGTAAAAGAACTCGAAAGAAGGGCATCAAAATTCCTCTCAGAGTGGAGTCATCAATTTACAGGAGAACCATAAAACTCCTGGAATACACAAAGAGAAACTCTAGTGAAAAAATACAACTTACTCTTAACCTACGACCCAGCAAAAATCCAATTTGAGGAAAAACCACATTTCTTACTGACTTATATTATTTATATTCTGTTCCACAGATGAGCTCCATAAAGGATTAAATTTTACATATGACAGAGTTTCCAGTTACACAAACATGGAGCAACCACTCCAGAACTAACACAGACAAAGCTGATTATCAATGAAACTATTTTTGAGTACTAGGTCTATTTATAAAATTAATGCCACAAAGCTTTCTGCTTGATATTTAAAGTGTCAAGCATGACATCAAGAGTTCAGTCCTACACAGCTGAAATATGAACACAGAGCAGGAAAAAAAAAAATCTACATGTACAATAAACTTTGTGTCATTTTCCACCTTTCTTTTCCTGTCATGATTGCTCAAGACAGAAGTATGGAAAAATAAAAATATATGGCTGCTTATTTCCTAAGAGCACTAATTTTCCTCTGTTGTGACATCACACTGGAGCCACAATTATGTTACTATATAAATTTTTAATCTAAGTCTGCCACCAGGACGTGTATTTAGACTGCAAAAAGCTTTTCTTTCTTTTATTCAAAGAGGGTTTGATTAAAAAAGAACAACCAACCTCCCAACCCTCCCCACTCTTCCAATAACTCCAATACAGCTACTTGCACCAGGCACTCAGAAGCAAAAGAGCAGATTATGGTTCTTTGAATAAGCACGTTGAACAGAAGCAATTCCTGACTTAGGAAATGTGGGTTGCCTCATTTTCAAGGAGAAGCATTTGCCCTGGCACACAGATACTGAGCAGAAGCAGAGCAAAGTGAAGAAAAAAAAAGGAAAAAAATAAAAAAGGAAGAAAATAATTACTTGCTTTTCTCAAACTTCCATTTGGAAGCATCAAGCATTTTATTTACCAGAACAAATGGCTCAAGCTCAGTTGTCAACACAGACTTTCCCCATTTCATTCCCCACAACTTCTCACTCATTTTCAGAGTGGCAACAAAGCCTCTGGACTGAGACTGTCACACCCCCTTTTTCAGAGCCTTTCACTGCCTGCCACGATGGTAACTCAGGCACAGAAGGGGAAAACCAGGTGACTGCCCCACAGCTGTGCCCTGGCAGAGGGGCCATCGCTGCTGCTCAGTGTCACCAAGTCCTTCTGCAGAAGCAACTCAGGCAGTTCCCCCTTTGGGGTTTTCAGAGACACCACTGCATTCATGCAGCCATTTCTGGTTTACTGTGCAGCTGAGGGGTATTTGACATCCACAGTTTGTTCTCTGGTGCCTAAACATTCACAGGCAAACAATCCAGTACAAGTTAATGCCATATGGACTTGGTGTTGCAGATATCACAGTGCCTTGCTGCTGTATCATATCTTTTACAATGACTTTTTAATTATTGCAGTAAATCTGTGACTTCAGGATTAAAAATATTCAACTTGGATGCATACAAACATCCAACCACATTACAAATACTCTATTAATATCAAGTGGAAGTTTGCAACACACTACTAAAGTTTGAAAGTAACGTTACTTTTCATTTAAGTTGAATGACAAACACACCTTTCCACTACAACTTGTATTCTCATTAATGCCTGTTCCTACTCTTTATTTCCCTTTTTTATGTTAAATATTACATGATATCCTACATTAGGGACCTCAGAAAAAAAGAGCCACCACATTAAAATAATTAAAATCTAAAGAAATGGAAGCGTTTGAATAAATAGGAAGATTCTCTTCTAATAATACAATCAGGAATCACAGAATGGTTTGGGATGGAAAGGATCTTAAAGCCCATCTCATTCCAACCACTGCCATGGGCAGGGACACCTTCCACTAGACCAGGTTGCTCCAAGTCCCATCCAGCCTGGCCTTGGACACTTCCAGGGATGGGGCATCCATAAGATGAGGACAAGAACATAGGGAAGAGGAAAAAAGGGCCCTTTAAGTGGCCTAATTAAACCTGCCATACACAGTAATAAGTTTCTTCCCCAAAGTATGTTTATAAAGGAAATATCTTCATGTCCAATTACATGGAAAAAAAAAAGCCAACACGCTGTTTCTCCTTCCCCATTTTTTTCCATTTCCACTTCCCACTTTTTCTCCTTTTTTACAGAGCTCACAACATGTTAACTACTTCCCTGCTTTGTGATTGCCACCCTCATCCTCCTTCTTGGACGCAAAACCAGGCAGTGGCTGCTCTGGGGTCCAAATGTGCACTCAGTAAAGGGGAATCACACACCTGACTTGCAGTTTTGATAAGCCCACTTCATGGGGCAAGCAATGCTGCTCACCTCTTCTACACACTTAGTCATTCTGACCTCAGGGAACTTAACTCTAGTTTTAAATTTATGCTCAGTTAAACATTATTTACATTGAGCTGCAATGGAACAGTGCTCAGTCACATCAAGTATCACGGGAATGCACTTAATCATGTATGTCCATGTTGACAAAAGTGAGTTGGAATTTCTTCCCAACAATTCATCTTTCCTTTGCCAAAAGCATTGTTTCTTCCCAAGGACAGACCCCCATTTCCATCACTATGGCCTGACTTTCCCTACATCCCTTACCAGCAGAGCAGCTGGCTCTTTCCTTTTAACCAGCACTGCCATCAGGACTCTCAGTTCTGTGCCCACAATTTTCTCCATAGAAATCTCAACTTGATGTATGAGGGGTTTTTACTCTATGTTAACTCCATTTAATTTCTGCTGTTGATGTTTTGGTGTGTGGGGAGAAGGATCCCTCGTAAAATTTCAGGAAAACACTGTTGGTTAGCACTTCTTCCAAGAAATTCAACCACGCTTTGCGCTTCATCAGTTCTCTGAATAATTTAAATAAGGCAGCAGTGGATGAATCACAGTGTTGGAAAAGTCCACCGGACATCACCATAGATGGGAGTCCTATGGCAAGCATTTTGGCTGCATCCTGCTGCTACCACCAGTGAATCTCCTCAGAAACCCAGTGTTGCTAAGCTTGAATGCATATCAGAGTATTTTAAAATAGTCACCAGCAAGCTACAGTCTGGTGAACTTTGAATTCATCTACAGCGACACAAAATGGAGAGAGCAGAGTTACCACTCTCCTCACGATCACCAGAATTCTCCCTGCTCCCTCACTGCTTGCATTTTGGTCCCTTTGCTTTAACAGTTTTTCTTTTTTATAACTGCTCTTTACAGGAGAATCAATTTGAAAAATAAAAAGACTGCAGGAAAAAGCTCAGTGTCTCCTTGGGTTTATGGAGGGGGTTATTTACTCTCCAGGCTGTGAGCATTTACTCAGGCCAGTCAGTGCTTGAGCAAACAATGTGATGGCAGCACAGAAGTCAGGGAAGAAGCACCCAGGAATTGGGCACATTTCTCCTAGAGGGTTCCCAGCTGGTGCTGGATCACACCACTCACGGCCAGGTCGAGGCCAGCCCAGGTAGATCTGCACCCCCTGCACTCACAGCCTGACCTGAGCCCCTTGGCCAAGCTTTTTGAGCATTTCAGACATCTGAGCTTAAACAACTGAGCCGTCACACTCGCATCACTCACACACATCCACCACCCCTGTCGTTCCACCAGCCTGTCAGCTCCTGGAGAGCTCACCACCAACACGAGGGTTTGAAGCAGGCACAGCAGCTCCTCCAGGCTGTAACCAGACCCCCAGCACAGCCATCCATTCCCCTGCCACAGCATTTGAAAGCAAGTCCCCAGAAATGCCAAGTCACTTCAATCTCCCTGACCATAACAACACTGAAAATATGAATGAGTCTCTGTATTTACACAGGGATGTTTCTGCCAAGCTTTTCCACGCTACCACCTCTCAGCATTTGTATGATATAACCAGAAAATCCAGAACAGGATTAAACTATTGCACGTGGCAATTACACTTGACACTGAGGTTTTCAGTGTATCTTGCCAGACAAAGAAAACTTGAGGACACTACCTTAATAAACCATCATCAATCTGCTGTTCTGATCAGATAAGAGTCTTTCAGATTGACACATATTTAAGCAGAGGTTCTGATATGAACTTCACTATACAGGAGACCCCTGGCACAATCTGTCACTCTGAACACCACTAATGTAACTGCTCTCTTAAAATGTAAACACTTGCTAAACACTCCCAGACAACAGACTCAGGACTGATTTTCTTTCAAGATACTTTAATTGCTGACTCATTTGCAGTGGGAGGGGAAAAAAAAAAATCCCTTTGCCTACAGGTTTATTAAAGGCTGTCCTCTTCTAGGAAAAAAAATGGGAATAAATGAGACAACTCTCGGGTAAAAAAACCCAATAAAAACAACACAAAACAACCCTACTGCATTGTTCTCTTTGAAGAAGTAAGTTAATAGATAAAAGAAAACCACTCCATTAATTCAAAAATTCCCCCAGATACCACTAGTCTGAGATCTCATGCTGCCGTGCTATTTATATGGGAATGAGGTGTAGCTTTGAGACCAACCCAAGTCTTCTGCTTCCCAATTTCTGAGCAGAAAGAGCAAATTAATAATGACACTTAAAAATTCAAAGGGAGGTAACAAAAGTGAAATATTCAACTAGAGAGAGAAGCACATAGCTAGACCAAGAGAATGATGCAGAGAAAACCAAAAAGGAGTTCAGTGCTTGTGAAATTTATACAGGCAATGGCTTCAGTATTAACATCATTGTTACAGGTATGAGGGGATTGTCACTTAAAGCAAACCAGCATCTTTGTGGACATTTTCAAAAGCTGAAATAATCAATAATAGCATGGAAACACTTCCACAGGCACAGCTACCCAACAGCACTACTGTAATTTCACAGGCACCAGAAAAGCTTCGGAAACAGCAGCAATTCTGCTGTTCATACTCAAGTTATGGATGTGAACAAACACCACAAAAGGGAGTTAACACCAGATTTCTGCCCCACTGTGTTTCCCTATCCCTTCCTACATAATTTGGCCACCCTAATTGGTAGACAGAGAATAAACTGGGAAAGGGAACAAGTGAAAACTTACTTTCAAGGAATAGTAATTTGAAAATGTTAGCTGACAGAAAAGCAGCTTGCAGGCATGAAAACATGGTGCCTCAGTCACTGAAAGGATATAAATCTTAATAAATGGCCCGGAAAATACTGTTGCCAGGTGTATTTATGGAGACACTGTGATGATAAATATAGTAAGGAAAATAATAAAAGATTATTAACATCTTTATTTGATAAGGAACAGGATACAGTACCCATCATTTGGAGTAAGGTTTCTACAGCAATCTAATAGGTTCCCTGATAACAACAGACTAGTACTCCCCCAAGCCTCTATAATCTATTTCTTGACAGAAAACACTGCCATGATTCTATCTATTCATATTTTTCACTACCACTCATCACCTAAATGAATTCCTGAACAGTTAAAAAGGAAAAAGATCCTCCTCCAGCATGAAATTTTTGAAACACTTAAAATATGCCAGGGGTATAAGCAATATAGAACAGGAAGACTTGGCTGAGCCTGCAGTTATGACCATTTTAAATCAATTTATGTACTGGTGGTAATGTGAAAGGGTAACTCAGCACTCCCACCTCACTGTGCCTTTTATCCCCATCATGCTGCAAGACCTTTGAGGCTGTGCAGGGACAGGATCAGAAGTGATACAGCAGAAAGTTGGGGGGTGGGACCAAACCAGGCCACACTTATCACTTGGCTGAGCCTATACCAAGGGCCCATGTGAGCACCAAGACTGGAGCAAACTGTGAAAAAAAGTCAGCACTATACCCTTTGACACTCATATTACTACTGTGTGGTCTCCACCCTTCCCTTATAGCAGCTCTAACACTTATCAGGTCCTTGATTAAATGAATTAAACCAATTTATTCAGAGGTGAGTAGTTCTCAGCTTGGTGTCTGAGCTGAACTGGCTCCGTGATGGGTCCACTGTGCAGAGCTGGCACAAAGGGAATGATGGAAACACGTCTGTGGGAGCAGGAGGAAGAGAGCAGGAGCACTCCTTGCAGCAACAGCAACCTTCTACACTGGCTTAGCTGCAACATGAAACCACAGCCCATGGGGACAGTCTGATAATCAGCAGAACTTAAGTGTGTGCTGCCTGCCAAAAAAAACCAGTCTGGCCTTCCTTCTGTGCCCCACTCTCCCTTGTGGCAACTGGGACGGCACAGTCCCGCAGTCTTACTTTTTAAGACTTGATGACTGACGTTTGTAAGTGACAAATGACCTTCCTCAAATGCTGATTTCCATTCAGACTCTCCAGGGGAAGCTGACAAACTTAATGGGTATCAGAAAGCAAATTCCAAAGCTCAGATTTCCTCCCAGTGTTTGTACACACTCAGGTTTTGAACAAATGCAACAGAAAGGGTTTCTCCAGTATAGGGGGGTTTAGAGTGGTACCAAACCTAGAGCTGTTAGATAAAAATATATCAGAAAACCTTTGTATTCCAGAATAAGGCCGGGCTCACATTTACTCTTACTTGAAAGCAAAGATGCTGGTACAAACCTGAGGTTAGATTAGACCCTGTACTGTGCCACTACCACCCTTCCTGCTGCATCATCAGCTAAATGCAACCCTCAGGACGCTCTGGAACACCAGGAGCTAATGCACCACTTAGAGATTTAGCATCTTTATCTCCAGTTTCATCTAAAATACAGACAGAAGCTGTGAAGACCAGACAGACAGTTCTGATATTTTCACAGCCAGGAGCATCACTCAAGCACAGAATTCCAACTCTGGCTAATTGCTTTCCCATTAATTTCACACACATCTCCACACAGAGCACAAGGAAGAAGATATAAACAGACATAGCAAGCTGGCAATTAAGAAAACCTTACTTGAAACCAATCTCTAAAAGAAAACTTAAAATATGACATAAAGATGCCAGCTTGTCAGATGATTTGAACTAACAGAGCCAAATTTATGCTTTGTACTTCACCAAAATAAACCAAGTAACACCACAGATAAAATATATCAGAGGGATTTTGGCACAGGCTACTGTTAACGTAAGATGAAGGTTCTAATTCTTGTGTCTGAAGTCAATGGGAGTCTAATATGAACTCCAGTAGGCCTCAGGAAAGACAATTTCCTTAAAGGATACCAGACATGAAAATTTATTGGGGATGGTTAAAATAATTATTGCTTGAGCAATAACTTCTACCACTCCTCTGTGCTTCTTCCTGAGCAGATTAAGCCAATGACACTGAACATGCAGACGTAAGGATTGTTTTATACTCTGTGGTTGTGTCTAAGTTACTGTTTTAAGTTACTGCTTAGCATTTTTTTTAAAGCAACCAACCATGGTGCTGCCTCCTCCTTTTGCACAGCACTGATGGAGCACAGATTAAAAGAAACCATTTCTGTTGGGGAGTATTTTAAAGGTGATCCCCCATGAAAATACAAAAAGTTGCCCTACCAAGGCACAAGTGGGGGGGTAAACAGTTACACATGGAAACACTGACAAAAACAGTGAAAGGGCTGTTTTGTCTTCTGTTTTGCATATTCCTCTCTTTTGTTGCCATTTAAGCAGCATTTCAAATCTTGTTGCAGTTAGCTGGAAGCTAAAAACACGTATTGACAAAAGATGCAGCACCAACCCCACAGCCTATCCAGGTCAGTGTCTGGCAGGCGTGGGAACACTGCTATAATCACCAAAGCTGGCCTGGTTTGATCCCAGGTAATCCTTCCCTCCTCCCACCTCCAGGCCTTTCCCTCTGGAGCACACACAGTTAATGCTCCCATTGTCTTCCACTTATTGATTCTGATTCACTTTGTCATGTGTAACTCCTATTTGTTACTGCATTTTTGCTCTGTAGCTTTACTAAAAGACATTTTCAGAAACCACAAAATATAGTAAGAAGATAAATATTAATTAAAAAAAAATCCCACCTGAATTTAAATTTCTTCTCTGTGTGACTCACCACAGTAAGGCAAGGTGCTTTTTGCTTGTTAAGTAACTAAAAATCAGGCTGCCCTTTTTCTTTTCTTCCCCAAGATCTTAGTTATTTTTCAGTTCTTAACACTGCCAGACACACAAGACAAGACAGGGCTCTTGACTGCACACAGAACCAGCTGAGTAGATCACAGCACTGTGTGCCCTGCCTTGCTCTCTATTTACACCCCTCCAACAGCCAAAAGATGGAAAATTGATATCTTCTACCTTTCCAAGGGGCATAAGTTAACTTCCAGCAAGCCATTTTTGCAACCTGTGAGGCCCTTAACTGCTTTGGTTTACAAATAAAGTAACCAACGTATTAAAGAATTAGGTGTCAGCTAACCTCATGATAAATAGGTAACTGAAGTTCACTGCCTCAAAATCCTACAGTCTGTTCTGTGAAAACACTCAGAAGCTGAAAAAGGATAAGGCAGGGTTGAAAGGCAGAGGAGTAGTGGCTCTATACCATGAGTAAAGCACAAGGAGATCTTCCTTTCTTAGTAACAGAACCTGGAGAGATCTTAAAGACGGGAAAATATATTTAAAAACCAGCAAACAAGCTAATACTCAACCCAGCCAGGGAGCCATGCTGTCTGGAAAAGACAAGACATTTTTCACAGAGGAAGTTTGTACAGTCATGAGATTTTTTCTAGAAGAGGAAGAATGGAGGGATGGAGGAAACAGAGAATGAGGGTGTGATCCTGCAGAGCAGAGCAGCCAAAACAGGGACAAGGGACACAGGACACCCACAGAGGCTGCAAAAGTTCTGAGGAGACCAGAGGACTTGCTGAGGAGCAGTGGTTGCCCAAGACAAGGTCAAATGACCGGGTGTTTGACCAGACGGAGAGGAAAAACCTGAGACCAAAGGTCAAGCAAGGCCACATTTCTGCTGCTTCGCTGTGTGGAAGCAGAAATTGCCAGGGGAGGTGGAAACATGACATAGAGGGTGGTTCAAAAGCCTTATTTTATGTCTTCATTGTATTTGGAGGAGTCAGGCCTGGGAAGACAGGCACCGGACAGGGGCAGGAAGGAGACAAGCACCACCACAAGTCAGCTGAATGCCAAGGGGAGTTGTGGCTGACAGAAGTAGACATGAATGGGAAAAAAATAAATAAATAAACACAATTCATCATTATATCCCCAGTCATGTTGCAGTTCTGCATTCTTAAGGTACAACAGGCACTGTAATAGAGCAACAGGACAAACCCAGAAGTTTTATCAAGCAACGCTCTTCCTTCTGAAACACAGAAATATTAACCAAGGGTACACTACTCACTTTTCTTCCTGTGTCAATTTATATAAAAATATCAAATGACTTAAATTCCTCCAGAAATAATTCATCATCATGCTTAACTGACTATACCATGACTAAAATGACACAATGCTTACCCTATTTGTAGACTAACTTGCAGAGGGCAGTACCATTCACTCGGGCACCACTAAATCAGGCACTAAAACAAATTCTGAAAGCAAAACCTATGAATGACTCAAAAGCACCAGAGTTTGGTGTGAAAGATGTTCCTCTGAAATACTCACACACAGTGGCTTTCATAGCAGTCTGCTTAGGAAGTGCTGCTTATCAGTGTTACCAGTTCTTATCCTGGAAGACTTCAGTCAGAGTAAAGTCACAACCTCATCCTCAAGCTTTTTCTTCCTTTCTTTTTTAAGCTACATATCTGGTATTTTCTTAAACGAAAAGTATGTAGTCAAAATGCCTAAATTTAGTATAGGAAACTGCACATCTGAGAAGCATTTTTAATAAAGTGCCTGGAGTGAAAGCCCAGCAAGTCTCCTATTCAACCATCAGCCATGATGAAGCCTATGGGATTTGGTCCACTCCCACGCTGACAGACATTGTTTGGTTTAGCTTCTTAAAAGTTTTTAAACAAAATTCCTTCTTCAATCACTTTCAAGGGAGCACATACAAACTAGTTCCACCCATCGAGGGCTATGGGAAAGCATCTCAGCATCCAGAGGCATCAGGCCAGGGAAGGAAGAAAACACTTACTAAGTTCATCTTCTCCATGACAATGGTGAAGTGGCCAAGAAGCAATAAAAATGGGCAAAGAATTTATATTTTCCAGTCTTCTAAATGCAATAGAGAGTCAGTCCACAGGTTAAAGTATATTCATTGTGCCTTCAGGCAAGTCCACAGGTGACTATAAAGATCAGCTCATGGTATTTTTCAAAATTAAAAGAGAGATTTGGGACTTGAGTTAAACAGGAAAAGATCCTGAATGTGTATTATTTCCACTCCAGAGCAAACTGACCTGCTGAGTGGATCAAAACTTCCTTAGAAATTGTAAAAGATGGGAACATGTATGTTCCCCATGTCTGTTTTGCTTTTGAAACCAAGTTCCGGATTTGTCCACTGAACCGATAGGGAAAAACACATAGCCTGAAAAAGTGTGAATGTTTGTGGGATTTAATTAAAAATATGTTTGCAATGTAATATCAGTAACTATTAAATAATAATAAACCAGGACCCAGCAAAATGCAAGTGAGGGAAGACAGTTACATCAACAATGCAGAGCTGAACATCAGCCCTCACAGCCAGTCCCCTCCAAACCACAGCTCACCTGGAGATGACCAACAGCTTGTTTAGATACTGCAATTCATTTAAAAGCGATACACTCACAAGGAAAGTAACTGGAAATATAAAAGCATTTCAGGTTCTGTTACTTCCTTTTCCAAGTGCCAGCACTGCTCAGCCCCTGGTGGGTGTGTGACAAGCACGGCCACAGCAAGTCCCAGCTCTTTTTGGGATCCTGGATTATTGGCACAGGGACACAATGTGGATCACAGCGCTGCTGGTGGCACCAAAATCCATCTGACAACGTCCAACAGTCTTCTATCTCCAGCCAAGCAGTTCTCTCCACAGAGAGCTGGCACAACCTCCCACCACCAACAGAGACACCACTTTTACTGGCCTAAGCACAGGGGGAAGAACGAGTTACTCCAATACTGGATCAATTCTTTCTGCAAGTTCTTATTAAAATATCTGACAGACCGTGCCATTAACAGTTTATCACAGAACAATATCAATGGATATGCTAATTATCAGTCTGACTGCACTAATGGCTTAAGTTTAGTGCAGCAAGAGGTGAGTAATTGCCATATCATTCTAATTAACTTGAGTATTGAATAATTCTTCAACACTGTGTTTTATGTTACTGCAGTTCCTTCACTGAAGCATTTTGCAGATATGAGAAGAGGAATTATACTAAAGCCTGAACATTCTGATAGGGAAAAGCTGTGCCAAAACATGTTGTTTGGTAATCTTATTTTCAGAGATTGCAAACTAAACCCAGGGAGGCTGAGAGGTTTGAATTTTGAGTATGACATTCAAAATAAAGATATTTTTAAAAATAAGACATTACTGTTCTGGTCAAGCAACTTAGACAACACATATAAATTAAACCTGCCCAAAAAGGCCCCTAACAGGATCAGTAAACACACACCTACTTGCAACACAGGTCAACCTCCTGAGCTCACAGTTCACAAAGCTCACCAGCAGCCAAGGACTCTGCACTTGGCCTCTCTGTGATTCTTATCATATAGAAACTGTTACCCCACACAACGGATTAGAGGGTTATTGAGGTCTATACTAATCCAAAGTACAAACCCAGAGTGGCACATGACATTCATTCTTTCCCTATTTCTTTGCACTATTCCTTCCCCTCTTCTTGGGCCCATTTTCATTTCAGTATGGCCTTTAGAGTAGAAGACACATTCTATATTATATTCCTCTCATGTTGTTCCATGTGTGATATTTCTACTACAGTAGAAACAATAGTTCTTTTACACTTGCTTTCTACCAAACAAATCATAGTTGATGTGCCTTGCATGAGTAAAGAATGCATAAGGTACTTATAATCAATATAAGTAATTATAAAAAGCCATTATTTTTCCTTAGGGGAACATACTAATCCGGTTCTATTTTGTCACATGTAATCTTAAATCAGAGGTTACACTACTCCTTTAAGCAATAAATGCAGTGCAGACAACTAAAAATATTAAATAATTCATTTCTTCAGTTTTCTCCACATTAAAGCAGAATGAAGTTTCAAGGCACACTTTTGGCAAGTTACTTACAAATAAAACCAACACAGATGAGAACAACAGGACAGTAATCAAAGCAGATTAAAAAAATCCCAAACTATTACCGCCAAAGGAGGATGGGGAAAGGAGCCATTTTAGCTCTAATTCTTTAGTGTAACAAACAGCAACCTCTTTCAGAACCCCCCAGCCTGCAGCCACGTGCTTTATTTACAGTATCCTCATCTCTCCCCCAGCAGGAGAAAGAAAGCAATCCATACCTCCTACAAGGCAGACTCCATCAACCTATCAAATTACTAAACTGACATGCACCTTTTTGCCTTCTTTTTAAACAACAACATCAAAAATCTATCCAACTTGGATCTTCCAATCTACTACTAGCACACAACTACCTTTCCTGGCCAAGAGGCAGCAAACATTTGTACATCTGCAGTCAGACAGTCTGCAAGAGCCAAGGAGAAATTTTGTTGGAAGTTGTCCTGCAGCTCTCAGAAGAACAGGCTGAAGAACAATAAACAATGGTTATTCACCAGCAAGTACAGGAGAACAACCCATACCAACAGTGACCTTACCAGCACAACAGCAAGGAAATCCACCGTCCCTCAGTGCTCTGGAAGGCAGAGCAAGCACTCACTGACCTTAATGTAGGGGAAACCCCCCAACTGAAGCACCTTCAGCATTAAAACCCTTAAAAGGCAGCCCGAAATCCCCGAGGATAAGCACTTTCTCGTGTAACTCAACAAAAAAGAAAAGCGCCCATATAATTCCCCAGACGTGCATAATTAAGAATACATCACTGCCCTTTGCTAGCAGAGCACTGTCCCAGGGAAACTCAGCTGCTCTCTAGAAGAAGAGAGCTCTGGCCTAGCCCCATGGCTGTGGAAGCACCAATCCTTCAGGGCTCTGCACATCTCTCCAGTCCTCCTGTACCTACATTATGACCAGCCTCAACTTAAACTCCGTGCTTCCCCACCCCTTCCATACATCCCACCCACTGAGCACCGTCCCCTCCATCCCACCTTCCAAGCCAAGGCTTTTTTGACATGCACACAGCTCTGCAACCTATTTCACGCTAAAAAAAAACGCCCATAACTCCTCCCAAGCCAGCAAGGAATAACCTTCCCACAACAAAAGCCTTCGGGGAGAGCTTCTCTTCCCCCTGCCCAGGTAGGCACACCACCTTGAGAGGAGACGTGTCATTTCCTTTGTCTTCCCCAGCACAGGAGCGACCTGTCGGCAGCACCGAGCGCTCCCGGAGCCTCCCCGGGTGCCTCCCCATCACCTGCGGGGCCCGGACCACCCCTGGGTGGGTCAGCCCGTCCCGGCACCCCGGGACACCCACCCTGGGGTGTGGGGGGTGTTCGCCCCACACCCCCGGCCTGGGCTGCTGGTCGCTGTCACCGCGCCTCATCCACAGCGCCCCAAGCACCTGCGGTACCCCCCACATACAGACACACAGATACAGATACAGACACACGGACACATAGACAGACACACAGATACAGACACACGGACACACAGACAGACACAGATACAGATACACGGATACAGACACACAGACACGGATACAGACACACACAGACACGGATACAGGCACACACAGACACGGATACAGGCACACACAGACACGGATACAGGCACACATAGACACACACAGACACAGATACAGACATACAGCTACAGACACACAGACACAGATACAGACACACATAGACACACACAGATACAGACACACAGACCCACGGCCGCGGCCTGCCCAGCCGCGCTGCCCCGCGGCCCTCCCGGCCCCCTCCCCGGCCCGGCCCCGCTCCCAGGCGAGCCCCGGTGCTGCGCAGGCCTCACGGCCGCCCCCGCTGTACCGTCGGCCGGGGCGCTGGGGCCCGGCTGGGCCATGGCTGGGCCGGGCAGGGCCGGGCAGGGCCGGGCAGGGCGGGCGGTGCCGCCGCGGCCTCCTCCGGGCGGGCCCGGCTACGCCACGGGCAGAGGGACGGGAGCGGCCGGGCCGGGCCGCCGCCTCCTCCGCCTCATCGTGACAGCGGCGGCGGCGGCGGGAGGGGAGGAGGAGGGAGGGGAAGGGAGGGAGGGGAGGGGAAGGGAAGGGAGGGAGGAGCGGGAGGGGAAGGAGGAGCAGCAGCAGCAGGGGGAGAAGGAGGAGCCCCGCGCAGGCGCCCGAGGCAGGCGCGGGAGAGGCTGTGGCGGCGGGAGCCGTGAGGGGGCTGTGAGGGAGCGGGGGGGAGGAGTGGGAAAGGGATTGGGATTGGGGACTGGGACTGGGAAAGGGACTGGGGCAGGGAACAGAAAAGAGGGACTGGGACTGGGATTGGGGACAGGGAAGGGAATTGGGATTGAGGACGGGGAGTGGGATTGAGGACAGGAACAGGGATTGGGAACAGGGAAGGGGGTTGGGGACAGGGAAAGAGATTGGGGTTGGGGACAGGGAACAGAAAACAGGGACTGGGGACAGGGAAGGGGATTGGGGACAGGAGTGGGTTTGAGGACAGGGAAAGGGATTGGGGACTGGGGTTGGGGACAGGGAAGGGGATTGGGATTGAGGGCAGGGAAAAGGATTGGGGACAGGGAGCAGAAAACAGGAACTGGGGTCAGGGACTGGGGTTGGGAACAGAGAAGGGGATTTGGGAGAGGGAGTGGGGACAGGGAATGGGATTGGGATTGGGGACAAGGAACAGAAAACGGATTGGGGACAGGGAGGGGGATTGGGATTGAAGACAAGGAAAGGGATTGGGGACAAGGAGTGGGGTTGGGGACAAGGAACAGAAAACGGACTGGGGACAGGGACTGGGATTGGGAACGGGGACTGGGACTGGGACTGGGAGAGGGACTGGGAACAGAAAACGGAGACTGGGGACAGGAACTGGGATTGGGGACAGGGAAAGGGATTGTGGACTGGGACTGGGGATAGGGAAAGAGATTTGGGAGTGGGACTGGGGACAGGGAACAGGGAAAGGGACTGGGACTGGGTACAGAAAACAGAGACTGGGACCAGGGACAGGGAACAAGGATTAGGGACAGGGATCAGGGTTTGGGAACAGGAGACACGGACTGGGAATGGGGATTGAGGAATAGTGACTGGGAATGGGGACTGGGAACAGGGACAGAGGACAGGGACCAGGGATTGAGGACTGGGAACAGGGAGAGGGGACAGGGGACAGAGACCAGGGATTAGGGACCAAGGACTGCAAGCAGGGGACAGGGACAGAGAGCAGGGACAGGGTGAGGGTGGCGATGGCCTGTCCAGGGTCACCCCCAGGCCGCTCCCCTCAGCACCGAGACATCCCTGGTCTGCAGCCCAAAAGCACAGTTAGTGTTTATTATTCATTAAATAGGTTTAAGCAATCCCAACAAACACTATTCTGCCCCACAGTCACAGGATCACTGAGGTCACCAAAGACCTCTGAGATCATCAAGCCCAACTTTGCCTGATCATCAGCCTGTCAACCAGAGCAGAGCACTGGGGGCCACGTCCTGTCCTTCCTTGGTGTGACAACCCACCCTTAAGGGGAAGGAAGCATCCAAGATTGGTAAACAATCAGCAAGTTTTGTTAGTAAATGACACACCTGGCATGGAAATTGGTGTATTAGTCCCTGAGCTACCACGGTTGTCACACTTGAACACCTACTGATGCAGGTGTGACCAGGGTGGGCAGTGGAAGGAGCCTGGCCAGCCCTTCCCCAGCACCCACGGGTGGTCTGTGTTGGTGGGGGAGGGCTCTAGTCCTTCCACCTAACTGGGAGAACATGCCCAAACTTTAGGGTCTTACCAATAAAAATGTGATTTTACATTTGAGCTCATGTAAAATCACAGAAAGTAGAGTTGGAGTGGAAATTATACCAAATCCTGTCCAGGGCAGGATCTGTTACCACTCACCTTTCTTATGATTTGCATTTACTAAAATCACTTTTAAACTCAATCTCACTTATTGCCACAGTTTTTCAGCCTTTGTTGTCAAAATACATGGTATAGCAAGGCATAGGGTTCTGCATTTCCTATTAGTTAGGAAAGCTCAGTTAAACCAAATGCAAACCTGAATAATATCAAGCTGTTGTACCTACAAGTGCTTATTGAGGGATGAATATCATATCACTTTCATCTCTTCAACAGAGACAATATTGACTACTGGAATTGCAACATTTCATAACCTTTATCAGAACTCCTGAGCTTGGCTTCTAAATGGGTTTTGTATGTAGTTCGAAGAATGTAAAAACTCTCAAGGGGCTTGTACTTTTATTTTTCCCTCTTATTCTTCCATCTAGTACTGTACTAGCTTTATAAGTGTTGTTCTTACTTGATCTTTCCTACTTTTTGTGGACAGTAATTGGACTTGACAGAGGCAAAGGTTTAAGTAGTATCTATCCGAATGTCTTCTAACCTGGAACAATTGAGTAACTTCCTCTGTGCCTCTCAGAATGTCCCATTTAATTCTAATAACTTGTAGTTCTTATAGCTTTGATCTCCAAGGATTTCCCAACATGACTCAGCTAAATCTTAAAGGAGGTGAAGAGGGTTTGGCAGCAATTTGCAGTCACAGGAACAGCTCTGTTGCAGTGCAGAAGCAGCAGACACCAGAAGTCCTGAACTCAATCCCCGTGGTGTAAATGTCAGACAAGTGCAGTATTAAGGATCCAGTGAGCCAGGTGAACAGAGACTATTTCTGGAATAAGCTTCTCCAGAAATAACACTCCTAAAATCCCATGATTTTTTATCAAATTTACTTGGCTCAAAAGCCTAACCTGGGTGTTTTCAGCATTAGGAGACACCAGTGAATGGAAGATGCATCTTCCTGGAGAGCATATGCTGTATTAGTACAAGAGGAGCAGCTGTTGCCTTGCACTCTGCCTGAAATTTAATCCTGTAGGTTTCTGGAAAAGAGAAGTTTGCAGGTTTTGTTTGAACAGCAACATCCAGGGACAAGCAGTGAGTGTGAACACATGGTGGTTGCTGGAGACCAAGAGGAAACTGAGGGGGACTGGGCTTGTTTGGTTGCAAAGAGCACAGTCAAGTAATTCACACAACACATTAGGAGAAAAGTATTTCCTTTTTACCTGAGGAAAATAAACAAGTGGGAAAAGAGCTTATTAAATCTTTATTTTTTTTTTTCCTAATAGATCTGTCATGTGATTTCTTCCCAATATCTAATCTAAACCTGTTCTCTTTCACTTTGAAGCCATTCCCCCTTGTCCTGTCACTACATGGCCTTGTGAAAAGCCTCTCTGCATCTTCCTTGTAGGCTCCCTTCAGGTACTGAAGGGCTGCAATTAGGTCACCCTTAATGATCACAAGTGTGTTGTAATCACAAGAGGTGAGGCTAATAAAATGCAGAGGTAATCTCTTTAGTTTTGAGTGGTACAACAGACTATTGTTTTA
Organism: Anabacerthia variegaticeps; assembly: GCA_035583185.1. Classification (NCBI taxonomy): domain Eukaryota; kingdom Metazoa; phylum Chordata; class Aves; order Passeriformes; family Furnariidae; genus Anabacerthia; species Anabacerthia variegaticeps. The sequence goes on along the minus strand of JAWWEW010000048.1, from coordinate 7,513,119 downwards.
TATGACAGCTGAGCCAATTCTACAAAAAATAAGAGTCTTTAAAGAGATAAACTAAATTTCTTGCAAGGCCAAGTGTGCATCTGGAGTGAATCCAGTGGAAAGAGGCTGCTATGTGGGAAATGAGGGGCTGGCTGTGTCACAGAATCGAAATGGGGATCAGAAAGCCCCTCTAAACTGAGCTGTTTCCCACTGCTGCTGCTTTACTGGCCCCAAAGAAGTTTGATTCCACTGTACCATGAATGGTGGGAGTTTGCAGTGAATTACAGGCCCTGCTCCCCAATGGAGCTGAACTCATAAACCACCCACTGCTTAATTCAATTAATCCAAGAAAGCCGAGTAACGAGGTGGATTTGGGAAGCAGCTTTGTGTGTTGCTGAGACTAAACTGCACTGCCCTCACAGAGGAAGGGAATTGCAGAGCTGGGGACCCTCTGCCTCAGCAAGGGAGAGAACTAATTTCATCTACCCAGGTGACTCTACCTGTAGGTGTTACCCAGTGAAGAGTTTGGCAACAGTCTCCAGTGGGCAAACCATGAAATGACATCACCTTTAGATGGGTGCAACAAGAATGGTGTGAATGTGGAGAGCAAACATCTGACTAGAAAAAAATGTGTGTTCTTAACTTCAGGTGAAGCCCAGGGAAGCAGAAGTTGCACACACTTTTAAGGAGGGATTTGGCTCAGGACAGCGAGCCTTGGCCCCATTCAAAAGGCAAGTAACAGCCTTGTCCTCCTTGCAAAAAATTAAGAGGAAAACCAGATTTTACTACTTGCACTCTATTTTATTTTATTTCGACTTTTGCCAGAGTTTTTCTACAGTTTTTCTCACTTTTTTGCTTGTTTAAATTACAGTGTTCAGAGTTTCCTAATTTTTAAATGTTTGTTTTCCTTCTGGTGAGATTGATGGGTCATTAGCATTAAGTATTAGTTCTGCAGCTATGACTGTTTGTAGGCTTTGGTCCTTTCTCTTTAATACAAAGCATTTGGAGAAAATTTACAGTCATCTAAATATTACCATAAAGAGGTTGGTTAAAAATCCCAAACCAGTCATGCTCTTTGCTTCAAAAGTTTTTCTGGAATGCAAGGAATTCAGTCTGGAACAATTACATTATTTGCAATGGTAACTTCTTAGCGAACCCTGGAATAGTTTATGTGGTTAAAAACCTTTTCAAGAGCAATTGAAAAATTATGTTATCCCATCTATTGTTTAAAGGATTCCATGTGGTACAGTCCTTTGAATATATGGGAAGAAAATGAAGCCAAAAATGAAAATTTGGCAGGCAAAAGTCGAAGTGCTTGCATTGGCCCTGAATCCAGATATATGCACATTAATGATCTCATTTGAAAGATGTCTATATTAAGATCTGAAAGCTTTCTGTGTTCCCAAGGGACAGGCTCATTGAATATTGTGATGTACCATGAAACTAAACAGTTTTTCTTACTCCAAAATAACCAAGGATTCAGAAACTCATTCTGTGTGAGTAACAAGGGGCACATGAAGAGCATTGTCTTTTGGGTACCCTTGCTCAGCCATACATTAGAATTGCCATTGCAGGGAGGCACAACTCTGCTTTGCACTCACCCACTCCTTCACAGGAAGATATAAAAATAAGCCATAACCCATTCAGACTCCCTATACCTGTATTAACCCAGTTATCTACACCCACTTCAGCTGTATCAGTACCAAGCCCAGCATCTCTGCTGAAGGCTGATTTGGACCAAGGCTCCCTCCTGCCAGCTCTGTTTTTGCAGCAGGATTTGACAGCAGAGGAGAGAAGGCACCAGCAAGGCCAGTGTCAGTCACCACACATTTATCACACCTCAGCCAGCAAAGCCCAGTGTGGTCCAGCACTGGGGACAGCAAGGGCAGTGGGACCTCAGAGAGATCTCTTGTTTTTCACTCTGTTCATGAGATTATACTTTTCTTTAAAAAGACTAAAATTACACCAGAGGGTTCTGCTTCTTGAGGCTGTTTTGCATGGAAGTGTTGCATGTAGTAGTGGTTCTGTAACCCACAGAGAGAGGCAGCAGTAGCATTCAACTTCCTAATCTTGAGACAACCAGTTCATTAACATCAATGAGACAAGTCATGTCAGATGTCCAGGATTGGGCCATTTATCCCATTTTCTTCCTCTGAGGCACAAGCAGATCAGATATCCCATAAATTCTAATGGTTTGCAATGCCCACTTGCCAAGAGAAGGAGGGAGCATTGCAAGTACCGTAAAATTCCTTGTCCCATGAGGGTCTTATTAAATGGTGTAGCCAAAAGATTTCCATGTTAAGGCTTCAACAGCAGTGCTCATTTTGGAGTGTTTTATTCATCCAACCACTGTTAACCCTCAGTTTGTCCCTTTCAGGACTGCCTTTGGAGACATTTAGAAGAGCAATACCCAAGAAGACTGAGCAGTTGTTGTGTGAGGAGCGGACCAGGCAGCTGAAGAGATGCCATAGGACTTCAGAGGATCACCAAATCTTTCCAAATCCCTCAGCTGAGCAAGCCCACCTTTTAAATAGTTTAATCCGGGTAGGATTGCTGGAAGCTCCAAAAGTGTTGCTCAATGCCTTCCTCCAGTGATTCCTCCTCAGTGATTCTTGAGCCTTTCCTGGGGCTCTGCTACCAAAGGTGGTCCGACCCAAACACTTGTCAGTACAAGTTGAAATCCCACATCTTAGGTCAGTGGGTACACCCATACAGTCCAGCTGTTTCTCATCAATGCCAGCCCATCTTATGAATCCTTTTATTCCCTATTTTCCCTGATTTCTCCTAAGCGTTAGTGCTCTCTCCATTTGCCTCTTTATTTCACTAGAGTGCCTTTTCCAGCCCCATGTCCCTCAGATGCAGACACACAAAATGTTTTGTACTTGTATAGCACCTTTCACTGGAGAAAGAGCCCTTTAGTAGAGCTGGAAGAGAAGGAATTATCTCATGTTTACAGGGTGAGCAGACCCAGAGACACAGCCTGATTTTCCTGGGAGTACACAAAAATCAGCAACAGGAAGGAAAAACCCTGGACATGTATCTCCTACCTCTCTATACCTTTTTTGTCATGAAGTATATTCCCTTTGCTTATTCATCACACCTTTAAAAATACCAAAGGTACTTCTGACCTTGCATGACAAATAGCTGAAGACAAACCTCTGTTGTAAAATGGGTATTTCTTAGCAGGTAAAAAGATCAAACTCACTCCTTTTCTACAGAACCTCAGTTCGATTCTCTCAAAAATGTTTGCTGCTGAGACAGCTTCCCTGCCTGACTCCTGCACCACTCAGGCACCATTAAGAAGCTCCTTTCTCCTCCAGACCACAGGAGGTTTCACATTACGTTGTTAACCTCCCTCAGATCATCTCCTCCCTGCACAATCCCTGGCACATTTACATGCAGACATAATGTCACTCAGCCCACTTTGTGCCACTTAAATCTCTCTCGTTGCTATGGGGAGCATTGATAAGGAACCAATTAGAAAATAAAATATTAGAGGGTGGATGTGAAAGCCACTGCTCCCTGGATTTGTGTGACATTTCACTTGACATTTGTCCTTACCTGGCTGAGCTTCTTCCACTGCGAATTCAGCTGCATTGTGTAGTCAAAACATGCCCTTCCCGTGGGATTGAGAGGTTTAGGCGTGCAACTGTATCTGACCCCGGGGAATTTTTACAGTTCTCAGGAGAAGAGGGACTGCCTGGAAAGCGCTTTTCCGGCATGGAAGTGCCAAGAGCACCATCCAGTGCCTGAGCAGAGTAAACACACAGGAACTCGGTGGCGATGGGACAAAGGCAGCTCTGCACATCCCATAGTCCAGATACTCGTGGTGGGTGCCCCAGGATTTCATACAAAGAGGCTACAGACACTTACAGGAGGAATTTGGAAGGGAAGAACAGGAGACAACCCCGGAAGATCACATCTTTTAAACTAGAGCTGTAGTCTGAGTTGAGTTGCTGATGATTTAGGGAGCAAAAGACACAAGGAAGGAGAAAGTGGAGGTGGCAGTAGATGGGGCTGGTTAAGAAAGGAGGTAATTAAATCCGTGATGGAAAGGAGCTACTGCAGAGAAAGAAAATTGGGCCAGACACGTATCCTGCAATCCTTCCCCTTTGCAGTATTGGAGCAGCAAAGAGGGACTAGGAAGGTGCACTGGCAGCTGAGATCTATGCAACAATCTGTGGAAACTCTGGGCAAACAAGGAAACACGAGTTTGGTGTATTATGAACTAGATATTTGTTAATCAGAGATGCAGAGTGCTCCACTTTAGCACAATATTTGTAGTAATCTTTCATGAATATGTCCTTGCTAAAATCAGACCCTGGGCATAGTAGAGAAATGCTGTAATCCAAGACTGCTCCTCTGTTGGGTTCAGCTTCACATGTGTTTGCTCTTACTCTTTTTATATTGACTTTGCAGAGCAAAACTCACTCCTTTGATTAATATTAAGCAGTATTTTGTTTGTGCCCTGTGGCAGAAGTGCCCAGATGGAGTGGGTTGAATACTGAAAACATGAGAAGCATTTAGTGTTCTATGGAGCTTGTTAAAATTGTCTGAATAGAACATCTGGTATCAAATCTTTGGATAAATCAGTTTGGACCTGCTCTGGATCTGTGCTTTGTTCCAGCTTTACATTCCCTGCCTTCCTTCCTTGTTCCTAGAGCCAATAGATGATGGTTTATTGCCTGGTGCAACCCATTAAAGTCCCTTTGTTGGGGCTTGGCAGTTGGTTGAGCAGAAAGAGTATAAAAATGACTTTGACGTGTGTGGGTTGAAATGGCAGCACTGCCTTCAGATCTGCCTGAAAGGCTTTTTATCTGTCCTCAAGGTGATGGAGAAAGAAGAGAGAGCGGTTATCCAGAGCCTTTGGGAAGATCCTGCCTGATGTGCCTGCAGAGTGTAACCCTGTTTGAGAGCTTTGCTGTGTATGGGCCCTGGGGTGGCTCCATCCCTGCAAGGCTTCCCCACCAGGAGAAATGAGTGGTATCCCACTGCTCAGCACTGCCAGAGCCCACTGCCACGCCCGCTTCGCATGCAAGGAAAACTCCTGCAGGTCTGGAGAGTGACAAGGGAAGATGGAGCTGTTGGGGTGTCCTGTGACTGGTGCCACACAGCAGATGGAGGTGCTCATCCCTCAGTCACACAGCACACCCCACAGCCCCAGTGTTCCCAAGCACATCCCACTGCTGGGAGCAGTGAGGCAGGCCAGGCTCACGTGGTGTTCACACCCACAACTGAGACTGCAGGGGCGAATCAGGTGCTGATGCACAAGGACACCTAATTTAGAAGTGGCTGAGCTGAACTCCTTGCTCTTTAGGAAGTGTTTCAGCTGAGTACACAGAGCTCCTGTTACCCCTGCTGGGACTTTGGATATTTGGCTCCACTCTTGGGCAGCTTTTCCTATGAGTGGTGTTTTTACCAAATTTACCTGCTCAGAGGCTCTGACTTGCATAGCTATGACCAAAGCCGTGAAAGAGCACCAAATGGGAATTCCTAAGTTGCATTCAGAGTATTGTAGAGCAACTTTTCATGTGTAGTAACCAAGAAAAATGTCTCACAATGTAGCATTTTATGCTATTGAGAAAATAAGATATTTTGGGTTATATTCCTTTAAGATGTCCTGCTATGTTTAAAGGGCTGATTTTCTTCTCTTTTGTCTTGTTTTCAGCCTTGATACATCAAGCAAACTTCAGAAGAGTTGTTCTTGCCTCACACCAATGGTAAGAGGAAAGAGAAGCAAGTAATTCATGTTTAATGTTGTTTGGGGCCAGATGTTTTGCTGGTAGAAATCCATAGCTCCACAGGCACCAGTTTCTGCAGGATCTGGAATGTCTGACACAATTTCTTCCTCCATTCTGGATGGTCTGTGAAGGAAGCTGCTTTATTTTGCAATCTTGAATATTCATGCTGAGAAGTTATAAGCAAAAACAAAATAATGAGAGCCAGGGTCTCTAATAAGCTTCCTGTCACATGAGGCTCTGGTTCTGGTGAAGCAGATGTGGCTGCTGACTTGTTTCCAAAATGTTTGCTGAGTGGTGATTAGATTCTGTCATACTGATGTTATATCTCTGTGATCTCATTCAAGACAAGTAGTTCTGCAAACAGTGATATATTTTTTTCCTATGGATTTATATCTTGGGCTGTGTTTCTGCATGGATCCTCGGATGCTTAATGGGGATTGAGTTCATTTTAGCCTGTTTCTTCAGTGAGAGATGAGTAATCTGCCTTTACTTGGCTGCCTACTTTCACAAAACTTGCAGGAATTAAATATCACAAGAATTTAAAATTTCAGTGGGAATTGTGAACGAGTTCCAAAGCTATTTAGGGCCAACTCATATAAACAAACATAAACACGAGTCTCACTTTCTTACAAAAGTAAAAGGTAAGGATCAGTCTTTTATTATTTTGTCCTTCTATATTACCTGTCTGGTTCTGTTCTGGTTTATTTGTGATCAATCACATAAGATATGCTTTACTTATAAAGCTTTGTGAAATATGGGACTTTTTTGCCATATTGAATGCATATTAAAATATCATTAATTTGTATGTATTATGGGCCACACAAGAGATAACATTATTTTTACTGTCCTTGCTGTAGGAGGGGAAGGAGGTGACATGAATTTTAACTTACATGTTTGCACAGGCAAGTGCAGAGAAAGAACACTATTTTTCCTTTAGAATTAGCCCTCACCAGCTCTGGTTTGGACAGGCAGAAAGGAAACCTAGAATTGAAAATGACCTTTTGTGTTGCTGAGTCCAGTCTTCTGCTTCTGCAGCGAGCCAAGCTCCCAATCTCTTTCATAAATAAAAATACTCTCCTTTCTCTTTGCCATCTCTTCTGGCCTCTCAGTTTCCTACTTTATTTGGGCATTTGCTCCAGAATTTCCTTCCTTTGATAGAAAAAACCCTTTTAATTTCCATGGTGCGTGTTTGTTCTTGTTGTATGAAATTCCTGAAAAGTTCATTCCTGTAGGTAGCCATGTCTGTACAGAGAATAAGGAAGGAAGACCCTTCCAAGAGAACAGAAAATCTACACTTGCGTAAATCCTTAAGACACAAATCTGCTGGAAACTAGGCTTCAACAGCATTTAGCCTGAAATGCTTGGGTATCTAATACTACCAGGTTTTTCTTTGGCAAGTGAATTATTAGCAATGGAAACTGCATGTGAATCTTCTGCGGGTTCATGTTATAGAAAACTATAGGAGTGTCTGCAGAGACCACAATGACCAACTTTGTGCCATAGACCCTGTGTCTTAACAGGGCTCAGAAATTCCCATGTGGCTGAGCAGAGGAGACCAGAGTAGCAAGTCCCAGCTTTTCTTACTAATGCTTTGTAAAATAACCTTTATGGTCTGTAGATTCAGTCCTGTGCAGGTCTGTGTGACTGAAGATTTATTACACCACTTCATATTTGTTCATGTCTCTCCAGTTCCTGGATAGGGAAGAAATTAAAGGTCCAAAAGGTTAGCTTTGTGTTAATAGATCCAGGTATACCCAATATTTAACTTGCCTGGACAAAAGAAGTGCTTCAGGGGCTGTCCTGTTACCTTGTGACAGTGTCAGCCCTGTGTGCTGCAAAGCTTCAGGAAACCTTAGGGAATAAAAAAATAAAAAAACCCAAGTGTTTGCTCAATGGAAAACAGATGGAGTTTTCATTAGATATTACTTTTAATGATCTGCTTTAAAAGTTAAAATACACCATTCCAAGCAGAAGAAGGGCCTCCTAATAGCTGTGTTTAGGTCCCAGGCTCATTATGTGAGCTACAGATAAGCAAGATTGCAAGATCTTTGTATCATTAGAACTTCCAGTTAAGCTTGCCCACCATTATTAGAATTCCAAACACAGCAGAACTATTTTGGAGCCTTACCAATATTTTTTCCTGAAGATGTATCTTTATTTAATGATTCAGAGTTATTATTATGGGCCTGGCAGTCAGTTGCTCAGTTTCTGGAGTATTACCATGTAACCTAGGTCAGGATAAAAATCCTGGAATATTCATCGCAGGGCAGACCTTTTGCTTCTTTGAGGGCCTGCTCTTCACAGTCCACCTTGGTGTGACTCCCCCAACTGGTGTTTTGGCTGTGAGAGGTGATCCCAGCAATCTAGAGAGCCTGAAGATCCTTCCTAAAAAGATGAACCCTGCAATCTGTGCCTGTAGGTACTAAATCAACTTTTGACATGTGAAGAACAATGCAGTCCCAGGGTTTTAGGAATAGATGGTTGCTGCCAAACCACAAGAAATGCTTTTGTCTGGAACTCATGGAGCAGTAACATAGCAATGGAGGGTGTACCCTTGTCTGTTATTCCCTCTGAGCAAATTCTCAGAGACATGTTACCAGGATTCAGATAGATTTCATGGAACTAGGAGAGAAATAGGCTTTAATTTCCTTACAAAGGGAGGAAGAGACAATAGAACTCAGCAAAACATGTGGCATTTCTTGGTTTCTGTCTGAGGGTTATGCAAGCAAACCCAGTGCCCATCCTCAGACAGCACTCTCTAAAGTGAGACTCGTGTGAGGAAATTTGTGTTACCTTTCCTCTGGTATGAGTTGATCAAATTGCTTTATTTCCTCTGCATATGTGTAAATACAACCTATGTCTTCAACTGATCTCCAGCTGGAGAGACATCCAGTATTGGAATCCAAACTTCTCAAAGTTCCAGCAAGTTTGGAGCTGATTTTCGGGGTCACTGTCACCTCTGTAGAAAGATACCTGCATGAAGAAGAAGAAATAAACCTTGTTTTCATGAGAGGGACCAGAAGGATCAAGTTCAGACAGTCTATCCCAAATTGTTAATTAAGCACTGTTCTGAAACCAGGTTTTACCCACTCTGTTAGAAACCTTCTTCAATTTCCAGACTGAAGTTATTAATGACTAGTTTGTTCACTTGTATTATTGTGCCAAAGCTGCCTTTTAGTTTAGATTATACACAAACAGATGTATCAGGTTTCCTCTGCTTTTTGTCTCTTTCAGGGGAAAAAAAAAAGGCTTAACTATAAGGTCACCTTGTGTTCAGGGTCCAATTATTTCCTCATACAATTCAAGAATGGAGGGAGAATAAGCAAAGGGAGCAGATGACAAGAGTGCTTTATATTTAGGTTTGTGCACCTCAGAATAGTCCAGCCCTTTAGCAACAGCATCCCTGCTCCTGTTATCTTATGTCCAAGTAAATATAGTTCATTTTCTTTCTCTGGGATATATTTGCAGAAGTCAAGCATGTGCTCTCTCTCCCTGTGTTACTAGAGTGGAAAAACAACACAATTGGTTCTTTCTGCTCTCATTCAGTGGCCTTTTCCTGATTCAGTGTAGCTTTCTGAGCACGGGTGGCCAAACCATGGGTTGCCCAAGCCAGTTCCATCCTACTGGTGATTACAGCACAAGGCGAGAGGTTTCAGATACTGTTGTTTGTGAAGAACGGATTTTCAGAGGATGAATCCTCAGCAAATTCTCAGGTGCCTTTCTGAGGTATTTAGTTATGCAAACCTCAGTCACTCCTCAAGGGGGAATCTTGTCCTAAATAAATAACATAAGATGGGTCAATGCAAAAATCCACACCTAAAAGTTGCTTCCTAAAGCATCTGCATGGCAGCACCCTGCATATTTTAAACTGAGGGTGTGAAACCACAGTGTGGATGGACACTCTGTAGCCTGGTGGCCTCTGTGACTCCCTTCAGTCACTTGGCAGCACAATAATGGAAATGGGAACATGGGATTTCTTGGGTCTATTGTGTCCATTGGAACAATCCTGCCGAGAGCAACTGAGACCAAAGGCCTGGCCTTCAAAATAGAGGACTTGAAAAGAAAGCTGCATTTTTTTGGTAAGGTCCAAATGTATTTCATTCAGCTTTGCTGCTACTCCCACAGTTTGGTTGTAAACAAGTCACCCATCTGGGTTGCACTGCCTGTAACTCTTTGCATCATCACAAGCAGTTATTGGCTTCATGATGTTCTGTGCACACAGAGAACAGCTTGTAAGAGGTAACCTGAGCAAACCCTTAATGGAAGAGCCTAAATGTCTTAAATCACCAGTCTGCAAGGTAGCCACAGTCTTTATCTTTGTAGGTATAAATCTGAAGTGTAACATTTTGCACTTCTAGCCCTGCAGAGTTCTCATTAGAGCTCTCCTGCAGCTATAAAGCTTTTTGGAGCTATACAGCAATAAAGCTTTGAAAATAATTTCGGTACATCATAAATAAAATGTTGTAAGATGTCAGGATTATCAATACTCAGTGCCAAGTGACAAAATAATGTTGCACCTGAATAAGCTCTGTTGAAGCAACAGGTTATTTTCTCACTGCACAGCTGGCATATCCTGGAATCTTTGGATTCTGCACTGAGAAGGTTGAATATGTTTGAATTAATTAATATTTAAAATGTTCTATGCCCCTGACTCCAGCCTCATCTCCCCAGACCATGACAGTGCAGGTGATTACAGAACTGCCACTGGAACAACCAGCCACTGAACTCCAGTATGGTCAAGGATCCACAGAAAGGGACAGGGAACTTGGAGACTCCCAGTTTGTTCACAACTGAGACAAAGCAGGGGTTTGGGGTCTGTGGCTGCTGCCAGGATGAGAAGGGACCATGACCTGTTCCCTTTGAGAGGCTGAGGACACCCAGAGAAGGCCACATGTGTCTGGAGGAGTGCCTCCCCTTCCACTTCTTGGAAAGGCCATCCAAAAAGCCTTTCCAAACTTCCCAGCATGGTGGTAAGGTCCTCAGTGTGGAAGAGTAAAACAGAGTGCTTTTGCTCCATCTTGCTGCCCTCCTCTGCTCCTGAATTTGGTTAAACCTGGGGCTTGCCAGATGACTGCCGTGCAGCTCGTGGCTGATTCCACGTGCTCCCAGTTCCCTTTACCCTTGCCTGGGCAGTTCCTTGGCCTCACAAGCAGGAGGATGGGCAGAGCACAGAGCAGCCACTTCCCAGCCACAGGGCTTCAGGCACACAAACAGAACTGCACTTTGCAGTCTGAGTCACTGGGATGTGGCATCGCCTGGGGCTCTGCAGGCTCTCTGACAGCACAAAAAGGCAGGTTGGAAAGGGCAGAGACAGAGACCCAACTGTTCATCTGGCATTCTCATACTGCTCTTCTAAGTGGGTGTCTCTGATGGCCTGTCTCATAAATCATTAATGCACAATACTTCTGAATAAATACTTTATCTGTATCTTCTCCAGTCCTAAGCATTAATTTTGCATGAGTCCATGCCTTTACTATGTTCTTTAGCAGCAACAGAGATTACTCTCCTGGCCAGATTTTATGAATGATGTTCCACATTTATTGCATATTATGACCTTTTTGGATGATAGAAAGTCAAGTCTAGGGATCTTTCTTATTTCTTCTCTAATGAACAGTGTTGTACTATAGAGACACCTGTAATTTACATCCTTTATTTGTGTTTAAAGTAAGTTCATGATTACCATTTTATATAAAGCAAGGTGGTGAGCAGGAAAGTTCATTGACTTTTCAACCCTGGAATCACCCAACCACTGTTTCATATTCCAAATAAAATATTTGCTGGGTTTCACACCAGTCTTTTACCAGTGCATATCACAATGTTGCTGTTGGGAAAAACTGAATTTATTAAGGCAGTATATTTTAAAAATTGGCTCCAGCACCACACAGCTGGCAACAAGGAAAAAGTAATCTAAGGCAGCATGTAAAAAACTGTTCTCTAGTTAAGACTGTGCATTTTCCAATAACTGCATCCAACAGACCACCCTATGACACTGATTGCAAGCACATAAAGCCTGATTGTTCAAAAGTCATATAAATAAAACATAGATGTTGAAATGCCAACCTCCCACTATTTGCTTCCAACCTTTTCATCTCTTACTGCTTATTTCGCTTTTTTCTCTCTCCTGGTGTCCTTCCTCTCACTGATGTTTTCCTTCAGTACCACCTCTCTTTGTCTCCCAGAACCCAGTGGAGCTTTCAGCTTTAATGGCAGAAGAGGCAGCAGACAATGGAAAGAAGCTGGGGCAGCAGGTTTGGTGAGCACATCCAGCCCCCAAAACCAGAGCAGTGCAGGTTATTTGTGTGTGGACACAACTTCACACACCTTGTACCCACCTGAGCAAACCAGGATATCACTGGGGCAGTTCAGAGAACTTCTAAACTCCAGCACTGCTCAGTATGTGTCAGTGTGCAATTTGTAGCCATGAGTTTGACAACTCAGAACTGTTCAAAGATCTTTCAGTCTTTCACCCCATGTGCTATTGCATAAAGACAGGCCACCCATCACTCAGAAAGAACTATGAAAATAAGAAAAATAAATTAATTAACCCTGATCACTGAAAAACCCAAGAAACTCTCACTCCTGTTGTCTGGAATTAAAATACATTGAGTATTTCCTGGTTCATAACATACTTTGTGTAAAGGCCGTTTACTAAAGGACTGTTGGTGTGGTGTCACTTCTTTGATTATTTGGGTTGGTGACAAGTTGTTGTAAATGTCTCTTGATAGAGCTAAATAGAGTGCAATATACTACAAGTTCATCTCTGTTTTCCTTACTAAAAATTAAGCAAGTTGTTAAAAGTTTTATAAAACCATGATTAATCTTCCCTTGGAGAACAGAAAGGATACATTTTTAAAATGTTTTTATTACCTTAGTAACACGTTACAAAAAACGTCTTCCACAGCAAAACACACTGAGAACAGGGATGAGTGCAAAGCAAACAAGTCAAAGTAAATTATCTATGAAATCACTTAATCCAATATAACAGAGAACAGTAATAAAAGTTTCAAAACAGCTTTTCCTCCTCTGGAGAATGCAATATTTTTTTTCTCCATTGGAGCTCCTGACACAGGTCAAACATTGCACTACACTGAGATTTCAACTCTTTTTCTCCCAGAGAGACCTAAACATTGTCCCCACAACACGTTTCTTTTGTTGGAATAGAAGAAAAACACAGTCCTGAGAAGGACTGCAACCAGCTCTGTCAGGCCAAGGCAAGGGCTGTGCAATGTGCTCTCTTCAACAGAAGGAACATAAACATGTGGATTCCACACCATGACTACTTCTCAGCATTCTGTTCCAATCAGTTTGTACTCACTTCCAAAGGCACAACTTCTCAGAACCCAGCTAGCATGAGCACTTTACTCAGATGGTTCAGCATGACTCCACAAATCTTATGTTCTGTCAAGCCTTCTCTCCTCTGAGCACCTCTTCACAAAGGGCTGCTGTGATGGATGACCCATCCCTTTATCTCTAACATATTAAACAATACCTTCCTGTACTTCTGATGCCAAAGTGCAGCTACAAAGTTGTCCAAACTGCTGGATGTGCAGCCATCTCCTTGGCATCACAGCTCACCTGTCAGCATTTGTTTCTAGGCTGAAGATTTTATAGGCTGGCAAATTCTCCTTGTGAGAACCTGTCTGCAGGCTAGTAGAGCTTACAAAGGGAAAATAACAATTTTTCTTCCCTCTTCAGTATTTTTTTTAATGTTATGAGATAATTGACATTTCTTCCCTCTCTCTATTCTCATTTATTATGGTGATGAGGCTTTTGAAGTATTTCATGAATTCCATTCGAACATCTTCAGGATCTTCCTCCAAGTTGGAATGTATCAGTTTTAGCTTGTTCAGTGGGTAAGCTTTGAAAGTAAACAAAAAGCAATTAGGTATATTCCTTTTATAAAAGAAATATTCACAATCAAGGCAAGGTCATGGGACAGCTCATGCTGGAGTCAGCTGGAATTCAGTCGTACACAATGTCTGAGACCCCAGATAACACATGAAGAAGAAATGCAGCAGGGTTTGTCAGCACTACAAACAAATACAGCTTATTGCTGCATTAAATTCTTCAGAAAGTATGATTAAAGCTAAAAGTCTGGTTTTGGACTCATGTTCAGTGAGACAGAATCAAACAATTCAGCACTGAACTGCAATTTTACTGCAAGCCATAAGGTATGGACAACTTTAAAGACACACAGATCGGTGAAAAACTCTGAGTTACAGATGGAGTTTTCCATCTCCTTACCCAAGGACAGGTTTTCTGTGTCCTCTGAGCTGCCTGGCTTGTGATGTGCCACCAGCAGACACTGACTGTCGAGCAGTGGCTGCTGCTGCACGAAGCAGGAGTACCACATTTCAATTTCTTTCAGGTGACTGGGCAGCTCAGGGTTGAAGATTATTATTACCCCATGAGAGTCCTTCATCAGAGCTGGCCAGCACGTTTCAAACCTTGAAAAACAAGTGCAGAGAAAATGGCAAGATTGACAGCTGGAAAACAGAAGCATGCACTCAAACTTCCTCAAGTGTTCTTCTTCTTCCCTCCTCAAGACATTTAAGTACTTTTTTTTAATCATAAGATTAGTAATCTTGCCAATGATCTATCATATTCCAACTATTTTGTCTTACCTAGTATATTAGTCCCATGATTTGCTGACAATCTGGTATTTGGTCAAATGCTTATTTAGCCTTTTTCCCTAAAAATGGACCTGGCCCATTCTCAATTGTATCTTTTGGAAATTTAGGCCTTAATTGTATACATTGTTTGAAGTCCACTCACATAATAGCTTCAAAAAGATAAAGGCAACTACAAAGTGGGCCTCTGTCTCCTGTACCTTAATTCCACTCCAGTGAACTTTGCTGTTATATTCAGTCCTTATCCAAACCAGAAAGTTCAGCTGTGATCATGGCAGAGAATACCTGATGCCAGGTGCTTTACAGCAGAACCCATGAAAGAATATATTGGGCTAAAGAGTCAGGAATACTCCTCACCTCAAACAGATCATTGGGTTTAGGCCTGAAGTATGAATAACTTGTGTAAACAGAACTATTATGAGTTAAGTAACCTGGAAGAAGTAACAAGGACGCTGCCTTCTTACTTTTGATCACCACTGCAATCCCACAGCTCGAATCGACACCCAGCTCCCTTGCTGTTCCCGTTCAGATTTGGCCTCTCATACTCCAGGATCCTGTGGAAATGATGGATACAGAGGGGATACGACCGTGCACATAGAGCTCGGAGGGCACACAGAGCTCGGGGGGCACACAGAGCTCGGGGGTCTCGCTCACCTCACCCCCTGCGTGGGGCTGTAGCTGCCGATCCCTTCCGT
>JAWWEW010000048.1:7483082-7497974 GCA_035583185.1 Anabacerthia variegaticeps | reverse complement strand
CTCGGGGGGCACACAGAGCTCGGGGGTCTCGCTCACCTCACCCCCTGCGTGGGGCTGTAGCTGCCGATCCCTTCCGTGCTCTCCGACACGAAGTTCGCCAGCACCGACTTTCCGGACTGGCAGAGACACACGCAGCAATTTAATTCGCCGAGCGGCCCTGCCCACCCCGAGCCCCCCGCGCTGTCCCTCCCCTCAGCCCCGGTGTCGGCAGGCCTGCACCTCCCTCCCTCCCTCCCTTCCTTCGCAGGGGTCCCGTTCGGGGGGATCCCGTTCGAGGGGATCCCGTCCGGGGTCCCACTTTGGGGGGGGTCCTACTTCGGGGTGTCCCCGCTCACCTCCCGCGGCCCCACCAGCAGCACCTTCACCCTCAGCATGGCGGGGGGGGGTGATGGCGCCCCCCAGCGGCCGCTGCCGGGCAACGCGCGCGGAGGGCGCTGATTGGCCCTGCCGCCGTCACGTGACGGCAGAGGCGGGAACGGGGGCGGGGCCGTGCGGGGGCTGTGAGGGGAGGGGGCTGTGAGGGGATGGGGCTGTGAGGGATGGGATCGTGAGGGAATGGGATTGGGGACTGTGAGGGATGGGATTGTGAGGGGACTGAGGGAATGGGATTGTGAGGGGTGGGATTGTGAGGGGATGGGATTATGAGGGATGAATTTGTGAGGGATGAATTTGTGAGGGATGGGGTTGTGAGGGCATGGGGTTGTGAGGGCATGGGGTTGTGAGGGGATGGATTGTGAGGGATGGGACTGTGAAGGGACGGGGCAGTGAGGGGACGGTGCCATGAGGAGGCGGCTCCGTGAGGGGCCGGTCCCGGGAGGAGATGAAGCCGTGAGGAGGTGGCTGCCTGAGGGATGGCTGACTGCCCAGTGTCCCCGCTTCGTCCCCTTCGTGTCTCCACAGTGTCCCCAGACCGTCCTCGTTGCGTCCCCGCAGCGACTTCAGTCCGACCCCGCAGTGCCCTGTTTGTGTCCCCACAGTGTCCCCGCTCCATCCCCACAGTGTCCCCAGTGTCCCAGTTGTGTCCCCACAGTGTCCCCGCAGTGTCCCTGCAGTGTCCCCAGTGTCCCCGCTCCACCCCCACAGTGTCCCCTCAGTGTCCCCGCAGTGTCCCCACGGTGTCCCCTCAGCGTCCCCACAATGTCCCCCCCAATGTCCCCTCTCCATCCCCACAGTGTCCCCGCAGTGTCCCAGTTGTGTCCCCATTGTGTCCCCGCAGTGTCCCCACAGTGTCTCCTCAGTGTCCCCGCAGTGTCCCCAGTGTTCCCGCTCCATCCCCACATTGTCCCCATTGTGTGCCCACAGTGTCCCCACAGTGTCCCCTCAGTGTTCCCGCTCTATTCCCGCAGTGTCCCCGCAGTGTCTCCACTGTGTCCCAGTTGTGTCCCCGCAGTGTCCCCTCAGTGTTCCCGCAGTGTCCCCGCAGTGTCCCCGCTCCGCTCCCCGACCCGCCCGCTGGTCCGCCTGCTGGAGCAAGGACGGTCTCACAGCGAAAGAGCGAAGGGTTCCCTTACACTCCACACGCTGATCCCTCCAGGGCAGGCAGAGCATCCAGCGGGGAGAAGGGTCAATGAAACCCTGCTGGCACCTCCCGGCTGCTGCTTCCAGCAGGGCCAAGATTCCCGCACAGGGCTCCTCGAAGCTGAGAGAGTCCTGAGCACTGAGAGGGAAGCTCAATGCCCTGAGGGCAGAGGTAGGGGGAAACAGACGGTGCCTCTCAGAGCATTTTTCTGCCCGCAGATGCCAAACTTCGAGCCGTGAGAAGATAACACCCACGATTCCTGGTGCCCAAAAGTCGAGGAAAGAGGCAATTGGAACCACCGAGCCCACCCTGCTGGCCGCCCACAGTGGGTTTGTAGCGACTGTAAACCCAAACCAGTGAGCCCTGAGGGGACCTCCGGCTTTTGTGTCCATTGTGTGGCAGCGGATCCTCCTGCCTGCTCTGTTTTGGGGACAGATGTCCCCTCGGTCCCTCTGTCCTCTGGAAAGCAAGAGCCAGATACGAAACACACTTCAAACTCACACAGTTCCCTGGTGTCCCTCACTTGTCCTGTCCTTGCCTTGTTTCACTGCACTTTTACCTGCAGATTCTCCTTGAAAGGATGATGGAGCCAAGCTCTTGAAGATTCTTATTAAGGCTCGTTAGGGGAAGCAAGAGGCTTTATTAAATTGCAGCTTCTAAGAAAATAAAACATCTGGCAGACAGATGTGCTGCTTCAGAGCTGTTTAGTGCCCAGGTACAACAGCACTTTTAGACAGGCTTTCAAACAGGGCCTCTAGGCACTACCACAATGTAAATGTTTATTACTAGGACTGCTAATAAACGTGAACCAGAATTGCCCTGCTCCCACTGAGGGGATACTGTCTTCTCTCTCACAGTGGAGTCTCATTTGTTGTTTCACTTCTTACATTGGGATATTTCAGGATGGTTCAGTGTGGCAGTGGCATCACGCCATTCACACAGCATTTTAAACTTCAGAAAATTGTTTTGTTTTCAGGTTGGTGGGACAAAGACAGTGAAAAAACACTAGTTAGAAATAGTACTGAATTTGATTCTGCTGTAGCAGATTGGAAGTATGTTTTCTGTTTGTGAAGATCCATGTGTGATACAGGACCAAATTCACAATGAACTGGGACAACTTGTAGGTAACCCTTTCTGCAGCTCTGTTGTTTTCCACATTTCAGATCCACAGCTTCCAAAGGAAAGACAGAAAGGGTGGCCCAGAGAGAACCAGGACAGCCTCTCATATTAGCTGGCATGTGGTATTAGCTGCCATTAGCACTTGAAGAGAAACTAGTTATAAAGGGAACTATTGTGGACAGCAGCACAGAAGAGAGAAAAAAAAGAGTAAGAGGTAACTGAAACTGGGTAAAACTGGCTGTTTGTGCAGCTGCCCAGAAAGCAATTAGGATTAATTTTTAGATGAAGTGTCAGATAGGATCTTTGTGTGTTTATATTAGCCACTGAAGAGTAAGGAGAGCACAGCTAACTAAGACTGCAATTTTGGGATTTATCCCTGCAATTTAGGGCTTGAAGTCACTTTAGAAAGTGGGAATTAAACTTTCAAGCCACTTAGGGTGACGTTTTCAAAGGCATCTAAGTCAAGTACACTTGATGTTATCAGCATCTGCCTTAGGCATATGGATAAAGTTATGTTAGTTACTGGTGTATTGTTTGCTGAGAGCACATGTGTATGAATCATTTTGCTTCACTTATTTAAAACTCTTTGTCAGAATACAACAGTGAGAAAACTCCAGCAGTTAGTGAACTACTTCCAGACAATGCTGGTAATGGTCTTTAGGTCTTGCATTTATTAGCTGGCTGGTTTTCCACCATAATGTTTTGGTAGCAAACAAAAATTATCATCTCCAGGTGATTCTCTGTGGACAGCTCCTCCTTCTTCCTTTAAAAGCCAAAAGCAACTGCAAGGCATCAATAATATTTCAACAAAACTGTTCTTCACTCTAGAAATGCCAGTGAGAACTTGAGCAATGAGACACAGCAGTTGTTGTATCAGGGTATGTGATGCTTTGTGCCTGAATTGCAAAGGAGAGGACTTTGCCTCCAAGTTAGAGGTCTGCAGATTTTACTGGGAGCAGCAGTGAAATGTAGGGCCAGTCACCTCTCAGATAATACCTGAGCACTTGCAAACCATTCAGTCTTTCAGAGAACAGTATTTTGCATTGTATTTCATTTAATGTGGCATATAAAAATTTTCCTATGAAAACAACTAAAAAAAAATATTTTTCATAAGCTTTTTGTGACTCAGTACTGGTACTTTGTTTAATGTCCTGTAACAATGTTTCCAAACTTTGGAAAAAAAAAAAAAACCATACCCTGAAGCACTAAAGTTGTGTGTGAAAATGCTGCCTTGGTTAGAAGTACAACCACATGGCACAGCTTGCCATGAGAGGGAAGGCTCTGCCTGGCTGCTGTTTGCTGCATGACATTTATTGTGTGTGTGCAGAAACAGCTCTTCAGTGGGTGCAGGCAGGGACCTGCATTACATCTTCCATTTATTTATACTGGCTCATCTGGGGGCAAGGCATAGAATAGAGGAATTGAAAAGAAGAAACACCTATTTTTGAGCATTGTAGCCCATTATTAAAAATTAAGGAGAAAATCAATACTGCAATCTTGAAACTTGTTGCTTAAGAAGCCCAGGGCAGGGATATGTCTCCAGGGCTCAGAGTGTAGTTGATCAAGTAAATGATGTTTTGGATGAAGTGTGGCTGCACTCTGGAAAAAGTTTTGGTAGAGCTCTGAAAAGGGATAAAATGGAAACAGGACATTAAGTTGCACTGACAGAGGTGCAGTGGAGCCCTGCTCTTTGTCATGAGTCTGCGGGGTAACACTCAGTTCAGTCTCTCTCAGGGAACCTATTCTGAAATCAATAGGAAAAGCTCATGCAAAACCTTGTTGCTTGGTTCATGCCAACGGATTGTCAAGGACTACAATTCTGATTGATGCGTGGGCTCAAAGACCTTCCCAGAGGAGATGGGGATCTTTATTTCTATTTTATAGATGGAGAAACAAAGCAGAGGAAGGTTAACTGGCTTGTTGGAGCAGCCCACCTGGCTGACAGCAGATCCAGATCAATTAAAATGCCTCTAAGTGTGAGTTCTTGCCACGGCCAGGCACAGAGGAGGCAGGGAGGCAGACAACTCAGGCAGACAACTGAATGGCCAGTGTGTTCTCCTGACCAGTGAACTCAGTGACAGTTTAAGCAGCCCAATTTCTCTGCGTACCTTCATCAAAGTCAGTGGAAGTTCCCAAGGGGTGCATTTGACTTGCTCCAATGACGTATAGACAAAACTTAAGGAGCAGCAGCCTGTCTCGGAGGCCACCCTGAGGGAAGACACCAAAGCGCTCTGATCTTTGAGTCACAATACGTGAATCCAGAAGTAGGAATTAGCTGCTATGGTTTAAATCTTCAGATCCAGCTGCAAGGTGATGTCTCTGATAGATGTTTTGCTTATTTCAAAGTGGTTGCTCTGATCCCAGTCTGTGGAGCAACAGTAACACCTAGTGGCTGAACGTGCCAGTCCCTTCCTCCCCTTTACAAACCACAGTTGGAGGGCACACGGTGTGATTGACAGTTTTGACTTGCAAGGCCAACACTCGGGATCTCCAGGGATTTACCATTTTCCTTTCAACCCCCCACCACGTTCTGTTTTCTATTAAAAGTGGTAGATGAAATATGAAACTCTTCCTCCCACCTCCCAACCCCCTTCACTTTTCTGGCTTATGCAGGAGATTGTTCTAGTCCATCTTGATCTGTAGGTGGGTGGGCTGTGAGTGACCGAGCCTACTGCTTCCAGCTTGGAGCACTCAGATTTCTGTAAGGAATCCAAGCTTTTTTCTTTTTCTTTTTCTTTTTCTTTTTCTTTTCCTTTTTCTTTTTCTTTTTTCTTTTTTTTTTGGTCTGAAAAGGATCAAGCAGATCATCTGGTGGAGGTTGGTGACCTCAGTGCATTTGATAATGTGGTGTTAACTTGCCTGTGTTAAGGCAGACCAAACCAATCAGTTCCAAGAAGTACCATTTCCTAAGATGTGGTATGTGGGATTGTTTGCCATGATCTACTGGGACTGCTAATTCATCAGAGAGGGACCCCTAGAAAAACAGCATTAGGGAGGAAAGAACCCGCAGATGTTTATTGTGTTAGCAGGAGAGCCCTTCAGAGGGTCTTCATTCCCCCTCACAAGGGAAAGTTTCAATTTTTCCATGGAAAAAAGACATTAGCAGAAGTATTTCTGCTAAAACACAGATTATTTGCATTTGTAAATAGAGCCTCAGCTCTTTGTGGGAGTTACAGTACTGAGACACTATGGGCTTGTCATATTCATGCTGTTTGATTTTAGCCTTCTGGTTTAGGTATTCTGACCTACCTGTTAGGAGGGTCTTCAGTGCCTGTTGACAGGGCCTGGACCCTTAATTTACACTTGGATACCTGGTCTTTTACATGTGACATTAACATGTGTCACCACTCACTCAGAGAATAGCATTTGCCTTCCCTTCACACCCCCAGCTCTCCATCTGGCTTCCTCGCAATTACCTGTTTAAATGGAACTGATCGAATTCAAAACTAGTATGGGATGAAAAGAATCAAATAAAGTAATCAGCTCCAAGAACCTGTTCACTGCATAAGAGCACAAAGCTCCAGTGCCAACAGAAAGAAGGCAACAAAGACCAGTGGGGACGTGACCAAGTGGGACATGGGTAGGACCATTTCTTTTGGTTACTGTGCATATATACATTAAATTAGAGGATTCATATACTGATACCTTTAGTCAGACCTCCTGATTTGGTGTTCTTGATACCTGTTTGTGAGAGCAGCCAAAGAGAAATACAGCCTGATGGTGAGAAATGAGGAATATTGTGCTGGGATGTGTTGGGCACCCTTTACTCTTAGAAGAGAGTGTGTGGCTGCCTTGTTGTGCTGGGCAAAAACCTTCCTCTGTGTTTGGTAAAAATTATGTCAGAGGTGGTAGACCTGAAAGTACTGAAAAAAGACAATTAAAGAATAATTGTTATTTGTGATTCACAAGGGCTCTTGGGACCTTTTCTATTAGACCCGTATGCCTTTTGTTTGGAATATAAAATTTCAAAGTAAGCTTTGTTTCTCCCTGGCAGCTGTGGTGTCTGCCACCCGTGTGGGGCTGCAAAGAGCCAGCATTTATTAACATTGTCTGATCTAGTTATTCACTCAAGGCCAGACCCTCAATGACTTCATAGAAAGAGAGCAAAGAAGTGTGTAATGTCTTTAGAGGGGCTGCCATGTGCCCTATAGGAGAGGAGAGCCTACTGACAGGAAGATTTTGTTTTCTCTCATTTTCATTCTCTGGTTTGACTTATGTGTTACTTTGGAGTTTATGGCCAAACACAGGAGTTCCTTAACCCCACGATCCTTCCAGGTATTATGTTTCTGTTAACATCCTGGGTCAAGTCAGCTGGCTTTTCAGATGTCTCACATTCATTCTCATTTAAGGCTCAATTACCTCTTGGCAATATGCCACTAGAGACAACAGATTTATACCAGTAATTAGTATGTTTTGAGAAGTCTGGAATAAAATCCTTGCTCCTTTGCTTTGGTACCTGCATGCAGTGATGAATTCTTAACCCTACACACTCAACTTAAAAATCTATAGGCTTGACAATTTTTCCTCAGTTCCCTTTAAAACCTGGTAAAAGTAGTATATTAGTTTCCAATGCTTGAATTACTTGCAAACTCTATTTGAAATTCCCTCCTTAATATCCTTGGGCTCACAAATGCACACAAATACACGTGTTTGTGAGACTGGCACTCTGAATGGGACCTGCTGCAATTGAACCTCCTTCCATTTCTGCAGGTGGAGTTTGAAGCAACATGTTGTACTGTGTATTTTAAACACCAGGAAGAATGTCTTGGAAATATAAAAAGCAAAGTAGACTGGGTACTATAAAAGAGTTCATATTTAATACAGATTGTTGATCATGTGGTATTAAGTGGTTCGTTATTTTATTGTTCTTCAATAATTCGAGAGCTTAAATCTTCTACTCTTGGCTTGGCTAGTGATGCTGTCTTGAGTTGGGTTATAAAAATCCTATGCTTCACCTAAGCACAGATTGTTATAGTTTTCATCTTAATTAGCAAGCTGCAGATTTAGATGGATTAATACAATCACTCTTTCTTTTTTTTTGCCTTAGAAGTTCAGAAGGATAATCTGTCACTTGTGAGAACATAAAGAACTGGACTGGAAGCAATCCAAACTCTTTACTGTAAGTGTTCAAAGATTTAATGGAGTCCTCAGTTATAAAATCTTTAATTTGAACTAGACCTTTATATTCTCCATTCTTAAATTCACTATTTTTATGTCCAGGGGATTTCCTGCTGTCCAAGTATGGATGGAGGCCCTTTATTTCCCTCTCTGTGTGTTTTTTAATTCAAATCAAATGTGTATGTCAGTGGTTGATTGCACTTAACCTCCTTAGGTGCATATTTCTTATTTAATTGCATTACATTTTAAGGTTTAAGGCTATATATTTACTGCAGTTAATAGCATACCATGTTTTAATGAAGCTGTTATCTTCTGCAAGTATATACAGAACAATGGAGATTGATTGTACAGGATCTTTGGAAGAAACTGTATCTCAAAGCCATTTGAAATGAATAAACACAGTGGAGAGTTTTAGTTAATGTAGCTCTTTACCTGACACAGCTTCAAAACTAAGGAAATAAATGGTGGGTTATCAAGGCTGTTTGTTCTCCTCGTCCTCAGCCAGGAACTGCACCTCAGTAGGTCACAGCCATAGCTGCATTGTCCCAGGGAACATGTAACAAGCTGTGTTTGTTCCCAGAGGTCCTCCAGAATTACAGCACTGCTTTTTCCAAAGTCCCCTCACCTTCCCTGTATGCTGGCCAGGCTCCCTGTATGCCCAACTTACAGCTCAGCTCTGTAAATCTATTGTCAGTCAGTCCAGGGAAGCCTCAGAACACGGAAAATGATTATCTAATTTTATTGAAACATCTGAAAACGAAATGCAAGTATTACCTAGAGATCATGTCCAGAAAATCTGGACAAATCTCCTGTGCTCTGCTAGAACACAGCCAGCTGAACACCTGTTTCCAATGCAGGACAGGGCATCACCCTGCAGTTGGGGCACTGCACCAGCTTTCTCACAATAATCTGAGAGTTAAACACTCTGAATTCAGCCAAAAAGTGTTTTCCTCTGAGCCACTTCTTTCCAGGCACACAGCGAGGCTGATAGCCTTGTCCTACCATTCCATCACATACCAAAAATCTCCTTAGTCTGGTCAAAAGCTTTTATTTCTTTTTTTGGGCAACAATCAGTTTAAACATTTCATAGTATCTTGCAGACTTTATAATTTCCTTTCTGCCAAAGAACAATTTATATCTCTCTTTAGATTACATCTCATCTTGCTTCTTTTGTTTTTTCTTCTCTTGTTTCATTATTGTTACTATTTATACCATGTCATTTTTATTCCATTTGTATTATCCTTACAATAGCCATGATATATAACAGAGCACTGAACCCTGTGTTACAAAGGAAGGCACTGAGAGAAATCCTGATGGCTCTGGTAGGTCAGGGAGTTCAACCAGATTCTTTCTGGGTGTAGACTGACAGCCCATGTATCCTTCCTGCCTGAGACCCTGTGGCATGAGGGGCTGTGAGCCAGTGTAATCCCAGAGGATTATTGGGGGATTGGTTTTGCATCTGTAGAGAGATTGATCTCCCTTAGGCAGAAGAGAAAACAGAGAGAGATGAAGAGCATGTCTTGTGGTGAAAGAGGGATCTGTGTTCTGTGTGTGGAGCTGGATATTTGTAAAGAACAATTTAGTAGCTCTAGTTTGGGTCATTCAGAAATGGAAGCGAGGCCCTGGAAGAGGGGTGGATTTTGGAAACGAAGCCCATTAGGTGTGGAATCCATTGCTGACAATGGAGTATACTGTGAACACCTAAGCTAGCATTAGTGGACATGTGCTTAGCCAAGAAATTCTTGGAACCCGTTGCCTTGCAGTGACTTTAGCCTTTAATTCATGCAATGATTCTTTCATATTTAGCACCTTAGCTGCCTTTTTATTGCTTCCATGGAGGACTCTCTAAGGTTCAAGAGAGGAGATTAGGTAGAGAGCCAGCTAAAGAGCAAGACAGGGCCACTGAACAGTGCTGGGGTTTGCTTACATGATCGCTCCCCGTAGAACGGAGAGACCAAAATGTTCATAAAGGTGAATTGATAAATCTGGAGAATATTCTCTTTAAATAATCCCCAGAGATCCCAGCCTAGCACACAGCTGTAGAAAAAAGACCCCAACAACTGAACAGGATGTTGGGTTGCATTATGGTAAGAACAGGGTATATATCAAAAAGGTGTTATTGTTATTACCTAAACCACTGGTGAGTTCTTGTTGAGAGTGCTCTTTTTGGTACTGCTCAGTCTGCCTAAGGAGGACATGATTAAGGGATAAAGCAGGGAAAATGACAGTAATACTGTGCCTTTTAGCTCTGAGTTATAAAGCAAGACTGAAGAGCTTTGTTATTATCTTGTTTAAAAAGAGATCTTCCAGTGATTTTAAAATAATGAAGGGGATTAATCACATTGAAACAGACAAAGTCTATGAAAACAAGGAGACTTAATTTGGAAAATAGGATCTTGGGAAAAGAATGAAGACAGAGAAGGGAGAGGCTCATGTGAATGCTCCAAGAAATATGTAATGTCAGTTATCAGAGGGGTCCTGTGAATGAGGATGTGCAGTGCTTTAGAGCAGAGCCAGGTGAAGACAGAATGGTAAGGAAAATATAGATGTCACAGTTGGGTGGTGGCTGTTTACCAGTGACACATAGAGACAGTGAAAGCCATGCTGGAGCAAACAGGAGGCCCTGCAGCCTGTGTGGTGAGATCCAACATGGGCAAGGAAGGTGCAGGAAGGCACTGACTGGCAAGAAGTTTGCAGTGTGCAGACAGACAGCTGGCAGGTCAGGACACTGTGGAGCAAGGTGGAGGAGAGAACAGGGAAAAAGCAGACAGGTCGGCTAATCCCCCCTCACTGCAGACACCTAAGGTGAAAATACTGGAGGCAATTTTAGCTCTTAGCAAATCCTGCTGCAGAGGTGGAGGGCCCTGTGCAAGGGGACCAAGTGCAGTGATTTTCAGCGTACAGCCCACAAATTTTTGAAGGACCACAGGCAACTTCTAGGGGCCCTGTGAAAGAAGCTAAGAAAAGCAGACTACTGTGGTTAGGCCACAGAAAGTTCCTGGGAGATTTGAAAAAAAACCCCAAAACCCAAAACCAAACCTAAACCGATAAAAGCTGTAAAAATATGGAGAGAACATTCAGATTTGCTGTGTGGATGAAAGGGGACTGCAGTCTCCACACCTGCATCCCCCCTAGTTCTTGTTGGTTCCACAGGGTAGGTGTGCAGGAGCTGGGATGAGGATTCTTATTTCCATAACTCCTTTCTTATCTGTTTTGTGTGCCTTTACATGTGTATTTTTTTCAGGAAGGGGGGGGAGCCCACTCCCTCTTATCTGATTTGACAATACAGAAAAGGAACTGAGACTCGCCCTCATGCTGGGTTCCTCAAGTCAGGCAACCTGGGTCCATGAGGAAATTGAGAGAAGGGCCAGAGTCCTAAACTGAGACATCCTCTGGTCTTGAAAGTTCTTGCATGTCTGAGATTCAGAGAGTCCATGGCTCAGGACAGGTTTTCAAATCAGCTAAGTGTTGGGATACCGTGGAATCTGGATATCCCCCAGTCAGTGACTACAATAAAAATTGCAGCCTGGCCTCTGGTAGCTGCTGCCACTGCATGTTACAAAGTGCTTCGTATTGCTGTAGAAGTTCAAGATTGTCTGTGGTCTGGAGGATTTGTAAGTTCAGTGTTTATGTCCTGTACAGCATCAAGCAAGCAGGCAGCCCTCAGTGACTGAATATTGTTTAATGAACAGTTAATGAACAGGAACATGGTTCAAGGACACAAACATGGAGACAGACCTCCCAATGTTTCTTTAGTGACCTCAGCGATGGAAGATTATTAAGTCTGTAGATGAAGCAAAGCTGGAAGTGAATGCAAGAGTACTGGAAGGCAGGATTAAAATTTCAAGTGATCTTGACAAATTGGTGATATAATCAGAATAAAATAAGATGAAATTCATTAAGGACAACTGCAGGGCACTGTGCTTTGGCAAGAGTAATTTTAACTAGCAAGTACAGGATGAGGGAATGTCAGGCCAGCAGTTCTGCAGAAAAGGTAGAGAATCCCAAAATAAACATGGATTAACAATGATGTACAGATGTCAAAAAGGCAAACCCTCAGCAGGGCAGAATATTCCACAGAAGTATAGGTCATGGATGCCATAAGATAGATGTAGACCAGCTGGAAAGTCCAGAGGAGAACACCAAACCAGATCAGAACTACCTAACATGTGATCTAAAGGGAAAATCTGAATAAGTTTCCATTGTTTTGCTTCTAAAAGGCAAGAAGAGGTGTTGAAACATTTTTTAAAGTACATTGAGAAATTAAGAGTATGTTTAAAGAGAGGAGGAATAGTTTTCTATATCCATAATGAAAAAAGTAGGCCATTATGAGCTTAAATTGCAATAAAACAGACTGAGGTTGAATGTTAAGGAAAAACTACCAGGACAGAGCAAAAAATATTGAAATATGTTTTCAGATGACCATGGGGACTTTCTATCTTGAGGTCTTTCAGAACAAGGCAGAAAAATTTGTGCCAACAATAACCTATGTGTAATAGATCTTGCCTTCTAGCAGGGAGAAGGAAGAGGGATTAGGTAACTCTGCCAATCCTTCCTGGCTACTTGTGAATGTGTTTCTCCTCTGGCAGGTTTGAGTGCCATGGACTTGGTGCTCTTTCTGCCTTGGCTTTATCTCACCTGGGTGCCCCCCTGCTTTACTGCATTCCTTACTGTGTTCTTGGGCAGTGCCTGTGCAGCTCAATGCCTGACATCAAAGGTGGCAGAAGTAATTTTTCCCAGGGCACAGTAATGCTCAGAGTATGTGTAATTCCACTGGACATAGTCATTGTCTTACTGATCTCTTGAGTCATCACATTTTTCATCTGCTGAATTATGCTTCAATCCGAGTTATTTTATCCCCTGTATTGCTTTATAATACCCACACAAGTGCTTCACTCAGGCGAAGTTCTCATCTATGGTCAATGAATTTTGCCAAAGTCATGACTTCTGGATCATTTCTTGTGCTTCACACAGTAACACCATCTATCATGTTTACTGTAGGCTAAACTGCTTGAGTAAGTGTGACTTTTTTCAATTGTACTCCCTTTTGAGTTCTGCTGTGATTGATTTATTCCAGGTCAAATTCAAGAAATGTCCACACACTAGCTATGTCCTAGCTTAAAGAAAACCACTGCAATCCCCTAAAATTTTTTGTTTGGCTCAGGTTTGGTTTGACTCCCCAGTAATAGATGCATTACAATAACCTTAGTAATCTCATAATTTAATTTATAATAGAGGTCTTGATTTCTTAGTTACTAACCTCTTATCCACATCTTTCAATTTTCCAAGGTTCCTTGAATGCTTTGTATATCACAATGAAATAATCTAGGCATTTTGAGAAGCTATAAAGGGTTTATCTAAATTATTTTTGGGTTTAGATGATCTTATCAATGGCTTTATTCTAACTTCAAAAGGACACTTCATAATTCTAAAGCTTCACAAGGTTTTATCAACTAGGACAAAGCTGTTTTTCCTTTGGTCTCTTCTTTGTATCCACATGAAAAGTCCACCCAGAAAATCCAAGGGATAGGCCTTTCAAACTTTGTTTGCCATGGTTCTAACAACATTGTGACTCTTTTTTGCAGCTGACTACTGACTTTTGTAACACTGTAAGTGGTGCTGAAGAGCTGAGGTGGCATTGCAGTTCTGGAGCTGTTTACAGGTACCACAGTGCTTTTCTACCTTTTTGAGCCACCTTTCAAACTGAAAACATTGTCAAAACCAAATGGTTCTTTCGCTGTATCATTCCATTTTTTCCCTTTCAGCTAACAAAAATGGGACTAAACTTTGAATATTCCTTTTATTGTCTGTATTTCCCCCTACTTGTGCCCACACAATCCCTGACCAATGGATTATTCTTCTGACGTGGCAGTGTCAGGCTGTCACTTGCACAGCAGGATGGCCCTGCAAGGATTGCTTTCTCATGACAGCAAAGTCAATAGGGTTGGGAAATTAAAAATCTGTCCCTTACCTTTTATTTCCCCCTGTGCTTCCCTGTATTGGGGTTTTCCAGTATCCACCCTGCTCCTCCATCTTGAACTGCATTGGTGAAATACATCCAGGTAATTTATTTAGCCCTGTTAGCCCGGGCGAATCTCTAATTAACATGCTTATGCTCAGGCATAGAAAGCGTAGCTTTATATTTTGAAATATATTATGTCTGGTTTATAAGAATAGGACTGTTCAGATTTCAAGGGTTCCCTTCTCAAAGCCAGTCCCTCTGATAAATTGAATGGATTATGTTTTTGTTGGCTGTCTTTGTTACCTCCATCACTGTGTTTCCAATTTATCAACATAGTTTTGAGAAATTGTTAGAATATGTTGCACTCGTAAGCACCGTGGGGAGAAAAAATATTCATTTATTACTGCTATTGTGTTTGATTATATTACACATATCCAAAGGACTAAAATGAAATGTCATCTTTAATTCTCCCCTTACAGTAGACAATAACACCCTTTCTTCTCTCTTTCCAAAAACAGCTTGGAAATCAATTCTTCATTTTCATTTCAAATCAGCCATACAGAGTAAAAGCAAGTGTGCATTAGGGACAGGGAGTAATGGGAGTCTGGAGATCTGAGCTCTATTTCTGGCTCTGCCTTCAGCTCTTTGCAATCTTGAGCAAAATCAGTTGACCTCTGGTCTCCAGTCTCTCAGTTCATGAAATAGGAAGACCATTAGCTTCCTACAGATGTCTCTAATAATTTGCCAGAATCATGTCTTGTCTAATCACCTATGCTTAGTATCTCCCAGGGTCTTGCAAAATCAGCGAAGGCTGAAGCAGCAAATTTTGCATGCAGCTGAAAATAAAATGCTCTTGAAAAGTTAAGACTTAAAGAACACGAAGAGCTTCCGAAGGGGGTAACCCAAGTCAGGAGAATGGGTCAGAAAGCCACTGGTGCTGTTCAGTGTTGTTAAATATTGATAAACAATCTATCTGAGCCTGTCAGGAGAGGGAACTTAGTGTGTTTGGGACAAAAGGCTGATCCCAGCCCTCAGCACTCAGCCTGGAGCTGCGACAAACTGCCGGGGGTTGGATGTCCAGCTGTACCCACTTAGGCTGAGCACCCAGCTAAGGATTGCACCCAGCTGTACCCACTTAGGGTGAGCACCCAGCTAAGGATTGCACCCAACTGTA
>JAWWEW010000048.1:7459717-7478880 GCA_035583185.1 Anabacerthia variegaticeps | reverse complement strand
ATCCTTTATGAGAATGAATGCAAGAAATGGAGATTTGTATATAAAAATTAGTTGTTTCCATAATTGTATTGGTTAACTATTTAATTAATTAATATTTCTTTTTAGTGACTTATAAAAAAAAAAAAAAAAAAAAAAAGAAAATTGAAGGGAGAGAAAAAAATCACCCATGGATTGTGAAAGAAAAATTCAAGTGCTCAGTCAAATATCACACGTTGAAGTAATCTTTATATGTTTTAATTTCCCCTTGAGTAGTGGAGTTTTGTGTTGGCAAATGCCTTAACAGCTTCACTTTCTGATGGGAAAATCAGTGTGGGAAAACTTTCCCCAGCCACAATGTTGAACCTTTGGGGGGAGCCTCATGCTGGGTGCAGCTTCAGGTTGGGAAAACTGGGTTTTTCTGGATTTAATATGGTCCTCGGTAGGAATGCCGCTTTTTGCTCTGACATTGACTTATGTGGGTGTGTAGCTTTTTATCAAGAATTGAATCAGACTGGTGTGAACTGGTGTTTACATTGTTCACAGTCCCTTTTGCCATTGAACCAAAGGATCTTGGTAGCACCTGAATTATGGGAAGCAACAGCAGCTGTGTCCCAGCAGAGCTTTCTGGTCTCTGCTCTGGAGAGGCTGTGGAGGAGACAAGATGGTGGGAAGGTGATTGCTCTTAATGGCCCTACAAGGCTGTTCTCACTTCTTCTTCAGCCTTCCCTGTGAGTGCTTTGTCCAGTGACCTCTGATACTTTTTCTGAGTCAAAAATAAGCGGGGCCAGAGCATTGAAAGTCACTGCTGCAGCTCCAAGTTTTGGTATGTTGCAGCACATAGCGATGCAATGCTCTACAGCTGACATGTTTCCTTGATGCACACCATGTTCCTGCAGCTGACTTTTTCTGTCCTTGACCAATAGGTGAAGACATGATTGAACTGTTTGGGAATCTGCTATCAATTTTTTGAAAATGAATTTGTCATAAGAGTTGTATTTCTCCAAGGGGGGAAGCTTCTGGAAACCTTTGTGCTGATATAGCCCTTGATATGGAGGTTGCAGACTGACTCAGAGATGGGTTCCTTTTCTTAAAATGAAAATTCTGGCTCCTGGTTGACTTCAGTTGACAAATTTTGGTCATTAGACCAAAAACACTTGCAGTCTATGTGCTTAAAGTGCTTTGAACTTCTGATGTGCATGTAACAGAGACGAACTCCAGGCAGCAGTGTCTGTTGGTATTGTATAGACTGCAACAGCCTCATGGTTTGGTCTGAAATTCATGTTCAGCACATGCATTTCCAACTTGCTGCTATGTTAAGGCAATGAATGGGAAGTGTGTCTTACCCAAAGTGTAAGAATGGAGGGGTTGTCTGCCAAGCAGAAACCAGCATCCTCCAAACTTGAGAAGCTTTGCTAACTGAGTTAAGGGAAGCTTATTCTCATGCTGGAAAGAGCTTGGTTCTCGAAGAATGCCTGCATCTGTGTTGTCTTTGGAATTGGTGTTCTCTCAGCTTAATTTCTCATTCTATTCTGTAGTGTACTGTTCTTTTTCTACTTTCTAATTAGTCATGCAGCAAGACTTTGCAAGCTCAAGTGTGGGAGTTAGAAACTTTTGCGACCAGATGTAGGGCTTAGACTGGAAGCCTCTTTGGATGTGAGGTGGAGATAGCTGAAAGAAAACTGCCCAAACATGAACCCAAAAGAAATGTAGGTTAATAGTTATTAGAGTGAGCATTCCAGCAGCATCACAAAAATCATCTGGGTTGGATGCAAAGTCCAGCTGTGATAGCTTTCAAAACACTCCTCAGCCTAAAAATTTCTTTCTGTGAATGAGCATTCAAACCATGATGTTACCCACAACAGGACTGTCCACTGCATTTTTATTCAGATTATACTGGTAATTACACATCAGTACTTGCTATGGTCACAGTAATTCCCAGTGTTAGCTACAGCAGTGATGTCTCTTGAGGATGGATAAAGAGAGGAAAGTAATATCAGTCTGCTGGAATCTGGAAGTGCAACTTTTCCTTGCTGGAGGCAGAGGCTTTGACATGGCAGGCCAGGTGACCTTCAGCCACTTCTTGTTGTGCATCAGAGCACAGCCCAGGAGAGCAAGACCTGGGTTCCAGTTCCTCCTCTACCAATGTCAGAGGGCAAATTGCTTTGCCATGGATTCTGTGGAACAATGAAACATGCTGTGTGTGCTGCTTTGACGTGGGAAAACTAATTAAACAGACAGCAGCTTTTCTGTACCACAGCTTGTCTTGCTTCCCCTCTTCCCCAAGAAAGCTGAAGTGTTGATGCTTTCAGATGTTTAGCTGATGCTTGAAATATGTTGCCAATTATTCCTTGAGGCCACCAGCTTCTTAATAGGTCACTTGAATGTCTGGCTCTGAAGATCAGGATGTCTGGGTGGACCTGTTGGAGGTAGATGTGTTCATTTCAAAATAACCTCCTGTGCCTGGTCCTACAGCCACAATTCTGGGAATTGCTCCTCCCCAGCACAACTGCACTGTGATGTAACAGCCTCCAGCCTCTTAGGTGAGGCTTTAGTACCTTTAAATAATTGTTGGTCTCTTTATGTGATAGAAGCTTGATCTTAATATTAAAAGGTGATCTATACATTAGTATCCCAGTTTATGCCATCCGTCGGAACATTTTCAGGACATGTATCTGGAGTTTTCTTGATGGATTTCTGTTAATTCTCTCTTTACCAGAGAAAGATGACCTTATTTCAGCCCTAAATTCTGAACCTCTTGTGACTCTTAAGTGGGTGTGGAATATAAAACTACACATATTGGCAAAATGTGATTCTCTTTCCTTTCACTGACAGGATCTGGCTCTCTGAGTCATTCCCTCCATCACCTAATAGTCTGCTCATTGCCTGGGGTCTCTGGTTTGCTGTGGGCTGTGAGGATGTCAAGCAAACTGGGATTTGTGTCATGCTGAGTCCTCTGCATTAATTCTGCTTTGAAGTGCCCAACCCAGGTAACCAAGAGGTCAGAAGGTCTTGAGCTCATCACCAAACCCTGGAACTATCTGGTGTTTGTTTCCTGGACTTTGCAGCCATATGATCTTCATCTGACTCATGGGGTTCAGTGCTGTA
The DNA here is from genome assembly GCA_035583185.1 of Anabacerthia variegaticeps. Classification (NCBI taxonomy): domain Eukaryota; kingdom Metazoa; phylum Chordata; class Aves; order Passeriformes; family Furnariidae; genus Anabacerthia; species Anabacerthia variegaticeps. The sequence continues at coordinate 7,475,796 of JAWWEW010000048.1, read as the reverse complement.
ACTTCACAATGCAATTAGCAGGGGAACCAATAGTAGTGTAAGGGCCTGGTGACACTGGAATGGCTTTGAAATACCAGATGTGACTGTAGTTACTGCAGCTAATTATATTCTTTTAGGAAATCTACCATCCCGCCTTTCCAGCTGCCTGTGGGAATCACTTCCTCTCAGGTAGGTTTCATTTACCAGCCACAGAAAGAAAAAGGGAGCAGAGAGGCCAAACAATGGATGGCAGTGAACTTGCACTCCCCTTGGATACATTAACAAATGTACCTCTTTCAGCAGCCCTTATTGTTAATTTTCTCAAAGCTGAGCTTCTTAATGCACTAAAATCCTCCTTGAATCATGGCAGCTTAGAAACTTCACAGGTTTGCTTGGTTGTGTGACACCTGGATCATAAAATGGTTACTCACATCTGTTTTATGCTGTCTTGATAAGGAGGGGGGAAAAAAAGAATGACTTTCAGATAGTGATGGACTGAAAGCATAGAGTGCTTTAGGATAGTGGAGCAGCCACGTCTGCTTTTTGCTGCATTAGACCTCTCTAGCATGTCCGGAGATGTTACTGGTTTGGAAAGCACAGATGCCTCTCCTGTAGGGTAATATCAAAATTCATCTGACCATGTTTCTGCAATATACACAAAGCTCTTGACTCACTTTTAATTGGGCAGATCTAGACAGTGCTTAAATTTACTTCCACTGAGGCATAATGTTTGTTTTGAGGCTTTGAGTGTGCAGCTAGCCTGTGCCAACTTTGCTATCACAGAGATTCTGTGAGGAGCATAGCTGCAAAAGTCAAAATAAGGCTAATGCTAGATTGGGTTACTGTCCTGCATTTTTCAACTTTTTATGTAGTTGAATAATATTCAAGCTCCTGCTTAGTGTAATTATGCCCAGTGTTGTACTCATCTGAGTTAGTCCTTAATGCTGCAGAAACAAACAAAAGTGGGAACTGTGATATTGGTCCCTATTGGTTTTGTTCCTTAACTTCTTGGAAGAAATTATTTGTTTATGTGAAATTGACTGTGTGGAATAACATGGTTTAGGTGCTTTGACGACTTCTGGCAAAGTTTAATGGCTTTGATAAGTTTAATGTCTTCCTTCTCTTGGAATTGAACAGATGTGTAAAGTGGACACTGTCCTTGGGTGAAAGTGTTGCCTGTAATGTCTCTGCCTGGCTACTTGAACCTAGCTGAATCTTTTGGGGAGGACTTACAAATAGGAAGCTGTCTCAGTCTCCTTTTCAGCTTCCAAAGCTGGGGAATTGTAGTTCCGGCAAAGAAAAAACCTCTATCTGTCTGGAAAAGGCTTTCCCCCAGAGGCTCACACAATGGATGCTACCAAGACAAAAGCTGAAGGCAATGTCATAATGTTTCATGTTTGGAACAGATCAGTCTCCTTCCAGTGGTTTATCTGGAAAAGAGAATCTGCTGCTTAAAAACATAGCAGTTGATTTTGAAAGCTCATTGGAACTGAGAAAAGAAGGAACCTGTGAGATTCTCTTATGTAGGACTCTTCCCTTTACCCCTGTGGTTTGGGTGTCTCCTGTCTCTCCTCCAAGAGCTGAGTAAGGCTGTCCTTATCCAGCCACCTTCTTTTGTGCTGAGCAAACAAACCAGCTGTCAAAACTTTAAAGCTAATATGAGGAGGTACCACTACATAGGAATGTCCAATCCTGACATCAGGTTATGTAGTCAATGTCTTTTTAATCAATTCCACTTTTTCTGCCTCTAGGAGCTGGGTGGAAGTGATGTTCTTAGCAGTATTTGTGCTAGATACAGGCATGTGTTTGCTCAGAGCATCTCAGAAATGCCAGTGCAGTGAAATCATGAGGCAGGGGAGTATTCCCTGGATGTGGTTGTGTAACCAAGTTGTACCGAGTCTGTAGAGTTAAGAACAGGTCCAGTTCTGTTTCTTCTGGATGTCTCTGCACTTTGTGTGTGTGCTCTAGAGAGGAGTTGTGTTTGTCTCTGCAGATGGACAAGACTCTTGATTCCTGCTTTCCACTTCTCAGTGGAATAAAAAGGCCAAGGACATGGGAAGAGAGTGCCTCATAAAGGCTGTGTAGACCAGGGTATCTTATGAAAGATACCTGTTTCATGTGAGGACAGTTTTGGGGGTGGACACTGAGGAAGGAGGAACAGCAGGTCGCAGGACTGAGTACTGAGATTTCTGGTTTTCTGTTCTGCGTGATAAATGGAAATAGGATTCTCCTTACCCTGTGCATGTTGGAGCTGTTTAGGACTAAGAAAAGGCAGCAGCATAGGTGCTAAATGAGCTAAATACTCCTTTTGCCCTGTTGTGATGACCCTGGGAGATGGAATTGCTCAGTTAAGGCACCACACAAAAACTTCCCCTCTTGTCCACGGCTTGTTTTGTTCCTGGGGTCAATCAACATCTGCTTTTTCCCCACAGGACTTTGCTTATTTAGTTGTTCAAAAGTGTGGTGCTGGGAGCTCTCAGCTTGGTTGGAAATGCTCCTTCTGCTCGGGAAAGGGCTGGGGGCAGATGGGCTGGTGGGATGACATAACGTCTCTGTGCTGGGGCTCCCATTGGCCTGGTGCGGCCGTGCCTGGTGGGGTGTGGTAGCCCTGAACGGAAGGGCAGACATTTCTTTTTTGCTGTGTGCTGCTTAGCCCTTATTAAACTCAGATGTTTCTAACCCCTTCCTCCGGGCTCTCATTATTCCTGTAAACACAGCAGAGTGCAGGGAGCTTTTTCAAATCCTCTTTTGAGGCAGCAATGGGTGACAGCTCTCTCAACGTGATTTTAACACTCCAACCCAAGGGAGATTCTGCCTGTGTTTTCCCTGAAGACGTTTTTTTCCTCATCTGATGCCACTTCTTTTGCTCCTGCCTTGGGTTTCTTGGCTTCCTGGTTTTCTTCTTGCCTGATTTTATCTTGTGCTTCCACAGAACCTGTCTGGTTTCTGCCACCCTGCTCAATGTGAGCTGTCTGGCTGCTTGTCTCATCCCCCTATCTTGTGAAAACTTGGAGTTGTTTGCATTTTCAGTGGCAGTGCAAGTGATGCCAGCTAAAATAAGATTTCTCTTGCTGTGCTAGGATAACTAAAAAAGGCTCTCCTGGAAGAAAACACCTAGATCTGCCTGTCAGCAGGTCTGTATCTCAGCTGTACCTGCTCCAGATTTACTGTGTGGCTCTGGCAGAAAGTTACATTTCAGCTTTTTGTGGAGGGAGAAAGAGAGGAGAGACTGCCATGGTAACAGGGTCTTGGATGATTCCTACCTATGAACCACATTTCCCCCAGTGTGAGCTACTGTGCCCCTGCAGGGAAGCTTAAGCACCCTTGGTATCTCTGATTATAACCTGTTAACTTTGAGCTGTAGTCAGGCTATTTATAATCTTTTTGCACTCACTTCTCCAAGGACTGTATCCATTGCAAAGCTACTTATGAGTCTCAAATATCTGTCCTTTTAATATAACTTTTTCTGAGCAGAGACATTCTTAGCCCAGTGAGGTCTCAGGGCTGCTTTGTGCATAGCATTGCCTTGGTAAAAGCTGTGTTCCTGCAGGATCTCTGAAGGTCTCTGTCACATCATCTGTATGGCTTGTTCTCAGGGTGTGTTTGCATCACTCTAGCCTTGTGTGTCTCATAAACTGAACAGAAGAGCTCTTGACACTTCAGAACCAGAATATGTCAAGTGTTAGGAAGCTCATTGCCATTTTGATGCTAGGTTTCCTTTTGGAAATCCAGGGTATCCTAAGACATTGGAAGATGAGCTACCTTGTTGCAAGGTTCTCAAAATCTGGTCCCACCAGTCTCTGGCTTGCATTGCCCTTCAAGAGTTTCTTCTGCATGGGAGGTACAAAGATCTCTTTTCATTTGGGTCTCCACATCCCCAAGAAAGCACTGATTTAATTAGTGGCCGTTGCAGCTTTGAGGTGAACTTTTAATGCTGCTTTTAATGAACTTAAAGCTAAAATGGCAGAGCTCCTGAGAACGGAGCTGTCAGCTTGTGTCTGTCACTGGCACTGGCAGTACAGGACAGAGAAAATCTGATATGCTTAAGCTTCAGTATTTCAACATGGCAAACCCTGCTAACCTAAACACTGAGGGGGGAGCTGCATTCTTTGCTATGCCTAATCTCTGTATTTTGTTAAACATGCATTCCTGCCAGAACTTTATTGGACAGAACAATAGTGACCAGCTGGGCAAGCGACCCTGGCTTTTCTGGGCGGCAGAGGAATTCGGCATCTGAGGAGTTCAGATTCTCGTGTGCAGCTTAAAGTGATCTGGATTTAGTTGCTTTTAATTATTAGCCGGCTGATTCATAAGGCTTTGTTTTCCACACTCTTTCCCAAGAAAAAGACTATTTCCTTAAATGCTCAATATATATTCATTCTATAGAACAGCACAAAGTCTGGGAACTGAGATTTGCAAGTTCTCTCTCTTTTCTTTCCTCTAAATAAAATGGGAATAGGAATATTTCCCTTCATGTAAGGGAAGGCTCTGGGGAGTATTTCACGAGGGTGTGGTTATATCTTAGAGGGGAAGCTGCAAAATCCAAAGTATTGTATATGAATATATGCAGAAGTTTATAATAAATCTATGAATGATAATACTTGGCACTTGTATAAACTTCCACTCTTACAGAATAGAGGTCACTGTGCTCCCTGTTTACTGCACCTCTCTGAGCCTGGAGAGTCTTTAGGAGTTAGTATTTGCCTAAGCTTTGCAGAGAAGGATTTAGTTTGAAGGGGAAGCTGAGAGGTGGAAGAGGAAGGTGCAGAGCGGGGCTGGGTGATGGCACAGGCTGGGGTGTCTTCCTGTCCCCAGTGGTTTTTGAAAGGCTGAATGGGGGACACACCTTTTAAAAGCAGCAGGGACTGACAGGCTCAGGGCAAAACTAACTGTGGCAACTGGTGTTGCCAAACAGCACCAGCCTTGGAGCAAAGGCAGGTCTGGGCTCTGATGCTGCTGCAAGCTTTCCCTGTTGCCATCTGAAGTACAGCAGAGCAAAAAGGCAAATTGGCTCTGTAGGATGTTCCAGTGCTTGGCTTACTGCTGCTGTAAATCAGCGTAACCTGCAGCAAAAGCTCCAGTCTCCCTGCAGTGTATTTCAGGATACAGAACTGAGCCAAAGGGTTTAAACTATCACACAGTAAAATGCTGTCTCTTAGGCAGCTGTTACTGGAAGTCACTAATGTATATCACAAATGATACAAAAATGTTGGATTACAAAGTGCTAGGAATTCTTAGGCTGTGTTAGCCTGTGGATAAGCTTTGAATGAGTGCGCATTGCAAGCAGAAATAATAGGATCTCATTCTGCCAAGCACCAGAGAATACTTGAGGCCTGATAGTGTAATTAAAAGTCTGCTAAAACCCTTGCAAGACCTCTGCAACCAAACCCATTGAAAATTTATTGCAAGGACTGCAGCAATGTACTAATTTTCTTGGGTAACGTCCTTTGAAACAATCAAACTCTCTAATTACGTCTGTCAGGCCTTGCCAAGTGATTATTGGTGTCTGAACTAAGATGTTTTCAAAGTAACTTCTGCAAATAACTGTAGGATTTTGTGGAAAGTAAGCTTTCAGCTCCCAGGTACCATTTGGAGAAGTTACTGGATAACCTTTGGGAAGATTAGGATGAAGCTGTGTGTCTGCACTGGCTGGGGAGAGAAGTGGGAATGTGGAAATGGCAGGAATCATCACAACTTGCCTCTTGAATTGAATGCAACTAGAAACTGGACTGGTTTATACTGGACATCTTGTGCTGCCTGGGTTATGGATTGGTATCTGAGTGTCCCTGTGGAGTTGAGGCTCACTTTGTAGGGCATCTCTGAGCTCTGATGTGTGTGTGGGTTTGGGTTTTTTTTAACCACCCAAAAAGCCCCTGACAAAGACAAACACCAAACCCCACACAAGCATTTGCCTGGAGTTGGATGCTTCCTGTAGGCCTGTGACTCTAATGCTGCCAGGAATAGTTGAATAGGTGAACAGGCTGCTCCCCTGGTCACCCTGAACACAACAGAAACCTGTTTGATAGTTGTTCTGTCACTCCATGCTCTGAGGATCAACTGACCTCTCTGATTTGTGTAGGAGAGTGGTTTCAACAGAAACTCATACCAGGAAAAAGTTTTTCACCCAGGAGTGTCTGGGCACTGAACAGGCTCCCCAGGGCAGTGGTCACTGAGTTCAAGAAGCATTTGGACAATGCAGTCAGGCACTTGGTGGGATTGTTGAGTGTCCTGTGCAGAGCCAGGAGTTGGACTCTGATCCTGATGGGTCCTTCCTAGCTCAGAATATTCTATGTTGTGATGGCAGCTGCTGGTTTTGCCTTCAGGGTGGTTGAATTTGGCACCATCCTTTGACACACTGCATGTAAAAGTTTCTCCAAGCTGTGCTGAAAGGTGTGCAGGGAAAGTGTGTGTGTGTGAGGGGGGGAAACACATGAGCAGCTTTGAGCTGTGGTGTGTGAAGGCTGTTTGTGTATGAACTTAGTGCAATAATAAACATAGGCTGTTACTGAGCAGCCCTGTGTTATTCACAGGTTTGCTGGTTTGCCTGCAATAGGTAAAAGAACCAGAAAGCTGTTCTTCCCAGACTATGAAAAAGATACCAGAAATACAAAATAACTGTCACCCATTGATAAATTCAGGTCCTAACTGCTTGTTTTAGTCAAACTTTTATCCTCTGCACTATGTGTGACTCTTCATCCTCTGATTGAAGAACTCAGTGTAAAGTGAAAAGTTAATCTCCTGTAATGGCTTTGCCTTGAATTTGCACCAAGCTTTTGCATGTAGTGTGTGTTTAAAATGGGCTGTTGGTGTGTCTAGTGTCAGCCACTCCTTTGCACACACAGACTGTGACTCTTCTCACCAATAATTCTAGACATTCCCATTCCCAGAAGAACAGTGAATGATGCCTGTGAAGCCTTTGCTTTAGGAGTATGGATCACTTGTGTGCATCAGTTTGCACCCTCACCAAACGGATGGTTAAAATGCTGTGGAGGAGCAGTTTGGTTGCCCTGCCCTTTTGCATTGGCAGGTAACTCTAAACTTCAACAACCCAAACCCTCTACAACCCACCCTGTGTAATGGAGTTTGCTGTACAATTCCCTACAGAACAGGGCAGGAATTTTTCTGAACAAATGTCTGTATCTCGGACCTCCTGCTGTCCCCTCTCTTGCTCAGTGCTGCCTTTTCCCCATCCCGTTTCCCATGTGTGTACTCGGGAATGTTTCAAGGCAGTGTTATCATTCCTAAGGAATCTACTGTGCGTGCACAGGCTATGGAAGGGTTTTTTTCAGCTGTTATTACTTGGCCAAATCAAACCCATTTTCCACCTGGATACCGAAATGTAGATCTCCTCCCTCAAGACCATCTTCCTTCCAAATAGAGGCTTCCAAAGCACCGAGGCACTAAAGCGGTTTCTTAGATTGCTCAAGAATTTTTTAATAATAGGAGAAGGTGTTAGTGTTTCCGTTCACAAGAGAAAAGCGTGCTTTTTTTTATTTCTAATGAACAAACTGGATTGCAGCAAGATTTAAAAGGAGAATACAAATAATTGTTCCTGGCTAGAAAGGAGGTATGGAGGCTGCTTCCAAAACCAGTGAAAGCTTAGGAAGTTGTGTTAAAAGCAGATGAACCTTTTCCATTGAAAACAGGTAGCTAGAGCACTTAATTTCTAGATGCCTCTTTTACTGTCTATAGACAGATATCCAAGTGCAGTGTGATTAAAACAGTCTGCTTAAAAGTGAGCTTAAAACTTGGTAAGGCAACACAGTGTTCACTAGCAAGGGTTTGGGACTACTGTGTGCAAAGAGCTGATGGATAGCAAGTGCTGTGTAGTTATTTTTTTATGGAATTGGGTGGGTACAGTGGGGAGAGAGTGTAAGAGTAGGAGTCTGGAGGAAGGTGAAAAGGGGTTGTTGGTACAGCAGATTGTGCCTATAACTACCCCCTCCAAGCTGTGTTACAGTCACTGGGAGTTTTGAATGAGGCTTCTACTTTGTGCAGAGGAGGCACTTTAAAAGGGCTTCTGATTTGGCAACTGGGAAGTGTTTTAGGGCAATTCACTTCATTGAGATGGGCACTGGGAATGACTGGCTTGAGAGGGAGGGAAAGATGTGATCAGCTAACCACCCATGGATGTGGACATGTTTGTGAAGGCTGTTGCTAGTTTACTACATTAAAGGTGGTTTTGAGAGTTTTAGGCTGAATTTATTAACCTTGAAGCTATTGATACATCTTCCTGCCTTAGCTGTTTCTGACCTCCCTCCCAATATACCCTTAACTCAAAGCTGACTGTTGTAAAGGGCAAACTCAGCTCTCTGATCACACAACAGATCTCAGTTCTGATGTTCCTACTTCCCTACACATGAAACTCCCATGGGTGTGACTGGAACAATAGGATTATTTTCCAAATTATTTTTTATTGTAGTAACGCCCAGGACAGCCTTGTGCCAGACATGGCAGGCATGGAATAAAAAGTTTTCAATTTAAATAGCAAATTAACACACAGGCTTTGGGGTTTGTTTTTCAGACTGATTAACGCTTTGAATACCCAGGCAGAGTAGTTTTCCAAGACTGGGTCTCATGTGGCTCATCTTGGGAATCCCTGAGCTGGGCAAGTGAAAGCCTGCTTTGTCTACTCCACACAACACAGCCTCACGTTCAGAATGGCCTTGGCACATCAGTAGAGCAGTTACTGGAGGAAAGTGCTTGGCTCTTGAGGTACAGACATGTTGGTGAGGTACAACTGTCCCCAAAAGAATCTTCCTGGACACCAGCAAGTCTTGTGTCAGGCCAAGTGCCAATGCTGGCTAATGGTACCTGACCTGCAGTTGCCTCACTGAACACAAGTGGCTAATCTGACAAAAATGGAAAGGAGAAATTGTTGATCTCAAAGCAAAATGAGAAGATGGATTTGTCTAGACTGGCTCATTGTTTCTAATCACCTCCTCCAGCACAGGAAACATTAGAAAGCTGTAGGGTTTTCTTGCACTTGAGGGAAGGCTGTTTCCTTGGCAGTTTCAATGAGGTTGTCACGTCTGGCTCTTTGGCAGTCACTTGAAACAGGCTGAGCCTGCACATCTACTGCAGCTTCACTCCAGGAAGAGAGGTCCCTTTGACTCTGAAACCCTGTTCCCAACAACGATGGGCCAGCGTGATAGGTAACTATTTTAGAAATGTCTGCTGTGTAGTTCCTTATGTACCAGAGCCCACAGACTTCTTTACAAGTTGCTGAACAATTGAAGAATGAAAGACTGAGTGAAATGGTTGTAATGTACCACAGGAAAAGAGAAGGAGGGAGAGCAGGTAGAAGGTGTGTCCCTAGAAGGGTCCTGGGTCCAGTTTACCTGACACAGGCAACTCCAATTGCATCCTAACATTTGTGAATCTGAAGCTGATGCTTTGATCTGGTTTTGGATGCTTTCTGGGGCTCACTGCTCTGGGTGTTGAAAAACAAAAGGAGAAAACATTTGTATTCACTTAAGGAGAAAGTGATGTGTTGTCTTTGTGATCTTCAATGTATATTTTTTCCTTTTAGCTATCAAAAGGGTGTACCTGTCTCTAGTGACAGCAATATCCCCACTGTCCAGCTCCAGAAAAACCCAAAAAAAAACATGTTCCATGGGAGATTAACATCATGCTGTTAATAGGAAGCAATGACTTGATCATGCCATCTTATTTTTTCCTTTGATATGCTTAGCACTCTCTTTTTGACATTGCTTTTTGTTCTGGCTGCAGTTTGTGGGTTTTGGTGCCAGTGTAGTGCTAATGAAAACCAGCTTCACTTAGGCCCAGTGCCTGTGTCCCTGTCATGCATGTGGCATTCACTGCTGCTGGTAAGTGCTGTGACTTTGGCCCCAGAGGGCTGAATGTGAAGCACAAAGATGTTCTGCTGCCTATACAGAGTTCTGTAAGCAAACAACTTTGGGAGCAGCCCCTGTTCAGTTCCTGCTGATGGGCTGTCTGTGCTGATACAGGCTCTGGAGGGAGAAGGGTGTGATTGGAAGGAGATGCTGAAACCAGCAGGAGCCTGATTTGTCCATTTTGGAGGACTGGAATTGTGCAAAGTGTTGTTTTGTTACAGTGTAATGTAGCAAGGGGAAATAAAGACAGCTATGGGGCCTGGCTTTGTGGGCGGTGGAGGAGAAGCTGTAGCCACAACAGGAGCACTAGTAAAGCACAGGATGCTGTTACGTGGCTTTGCTGACTCTTTATGCCCGTTTTCTTAATGGTTTTCTCTGCAAAGGTTGTGAGGATGAGAAGGTGTGTGTCAGTGTCCTATTCTTCCACTTACAATTCCCAGTCCACCTCTTGCTAATTCAAAGTTAGTTTAATTCTGAAAGGATTTGTGTAAACGTAGAGGTATTCACTTTTAGCAGTTAGTCTTGCACTTTTAATGAGGATCAGGATCCCTGTCCTGAGCTTAAGCAGTTCTGGATCAGATCCTCTGAGGAGGACACAGACAAGTGCCAAACACAGGCTTTGAACACAGGGATCTGTTTCAGATTAAACAAATCCCAGCCCTCTACTTTCAACCAAGGTCTTAAGGTTTTATTTTTTTTCTGTGATCCCACCCCTCCTTTCAAGGTCAGGCTTTTTAGGAATGAACAAACGAGTACTATGGATGTATTCACAGTATGAAGGTGTTAGACCTATCTACAACCAGGTTATCCAGCTGTGAAAAAATGTTTAGACTCAGGTTCTTCTTTTGAAAGGCTTTCAAAGAGCTTTTATGTTGCAAAAATGACTTACTTGGTTGTAATTGGGCACGATTTCCATGCTGTGTGGATATCAAATGCCAGATTCCATCAAGTCAGTCTATCTTAACAGAGACAGATTCCATGGATATTTTTGTACATTTCCTCTTTCTGTGAACACTGGAAGCCACTGTCTTCTCATTGATTGTGAGAAGCTTAGAGGAAGGAGCAGCAAAACATTTCAGTGCATAGGAGAATGTCTGTAACAAAGCAAAGCACTTCAAAGGAGTGAACCTCCGCTCCCCTTTTATTTTTGAGCACTCAGTCATGGACTAACTCTTTCATTTTCACAATGAAGGTAATTATGGTTCAGGTCAACCATATTTACTGTTTGCTTCAGTTGGAATGTGTCACCAGCAAACCCAGAGGAGCTGGGTAGTGGGTATAAATCAGAGGGACTTTATGCTGGAGAAATGATCCTTGTGCTTCCTCACTCCTTTTCCCTTATGCACATATTGGACACAGGGTGGCATGATTAATTTATTTCTGATATCATTGCCTGATCAACCTTTTCTGTGTTTGTTTCTGCCTTGGTTACATCCTGCATTTATACTGGGGATGACGTACAGGGTGGTACAAATGAATCAATGTGTGTAATAGGTGAGTGTTCTCATCTTCAGAGCCCCTCCTGCAGTAGCTGGAAAGTCCCCTTGAATGGGGTTGGGGATTGGAAGAGAAGAGCAATGGTCTCATGGCTGAAGAAGCTCAGTGTTGCTCTGGGGAACTGATTCCCTTCTTTCTCTGAAGAATGCTGTACTTCATGTTATTTAGCTATTTTGCTTCTAATTCCAGTAGGGAGAGGTTTTCCCTTAACCCCTGTAACTTTAATGGCTGTGGAAGGTTAAGGTAAAATCTTGTGCAGTTTCCTATGAATTGAAGAAAGCTCAGCCCTCAAGACAAGGCTGTTTGGAGGGGGAACTCTGCACACAACAAGGCAAGGAAAGCACAGTTAAATATGCTTGGCTGCAGAACTTGAAGACTGACGCTGTTGTGCAGACTGAACCGTGTTTTCCTCCTAAGGTAAAGATTCCTCTAGGACTGAACTCTCTCCAGCAGGCTCTGATAATCCACTTTGTGTGGGAAAACTTAAGGCTGTTACTGGCGACTGAGTATCTGAAGTGCACTAAGCACAGAACGTATGCCCCTCCAGGGAAGGGTTATGCTATTGGGAGGTTCCTAGATAAATTGTCCCATCTTACTCTGTGAGCCAGAACTTATTTTTATGGCCACTTTGTTCAGATTCTTATTGTGGGGGTGGAGTGGTGGTGTGTGCAGAGAGGTTGGAGTTCCTTCCAATCTTTGTCTGACCAACATAGCAGAGTGGGAGACCTGGAACTTGTCTTATTCTTGTTCGTGCCTCTGGCTCTCTGCTGCTTCAAATGGCTGCTGCTGTCTGGCTTCAGAAACACCAGCAGCTTTCCAGTTTTATTCATTTCCCAAAATGAATGGGCTGTTACAAAGATTTTTCTCTCTCTTTCACAGGAGTCAGGGTAACCTCTTTTAGTGACTATGACGTGCTCAATGGGAGTAAGGCATGCGTAAAACATCAATATTGACAACAAGATTACTGTGGCTTGTCATATCTTCTGACTTGCAGACCTCTTCAAACTTTGTAATGGTAGAGCAGAGTCTGCTTTGAACTGAGCCCTGCCATCATAAGTTTGTGTACAGTCTCCCCCTTGTCTCTGCCAGGTGGTCTTTGATGGACTCCTTAGCAATGGTCCATCAGTCTGCAGGCCTGAATCAATCCATCAACTCCGAACACTCCAATATTGTGGAGACTGCTGGTTACAATTGAATTTTGTAGCTGGCTCTTTGCTGGACAATGAGCTGGATGACAGCCTTGATCCTAAAACCTAGTTACCTGGGGAGAGCATGAATATGGCCAAGAACAGGAGAAACTTAAGCCCAGCTTGGCTTTCATCTGAGCTTTCCAGTAACATGGGATGGGATTGTTTCCTCTTTAGCCAGGTCACAGCAGTAAGGAGTAATCTGGTCACAGCCAACTGAATTAGCTGGTGAACTTGATCCTGATGAGAGTCAGAGCACATTCAGGGAGGTGTGTATTTGGGAATAAAAAGTGAATAATACAGGGATTTTTATAGAACTGGATTGTTCATGATGAGATACCATAGAGAGCCTGTCAGCCTTTGAATGTGGATTTCTGGGCATGTAAAGGGCAACTTCTGCTCCTGGCCTCAGGGGAATATATAAATAACTAACCCCTCCTAATGCTGGGCTCCAGCATACACTGTGTGCATTGCTGCTCTGGCAAAGCAAGTGGGATGCTGTACTATTTACACAGAGAAAAGGGCACAGTTTGCTTTCATTGAGTCAGAACGGCAACTTTTTCCCAGTGAAAGTCAGTGACCTTCTGATTTTATTGAAATTCCTCTCTAGGATTGTAGGGAAATTGATAGCTCCAGTGAAAAATGTTATGAGGAAACTTGGGGAAATCTATCTAGCTATCAAAACACTCCTACTGTTTTCTGTGCCCTAAATGTTGATCTCTGCTAAGTATAACACACAGTGTGTTATCCTTATGGAAACAAAAAGATAATTCAGTGCAGTTGTTTACACAGGACAAAGCTTTAGGGCAAGTCACAAGCATCAGAAATGCCGGCCTTACTGAGAGACTTCTGGGATATTTATGGAGAGTGGGGAGGGTCAGTTTGTGCCCAAACACATGCAGCAGGTGCTGATGAAACAATCCTGCATAATAACTGTTCCCCTTAATCCCAGAGATTTCTCTTCCTTCTGGCTTGGCCAGTTAAGTCTCCGTGGTTTGAGCTTTTGTGTTGTCCTGTGTGGCACTGAGCTTTCACTGCAAGTACTGAACCCACACCAAATCTCTGCTTTTCTGAGCTCTACAACAGCCCAACTGGGTGTGTGCAGAGCCCAGCTGGTTGGGTTGTTCTGCTGCAAGTGCAGCGTTTCGTGTTGGTGGGAGCCTGGTGTGCCCCAAAGCCGCAGATACCGGGAGCTGGAGCCACATCCCTCTCTCCAGGGAGCGCATCAGGCCCTGTGTGTGGGAGCTGGTGCCTGCTGTAGGTCTGTCCCCAACGGGGTAGGGCAGCCGGTGGGTTTTGTGTGTGGAGCTGGACTGTCATCCCATTGAAAGGAGTGATTAGGCAGGAATGCAGCCGCTTTCATTTTCAACTCGAACGCTCCTGATTAACCAGGCAACTTGCTGGGTCCCGATCACTTCAGCCCGGAGGTTTCTGACATGGTTCGGTTTGTGATCCCTTCTCCAGTGAAATGAAGCCTCCGAAGAGCCGGTTGGCTTTTCTCTTGCAAACCACCTCGAATGTCCTTCAGGGACCCCCAGGAGACAGAGAAGCTTGGATAGAAGCCAGCAGTTTGGATTACGAAAAAAGCAGATACTGCTTTTGGGGATGGCTCTGTGCGTTGTAGTGTGAGTCTTTGTAAGTATTCAGAGGGGATGAACAGGTGGAGGGATCCCTTACACGTCCCTGGAGTATGTGGGCTCAGGGAACAGTACTAGACAAATCCAGATGGTGAGAAGGGGGAGAAGGAAGCTTGCTGTCAGTGCCTTCCCATCTGTGAAATGATTGCTCTAAGCTGACTTGGTCATGCTATTCAGGAATTGAACTCTGATATGTGAGTGTATGACTCTTCTGGAACCTACAGTATTTTAGCTGGCGTATCTGTTACCTTCCACCTCTCCCCCCTCTGCAGACCCTTTCCCCCTCTCACTGTTGGATGACAGGCTGTACAGACATCCACAATCTCCAGGGGATGAACGCTGCATCCAAGTAAACTTCTGATGAGGGCACAGGAGGTTCAGAAAGCCACTGGGGTGCAGACAGGGCTTCCTCTCTGGCATGAGAATCAAATTGCAGCTTCAGCTCTCTGTGTAAGTCCAGCTTCCCCTTGAGATTCCTTGACCTGTGCCCTGGAAGGTGAGGATTTCTTGTCTTCTCCACTGTCCAAGTGCCTGAAGCCATCACTGCTCTTGCTGAGTCAGCAGAGAGCAGACAACTCCCTCCCAGCATCTGCTGAGGGAGGGGTGTGTTTGAGCTCAGAACAGCTTTCACAGTATATCCAAATGGAAATAAATATTGATTTTGTTGTTCGAGTTAGCCTGAAAGGTGAACAGTAACATCCTGAACCTACACAGTAAATATAATTGTATATCTGCTGGCATCAACACCTGTATTCCCTCTGGAAAAATGTCAGCTGTGATCAAGACATGAGGTCTTGGTCAGTAGCCCCAGAGTGAAACTAAATCAGTAGCTTGTGGGCCATGGTCTGCAGATCCTCTGTTGCCCATGAAAGTCTTCCGGGAATTAAATAGGCTGTGAGAGGAGGTTGTCTCTCTGGAAAAGGGCTGGGGGAAATGGCCCAAGTGAAACTTGTCTCTGTAAGCAAGGACTAATTCCACAAGACACCATGGGATGTGGCACTAATAATGCTGGTGATGAGCATGCATGAGATCTGACAGTCCCAGCCTAAAGGAGCTGCTGCTTGAATTGTTCCATTCCCTTGGTTGGGATATTCTTTTTGAATAAGCAGCAATATATTCTCTGCCATCCTGGATGTGTGCCAGCAAAAGTCCTAAACCTTCCTTCCTAGCATCTGTATATAATATAAAGGGTCATTTATAATCTCTGTAAGCTGCGATGAGGCCTTTCGTCACGTTGTCTGAAGCCTGCTTGCATTTTGGAGACTGTTCTTGCTGACTTTTGGCTTGCAAAGAGAAATCTTGGGGTGCTTTTGTCTGTCTTCTTTCTGTAATAATCACTGTGCTATTACATCTCCAGTATGTAACCTAAAAGTTGTATTTGTAGGAAAATCATGCTATTTATGGAGAGCCGAGAGTGTGATGTTTTGTCAATAGGAATGTACCTTTTGTTCCTGGCTGTGGGTACCTTTGTAACCAAACTCCTTCTGATGATAAAGAGAAGTTGGAGAACTCTCTGTTCATGTCAGATTAGCTGAGTTTTGGGGTCTGACCCTTCTTTTTGTGCCCTTGTGATCCACACTGGTGGCTCTGCTTTAGAGAAGGTTCAGAGTGCTGAGGTGACAACTGTTGTGCTACTTTATCACTGTCACTTGGACTCTCAGTGCTCCTGCTCAGGAAGGTGCAAGATTGTCTCTAGATTTGAGTGAAGGATCTGTTATCCTGCCCTGGGCTGTCAGTTACTGTTCAGCCTGGCAAACCCAGGTGATGGAGCTTCATTAACCTGTTTTCCCCTGTCTTGCTCTTTGGTTCTATGATGTAGATGTCATTAGAGACATTTGGATACCAGAGTGCTTGGTCCCTGTATATACACAACAGATCCTCAATAAATCTGAAAACTGGTTCTGTAGGACCTCCCTGCCTGT